>JBAJFE010000052.1:0-379127 GCA_037903355.1 Trichuris trichiura
TTTCATTCTTCTCAGTGGCTTCGCTTCTTTGCCTTACCTATAAAACTGAACGACTTCCCACGCCTAGCATTCGTTACAATTTATTTTTTATCGTTTATCCATATGCTTTGCCTATTGTAAACTTCGCTCTTAGAGATTAACAGCAGATATCCAGCTACTGCTCCTTGTGAGCATTAAAAGTAATGTTCTTTTAAGCACTACGCGCTAACGTTTCAACATTGCCAGCAAATAAAACAGCGGTATTGTGTATTAAAAATGAGACATAGGATGCCAACAAATTCAGCAAACTCTGTTTAGAGCTCATGCCTGCAAGGAAGTTCCCCAAGACATAGATAAGGTGCGCATTTGCATAATTAACAGAAAAGCGCCTAGCGTTGAAAGCAAGTTCAGGTTTCGAAAATTATTCAGGGTCGGTTTGAAACAACGAAGCAAAGTTTCAAAAATGGGTGAACTTCTATCCCAGAAACAAAAGTTGGAAGCTATTGTACCAGCGAGGAGTTTAAGAATAGTAAACTGACGGCTATGTACGTTACGCGTCCTAAGCTAAGGCGCCATTATTCAGTCGACTTTATCCTCAGAAAGCGACAGAACTTCGCGTTTATCAAGACGGGAACTTTCACCGCAAGGAAATGACGAAAAACAAAGGAGGTTCTGTCGATAAATGATCGAAGCAGCCTGCGCATCTTTATTGAATTTAGTCGGCCAGTTGTTCTTCTCTGACCAGAATCGGATAGCAGAGGCTGCATTGCACATGGCTAGCCTCGTCAATATCGATAGTTAGTGTATTCTGTAATAACGGTTGCAGAAATAAAATGAATGAAAATTTCTAAAGACAGGATGTCTTTTAACAGGCTTGGGTTGTTTCATATTTGATGTTCTGATTCACGGGTTTGGCCTGTTGGATGTATCTGTAAGTAAACTGCAAAGTGCCCTACCAACGAATGGATGAGCAAATTGTTAGAGAAATTACAGAACAAATCGAATACCGTACGTTTCGGAACTGCTCTTGTTCCGTCGTCAGCAGTGTTGGGGAGAAGGTGTTTATTCGGTAAGGGGTTTATATAGCACATGGGGACAATGGGTGTTTGATTAGTTGGGTAGGGCGCAGCATTGGAATTTATTAATCAGCGCAGCCCATACTTCACTAACCGCCACACCATTGTCGCGATTAATAGTGGAGTTGCTCTGGATGTAGAGAGCCTCCTTAATGCGCCTAAGATGTAACAGGGTCTCGCGGCAAATGATCTTCGGGTGCGGGTCGAGTGTGCACCTGGATGCGTGCTCCACGATCACCGAGGCACTTATCGCTTTTTCCATGGCTTTTCGAGGGTCCGTTGTAGGTGGTCGCCCCGGGCCAGTGGCCTGTACCCCATTGAGTCTACGTTCCGCGTTCTTGTATGTCAACACATTCTTCATGTGTTGATCGAATCTCTTAAGTAAAGTGTTGCCCGTTTCTCCTATGTAGGAGGCGTTGCAACCACACTTTATTTGGTAAACGACACCGGGTCTGCTGTCAAAAGGAACCTTGATCTTGTCATTCCTCACAATCGAACGAAGATTGCACGAGCTCTTAAACCTAACATTGAAATTTAAGGAATGCCCCAGTCTCCTGATCTTTTCACTTAAGCCACTATAGTATGGGAGGAGCAGCACCGGGCGTTGTTGGTTATCGGGCGGGGACGGAGGTAAAGTTTTATTTTGTTGGCACTGTTTAATGATGGAATTGATAAATTTGCTGGGGTATCCGTTACTGCATAGTGTGTTGTAAATATGTCTTAACTCAGTGTTTAAATATTCAGGGTCACAAACATTTAGGGCCCGATCAACCATCCCTTTAACTATACCTCTTTTAACTGAAATAGGGTGGTGGGAAGAAAAATTAAGGTGCCGGTCAGAGTGGGTGGGTTTTCTATAAACTGTTGTTTTTAACTTATTCCCTTGTTTAATGACCAAGACATCTAGAAAGGGGAGTTTACAATTATTTTCCTTCTCAATGGTTAGCGTTATCTGGTTGAGGAAGAGACTATTCAGGTGTTCCAAGAGAGTTTCTTCACTGCCTGATTTTATGATGGCAAAGATGTCGTCCACATATCTTTTGAAGAAACTCTCTTGGAACACCTGAATAGTCTCTTCCCCAACCAGATAACACTGACTGAGAAGGAAAATAATTGTTTCATACCTTTCTAGATGTCTTGGTCATTAAACAAGGGATAGAGTTAAAAACAATAGTTTATCAAAACCCACCCACTGACCCGCACCTAATTTTTACTCCCAGCCACCCTCCTTCAGTTTGGAAGAAAGTCACAAATGGGATGGTTGACAGGGCCCTAACGGTTTGTGACCCTGAATATTTAAATACAGAATTAAGACACATTTATAACACACTATGCAGTAACGGATACCCCAGTAAATTCATCAATTCCATTATTAAACAGTGCCAACAAAATAAACCTTCGTCACCGTCCCGCCTGATAACAAACAACGCCCGGTGCTGCTCCTCCCCTACTACAGTGGTTTAAGTGAACGAATCAGGAGACTGGGGCGCTCCTTAAATTTCAACGTGAGATTTAAGAGCTCGGCATCCTTCGATTGTGAGGAATAGCAAGCACATCAAGGTTCCTGACAGCAGACAGATGTTTTCTACCAAATAAAGTGTGGTTGCAACACCTCTAAAGTAAACGCCCTAGCTTTCTTAGGCAAGAATGTGTTGACATACAAACACAGAAGTATTAGATCAATGGGGTACAGGCCAGTCACCAAGCACCTAGACGGACCTCGAAAAGCCATGGAGAACGCGATAAGTGCCTCAGTGATCGTTGAGCACGCATCTCGGTGCACACTCGACCCGCACCCGAAGATCATATGCCACGAAAACGTATTACATCTTAGGCGTATTAAGGAGGCTCTGTACATCCAGAGCAACTCCACTATCAATCGCGACAATGGCGTGGAGGTTAGTGAAGTATGGGCTGCGCCGATTAATAAATTCCAATGCTGCCCCCTACCCAACTAATCAAACACCCATTGTTCCCATGCGCTATATAAACCCCTAGCTGAATAAAAACATTCTCCCTCATACTGCTGACGACGGAACACGAGCAGTTCCGAAACGTACGGTATACAAATTGTTCTGTATTTTCTCTAACAATTTGCTCATCCATTCGTTGGTAGGGCATTTTGAAGTTTACTTACAGATACATCCAACAGGCCAAACCCGTGAATCAGAACATCAAATATGAATGAAAATTTGTTTTAAACAAGTTATGATCTGTTCGTTACGGTAGAGTTGCTGTTGTAATATTTAATAATTAATCTTGGATTTTCAAGTCCCATCTCGACCAGTCATGAGGTAGAAGTTGATCTCACAACCTCATGCCGGCTGTCTTAGCGGTTCATTCTGTTAAGAAGCTTCGCCTAACAGAAACTAGGCGAGCAGTGACAAACGGAGGTATCCCTGTCAGCTTGCTGTTGCCAACCCAAATTGGCTGATCACGGTTTCTCTATCCGTTTCTGTTTTGTGCCCTCAGCTAAGCGTTGCCATTCTGTATCACATTTGTTCAATCTAAGGTACGCTGCTGGCTTGACCTCAGAGTCAGTCACCCTTTCATACAGAGAACCGCGTCTGTGTCCATGGATATAGGTTTAGGCTTAGCACATGGAAGGGAACGCCCAGGAATACTCTAGGTAGAACTAAAGCCACGTTTTGTTAAATAAAGCAGCTGAAGGGAGCCTAAGCCTACACCTGAAGTCAAAGGCCTTCAGCCTCGGTAACTGTAAATGGTATAAACGTAAACTTAAAATCATCAATGACTTCTGTTTAGGCTGGAAGCGATTATTTGGACAAATGCAACTTGATTTTACTTCCACCTACAGTACTATCTGAGCGTCTAATGGAAACAACCTTGTCTTTGTCCTTTATAATAATTTTACCTAATAATAATAAAACTTTGTTTTTGTTGTTGTTGCAGCGGCAGAGTCTGAAGACACCAAAACAAAAGTTTTACTGCAAAATGAAATATTCGCTCGCTGTATCAGAACTTACGGAGAATTTGAATTGTACAGTCTTTGATATTGATAGTTACTGAACCTCTATGTCAGGTTTGGGTACGCTCCAACTAGATTGTACTCCTTGGCAACTTTTCTAAAAAAAGCAAGTTTTGTGTACCGTTCGCCCTTTTCCTATTTTCAATAGCAAATCTGCAATGTTTTCTGCGGCAAACCGATGTCGAAAAAAACAAGTCCTTGACATCTTCATTGAAAAAGAAACCAGAAATAAAAAAGCCAATGAAAAGAGGCTACTGAAGGCATTTTTTAGCTGACCAATGCGGATAGGGTACAACAAAAATTTTAAAAACTAAGAAAGCATTACGAGATTTTCTGAACAGTTCGTAGATGAAAACTCGCCATGCAAAATGACAAAAACCTCTTGGGTGTCAGTATTGATTTGAAGGATGAATAAAATCTGGCAAACAGGACAAGTTACACTGGTCTTGAAGTTTCAATTATCCGAATTATCCCTGCTACAACTAAATCAAATATTGAGAACTTTTCTACTTCGTCCTAAGAAAGGACCAGAAATCTTTCAGAATGAATAAGCGTTTACCTAAGACAATTTACCGCAGAAACAGTGTGGCCACAATGTTCTCTTCTGTTCCCCAATTCGAACGATCATCCTGTAAGTGACGATAAGATGTAATAATAAACGGTAATGCTCATCTAGGCATGAAAGTGTCAATTTGCATGTAGCACAACACAACAAATACATCTAAGCAAAGAAAGCTTTCAGACATAATATGCAGTGCGGTGATGAAATATGACTGCGTATGGAACTCATAAATTATCGCCTTTCGCAACGACTGCTGACCAATTTTAATACCGGACAAACAGTGGCAAAAATTTGATCAAAAATAATTCACTGCAAAACAGCAAAACGAAGCCACTTAATAAAATTCCCAACCGAGCAGCCTGTTGAACTCGAACACCCAGATATGCACTATGGCTATCGTGTGCAGAAAAAACTAAAACATCAGTGCTTATTAAACGGGAATTAAACCGCTGAGATTTGTCTTATAAAGCAAATCATCTGAAATTAGAAGTGCACATGTATTGATTAAAAATCG
Source organism: Trichuris trichiura (assembly GCA_037903355.1). Classification (NCBI taxonomy): domain Eukaryota; kingdom Metazoa; phylum Nematoda; class Enoplea; order Trichinellida; family Trichuridae; genus Trichuris; species Trichuris trichiura. The sequence continues at coordinate 5,121 of JBAJFE010000052.1, forward strand.
AAAATCCACAATTTCTTCTTCCTTACATTGGAATATGCTGACAGCACGGAATGTAATGCATCTGCGATAAGACTGACTATGTGTTCGTCGATAACTGAAATATAGAAAAACGCACAATGAGATGACCGTGAGAACTTATGCACAACTTACGGCATCCGCGCGACTGATCAGTAGAACGCAGACGTCGATGACCCCTGGCCATTGCTTGCTTCTTTGTCAGCTAAAAGCAAAACGTGCTTTCAAAGATGGCACCATTAATATTTGGAATGGTCTTAATGGCGCAGGGGATAAAAAAAGTCAATAAACTAAGAAAAGCCAAGGAACAAAGGCGCCATGTGAAGGATAATCATAAGGAGAAGAACCCAGTTACCCGGAGAGATAAACGGACCTGCTGCTTTAGTGGATCCTCCTTGATTAGCTACACTGGTCTCGCTAAAAAAAGAATTAAGTAATAAGGTAAATGCCTCTTGTCGTATGAAGCGTGCTTTGTAATGGGTATGAAGGTCTTAATTTTCGAAGTTTTGTTCCGTTTGGCCCGTTTTATATTGTACGGAAAATATACAGAGCTTTAGGGCTACCCGGAGCATCCGAGGAAATTACAAAGCTTTGACGAGTGAAACGCTGTCGATAAGTCTTGCTGCGAGTATTCAGTTTAATATAGAAAAGTCTACGTTTACCTTAAAGTTGCAGTAGGACGAATCTTCTCATCATTGCCTCCCATTTCAGGCCCTTCCGCAGAATGGACCTTCAAGCTGGACGCATCGACAGTTCCCGCACTAGTTTTGCCTGTCTTGGTTACGCCAGATGGATTGTTTACCAATCTAAAACACGATCATTTTACCAAATTTTAAGGTAGCAATGAGTTACGTAAATGAAGTTGGTTCAACTTCAAACCGTAGCAAATATCTATGCCTTCGCCGAACATTAAAAAACGGGAAATGCGCTTCGAAATAAGAACTTTGGAGCACGAAACAATGACAGTACGAGCAAACATGCTGTAATGTGCTGACCGTACCACAGATTAATTACATGGTATACCTTCCGTTATCAATAAACTAATATTATGTAAACAGCGGAAGAAATGTTAGCCACAAAAAGTTTAAACAGGTTCAGTACTTCGACTTTTTGCGAGGCGCCAAACGACTGCACTGAGGAGTGACAGAAACTGAAACGTTGGCATCGTCCAAGATGGCATCCTAAAAAGTTAGTTCGCGTGAAAGTTCTCCACAAAGCAGATGAACAAAGCGGGCTCGAAAAGGCGGGATCACTGCTGGAAGAGCAAACAGCAGAAAAAATGATTAAAACTTTAACGCTTACGAAAACTAAAAATATTATAGGAGATTGTAAATTTTAAGAAAACATGCTTAAAATCAACATTTGTAATGTTCCCCCGGAAATGCAGGCAGCAATATCAAGGGGTTATGCGCGACGATACTGCGTAATGAAGTGCGATTAGCGGAACAACTGCAGGGACGTCTTACTGCGGGTAACTGAACCCATGCCTAGTGTTTGGCACCGGGAGCACAATGGAGCATAAGTGGCACATGCAGAAGCTGCGGTTATTGACCTAACGGGTTACTTGCCGAGGAATTCCGTTACTGACCCCTGTAAAAGAGTGCAGGTGAGGGAATGAAACAACTGCGCATAGATTGCTGGCACGGGGAGCACAAAGGACCAACAGTGGTGCATGCTTGGCTTCGGTTCGTGACTCGTAGAAAACATCGAAGGCAAACGGACCGATATGCGTCGCATCTTGGTAAATGGCGTAAAGCTCATTCTGCGTTATGTCTACGCGAAAGATACCGCGGATGCACCGCCTGCGCCAGTCTCCCTGATCCGGTGAAAGGTATGCAGTTTTCTTACGGTTTTTTGTCTATGCGCGTTACTATCATCAGATTGAACCCGCCCCAAGTGACCCCACGGCCTGCGACAGTCTTCGTGCCCTAGTGAATGGTATGTATACATGTTTTACGTTTACTTTCACTGTGCGCTTTACTCAGATTTTGTCTCTCAGCCATCCCAGCGACGGCTAAATGCAGGCTACTTTCTGGCAAGTTTGCCCTTAATTTGTTGTATCTTCATTCGAAAGCATCCCAATCAGCCCTTTTTTGCTCTCGTGAAAACCTAAGCTAAGACATACACCTTATGCTTAGGCTGGACAGGATGGCCGGCAAACCTACAGTACGACGCGAGGGGAACGGTGAAAGACCCCGTCACCATCGGCATGCATTCCATTGTTCCCTTAATAAGCATTACTCTGCTTTGAAGTTACCGCCAGAAATTCCGCAGCGCTAATCTGATTGAGTTTCTTTTACGGAAATTTTGTCCCGTTGATAATATTTTTATTATTCCGTAGCTTTCGGGTCAAACGAGACCCGTCTTCAGCGGTGTTAATATAAAGCAATGACGTAACGAAAATTCACGGTATTAAAATGATGTAACGGGTGTTGCGAGGGGATGTTTTAACTGTTTAAAGTCAAATGTTTTAAAGTAGATTTCATTGTGTCCTCATCTTCTGTCTGTCAGCTAGCCATTTTAGCTAGCTACAATACAGACCAAGGAGCAGAAATGAACGAACTATGGGCAAACATTGTCACCCGCTTTAAATGCTGCTCACTTGACTAAACACAAGAAAGAAAACAAAGAACTACGGATCAAAACCAACCAAATGGAGAAGCACCTTAAAAAGAAATTTCTGAAGAACAACACATATCCACAACAAAAAACGGCTAGCTGACAGACAGAAGATGAGGACACAATGAAATCTACTTTAAAACATTTGACTTTAAACAGTTAAAACATCCCCTCGCAACACCCGTTACATCATTTTAACACCGTGAATTTTCGTTACGTCATTGCTTTATATTAACACCGCTGAAGACGGGTCTCGTTTGACCCGAAAGCTACGGAATAATAAAAATATTATCAACGGGACAAAATTTCCGTAAAAGAAACTCAACATGAAACTATACGGTCCCGTACCAAAAACTTACATTTACAAAGCACTAATCTGATTACGCAAGCCAGCGTACACAACCCCCTAGTCTCCACTTGACTTCCTTCGAAATTGCCGCCTCCACTTTCGGGGGAACATTACAGAAAAGATCCCAAAATTTTAATTAAAACGTACGGCAACATTGATGAGTTTATTTTACAAACCGACTAAGCATGTCTGTACATTAGACCTGCGTAACAGAAACGCTGCGCTTACATCAAGAGAAACGACGAAATCGTCTTGATCCACGAAAGTTTTCGTCACCGGTGGTGCTTTGAATCTATGGAAGAAAGATAAATTTTCAAATATTACACTGCACAGAATACGAAAGGGTTTTCTCCCAGTCCGTAAACATGCGTTCACCACGCACAAGCCGAACTATCCGTTCGCATAACCGTTAAGCTTGCAACAAGGATCAAAGCAACTGTTGCATTTTCTGATTTCGCTAGCTGATGAGTAAAAGCTGGTAAGGTCCTAGAAAAAGCAAGCAATTGCAGCATACAATAGAAACCCAACGTGCGCAGCCAAACGTAAAAACAGAAATGGACAGACAACGTATAAACAAATCCACCTGATAACCCAGCGTCTAGAAACAATAACAGAAAACTCTAGAAGGCAAGAAAGGAACTTAAACAAATCTCACAAGTAAAAAAGAGTGTAAATTAAACAATAATAAACGAAAATCTACCAAAACAACAACAACAACAACAATAATAATAATAATAATAATAATAATAATAATAATAATAATAAAGTAATAATAATTATAATAGGTACTAGTTACAAAAAGTATTAACCCACCGTTGTAATTTTTTATTACGAGATAAAGCTTTAAAAAATGTGCGTGCATTGCGCCGTAAATTCAGTGTGCCCTGGCGCCCTCAGTTGTACGATTTTGGTTAAAGATAAAACTTCATGCAGCATAGCAAGAACAAAAGATCTCCACCAGCTTATCGTAACAGAAGCGCACTGCCTTTTGCCAATTAGCGCATGGCAAACACTTTGCTTCCATTGGAAACGCAAACTGAACCAAGATGAACAAAACCACTAGCAAAAACACAAAGAGCGCACAGAGAAATACAAACTTGTTCTCCGTATCGCTGTCTTCAGCGATGCTCTCTACTGATACGCCGTAAGCTTCTGGAATTCTTTTGTTCATCAATTGCATTATGAATTCTGACCTTTTCTGAGCCAGTTGTTCTTCTGCCATCACGTCGAGCACCGGTTTCGATTCAGTTGATACCTTTGGAGCCGCTGGAGCTCGCTTCACTAAAGAAACATTCATATTCTGGTAGTGGGATAAATCTGTTTGAACAAATGCGTTCCAAGCGTTGGCTACACAATAATAGGATTAACCGGATAAAGCAAACAACCGTACAAGGGGACTACCGTAATCGTTATCAGGAAGCTGAAAGATTGATCCAATGCCTTCCTTTACAACGTCGTCAACCTTCCACGCAATGGGCATTATAAAATCGTAAGAAGCCGGAAAACGACCATGCTCCTTCCTAGAAACAACAGCAATAACAACGTGAAACTAAAAAACAAGGCTGCGAAAGAAACTAACTTGTACTTCTCACTTTCCTCACGTACTTGCAGAACGAACTTGAATATTTCACCGCTGATCAAAAGCTGAAAGTAGAATGCATAAACGAAATCAGTGGGACGATACTTTTAACTATTTCATCAGACGGGACGTTGGGGCAGAGGATAGCAACTGCCGAAAGGCCAGCAACGCTGGGCAGCCTTAAAAGGAAAGCAGTGTTGGATGATAGAATTACTTACAATCCCAATGAATGGAGTTAACTCCTCCCTGGAAGAATCGCCTTCAGTAGAGCACGACAAGTGCATGAGCGTTAAGCTGGCCAGATTCAAGACGTAACAGTTCGTGCAGTATCGATCAAACGCCTCCTAAAGCCAACGCGACAACTTATGAGTACATTACAACTCACATTTTACAGTGATAATTTTGAACATGCGCTCGGCAAATGGCTCGTCAATTTCACGCGCATTGGATACAGCTAACTGGTGAAACAGGCGCATGGTGGCAAAGTAGGCCTCCCTGAATGGCGGAACACCACGGACAAAATCACCATCGCGCTTCTAAATCAAACAGCAGCACTTCGAAATAATATTTCAATAAAATACAACCGGAATTTACGATTGAATGCGCTCGCTCAAGCAAGCTAAAAAAGGGCCCAGCCTTTTGGACAATAGCACCTAGCGCCTCGCAGTCATTGTAGACTATGTCGCCTGTTGGTCCGTTTCCATTGCTGAGAGCTCGTTTTCCCATTCGAAAACTATAGAGGACGCAATAGGTTCAGCCATTGATTACAGTAGTAATACGTACTCGCGAAGTGCGACAACCATCTTGATAATCCAGTAAAGCGCACCGCAACCTTCAACGAACACAGCCTCAGATTCATAAGGAAAATCGTTTTCTTCAGAGGTGTTAGGACGAAACATAACTGTGCATAGACCGTCAATAAAAGCGCCGCTAAATGTAAACATTGTAAAAAAAGTTTCCAATAGGCATTTGCACCTCAAAATCGTGTGCACTTGGGGAAATTCGAGAAGTTCGTCATTCAGAAGTAAGTAATCACGCCATTGCAGGTACATTTGCTCAAACAATACGGTGAATTGAGCGTCCGGAATGCTAAGAAGTTCAGGTAGCTTTCGAACAGCCAACAAGTCTTCAAGGCACTAAAAAAAGCACAATGTCAACATGAGAAGGGAAATGCAACAAGTTGCAATGGAGGCGCTTGCAACAGACAACACATGTTCTTATACAACTTTTGCTGCCGAATAAGCTTTCTGAAAAACGCTCACCGTTCGGCCCAACGCAACAAGCACACCTTGATTCGTCGAGCACAATACAATCATTTCTGCTATTATCTTGGCTATTACGGGATATGAGATCCGATTTTTGAGCAAGCAAAACATTTCCTTGTGAGTAACCATCATGGTAAGCACCTTACAAAGGCAATTATGCAGGGAATAAGCGAGATTCTCTTGCCAACGGAAATCTACCTCGATTGGGCAATTTTCTAGTCCAGCAGAAATTAGGGCGCCAAACATCGACATTAAGTACCAGTTGATCGGCCCGTCGGCATCGAGAAATTCGCACAGAACATTCACATTGTTTGGATCGGAAAAGAGCGAAGGCAGAAAGCCACCATTGTTACCCTTCAAAATTTGCACGGCCGTTTCGCTGCGTCTGTACAAAAGCAATCATTTGCCTAAGAACTGCGAACGAAACTATCATGCGCTTTTTTTGACGGGTTTGATTTTTAAGAAAAGGTGAGAAATACGGCGTCTGCTTCATTTGGATAAGCGACATTACCTGACTACATTTTACTTATCCTATGCCATTTTTCGCTAAAGGGATTCATTCGTGCTTGTTATTAACTCATGTAGTCAGAAAGGTTTGAGTTGAATGTTGGCGAGTTTGTCTCGACATTTTATTGCATGACAAAACGAGTTAAAACTTACTCCTTTCTTTCAGCTGATTGTTCGCTAAGGGCAATGCGTAGAAGCTCGGAGATGCGTTCTTTGCTGTTGAAGCTGAAAGGCAAACGTACTGGCAGTCAAATATGACCAACAATGGATAGTACGTACAACGCGAACAACTCCTCGGACATGAACCTCACCTCCTGTGGGGTCGACCGGTGATCGAGTACTTCCAAAACAGTGAGCTCCTAAAAAAAATTCATTCTTCAACATTGAACATAACATGCACTTAGCGGGTGGGTGTTTACGTGACAATATTCGTGCTTCTACAAATTAGCTTTCACTAAAATTAGCTCGTAGAAAATCGTATTCAACTGAACATAAAAGAAAATGCTCATTTAAGGGACGCAGACGAAGTCTTATATTGGTAGCATTAAGTGTTGGTCTAAGAGCAATTCTAGCATAACTTCAATCCAGTTAGGCTCCAACAGGAATCCAAATACGACCAGAAACATACGCTTATGACCATCTGCTGTAACGATAAGTTCACTACTGAAATGAAGCTAGTACAACCTGCAAATCGACACCTTACAGTAATATCAGACGTCCTAAATGGAATGTATGCGTTTTAAGGTTCACCAAGCGTGGTGAAATGCGCATATGATGAAGTCTAATGAAACTGAACCAAAGCACCTTGAAAATGGAAGACAGCCGGTTACTGGTTGTTATACAACGCTAACGTGAGTTCAATTTTTAGCTTCGAACGTCGCATGATCATGCTGAGCAATTAATCTTTGGAGCGCGTAAGCAGCTCAAGCCAGTACAGAAATCTACGTTGACGACTTCGGTACGGCCGCATTATTCACGTATAAATGACCGTTTTATTCTATCGGAAGTCCGCCTTCTGCTCAAGTAGGCGATTAGATGAGTTCTCGTACTTTAAATTTTTCTGCGAGAACGTTTGCATAGCAAAATTAATTTAGCTCAATGAAACTAATTTCTGGAATTGGCTGGATTCTAGTCGCGAAGATCTCAGTTCAGTTTGTTTGGCACGTAAAATTGAAGACGACACATCGTTGTTACGACTTATGGGAACATCTTCATTGCGATGCGGCTTAGGAGTGCGTTAAGTCACGCTCTTTCTGGAAATTGCTCATCTTCGGACCAGCGGAAATGTAGAAGTCAACCTTGCCTATTTCAGTGAATTGAACAACTGTAGATTGTGCCATGCTTTTTAGGCGAAAGTCGCTAACTGTGCACGTTCTTGTGAAACACAAACACTCATACAGCGAAGTGACAGTCTGTCTCTCCACGCAAAGTTAGCGTTTAAAGAACAAGATAACTTCCATTTTGGCGAACGAATCGTACAACCGAAGGTTCAAAGTTCCAGTAAACTGTCCAGTCGTTAAACCGCAACAGTTAAGACCTAAGGCGCTAACAGTCTGGAGGACAACCATGCCTACCGCGCAGTTACGGTCGCAGTCTGAACAATGTAATGCGAACAAAGAAAAACTACTTACTTTCTGTTTCATAATATGACTAACATTCGCTTCTTCGGCCTTTAACTGTTCCCAGAACATTTTGAAACCACTCAAAAAGCAAAACCTAATTGGATAACGTTACGGCAGTCGAAACAATGCGCAATGGAGTATCAAAGTAGTCGCTATATGACCACAGAGTATCCACAGTGACTACAAGACAACCAGTCTAGACAAGTGTGATATACGCTTCTCGTGAAACACCACTTTGCGGAATACACAACTATCCGCGCATGCTGCAGCAAGCCCAACTGACTAAATGTAGTAATCACAGTACAGTAACAGATAAGATGTGCAGGCTATTTTAAAGCTGTTTTGTTTTGCTTTTTTAAAACTACTTTAAAATTATTATTATGTAGTCATGTACCGCTGAAGTCATTACTTAGCCATAGCAGACAAGTAGAAACGAGCAACTGTCAGCTCGGAGACAAAATAGTGCTGTAAATAAATGTGCGCAGGTACCTTTTTCTACAAAACTGATAATCAGGTACTGTTCGTCTACAATCAGATTTCCAATTAGTACGAACGATAAAAACGAAACTTTAATACTTGAGAATGTTTAGCATTATCGCTAGTCAATTCATCGAGGGAGTAATAGCTTTTACCTCGTATATAAAAACGTTGCTGCAAATTGGAGGCTGATGCATTGTTCGTCATTGAACCACACTGCAAATAAATGTATTCCATTTGAATGAACAATTATGAGTTCAAATTAGCCCACCGGCGCGAAATTTCAATGTAACCGGCTGTTACTGGTTATCCTCAACTTAATCAGTTTTTGCGCTGATCATGAATTCACCTGTGATTAGTTTCACGTGTAACAGGTGCTCAGAACTTTCTCCTATGCTTATAAAGTTGTTAAAACTGGCGAGATACACGCTCTTCGAGGATATTGATAAGGCAGTTAAAAACATTTCCGATACTGAAACAAGCTTAATGGTAGTGCCAGTATAGCGTGCGAGGTATTTCGCGTGTTATAAGACTGCCGCTCCTTATCGTTTGTTTCTTATTTGAGATATCGCAGGAATAAAACGTCTTTTATAGGCAGCTAAGCCGAAGTCCTTAAAAAACAAAAATGTTCGTTTCGTAGGAGCTTTTGGCGGTTCGCTGCAATTCACAGGTTTACTTTGCTCTATGTAAGGGCGGCAAAAGAATTGATTTCCCAGGATGGCAGTATGTTTCCGTAAATACAGTCTGAGGCATACGGTTTGGCGCCTACAGTTCAGCACGTGATTCGTACTAACAAAATCCGATGCCTGACTTATGAGTGGCGCCAGTGGACAATATTTCTCTGATTCAGGCCAGCGTGTACTATGTACCCCTACTCTTGCTTCGGAGGTTTCCTTTCAGTGGCATTTAGTTTTTATGCTGACCTTTCGTGGGGCTGTGTTATCTTATCGTCATATCTTAAGCGGCACTTTACGTACGGTACGGTACGTTCCCACCAGGTACATCTCCATGAGTCTAGAAACACACGTTTTTTGTCAGGTGACTGTCTCTAGTAGACATTGTCCCTTTTGGACATCCCAAGATGCCATACATTGAGTACATGAAAAGCAGGAAAGGAAGATGGAACTTGTTGTAGGAAGATGTCCTCATCCAGCGAGTAAAGTCAATAAGAGCAACCTTCATTTGATTAGATAACTTGTCTACCTTTTAGAACCAACCTTTTTCCCCTGTCAGTTTATCAGAGAAGAACCGCTACGGTTTCGCAGTCGCTTATGTCAACAGAGTACATCTTCGTCTACTGCATGTTCAAGAATTCAGCTGGTTTTGAGGTCGACCGGATTTTCCGTTTCTCTTACATAGTTATTAAGGACGCGTTTCAAAGCATCAATGCGTTTTTTTGAATGGCTGATGGGTACTTCACTCTTCTTTGTTTATGGTTTTGGGGGAATGTGTTAATAAAAAGTTTCTTTGATCTTTTATTACTCGCGGCTCGGTTCTCGGCAAACAGTTCAGATGATTACATTGCTCTCCTTCTTGCCGCAGCTGACGGCATGTTCTTCATCTGATGGCATCACTGATGTGTTCTTATTTGAATTAAAAAATTATGAGACCGCCATCTTGATCTCACTGTTCTCTTCGTCACTTCTTTCTTGTAGTAAACGCAGTCGACAAACGCACGCAGGAAAGGGTTGTCAAACACTTTATTGTACCGACACAACACGAATCTCTTCACCCCCTTAGCCCTCCGTAGGTGCTCTTTATATACTCCTTATCGTGGTGGGGGCTGAGCGTCACTTCGTGGGCCAGGTGTCATCTGACAGCTATTTCCGGAGACCGCCCTGCGCGTGTCACTTTCAAGGTTTGTCCTGCAGGGATCGTCGCTTTCACCGCCCGTCGTGCAGGAAGCAGTTTCCGTAATTTCCGCCGCGCTGTTCATCACATTTCTTCAGGTATCTGCTATCTTTTCTGAATCTATGGGAGAAGAATTGCCACTTCTATTATACATGACGCCACGTCGCACGGACTGCATATCTTAAAGGTCGTCTGGTTGTTAGCCAACTGGCACACTACTGTTTCATCTATTCTTAGCATACTTGTCCTGCTCTTTTAGCTTGAAAACAAAATTTTTGAAAGAATGTATCTGGACAGCTACTTGGTTACCTCGCCGACCAGTGTGCAGGTTTGTGGCGAACGGATTTGCCAAAAATGATTTCATTCACCTGACGGAAGAACAAGTCGTTTTTTTACATTAATCTTACGCTGCGGATGGTATCTCCCACAAATAGCGTTTGAAAACATTAAAGAACTAGCTAGTACAATCTTTTTGAAGGAGTTTTCTTCCGTCTGCCTCTCACAGAAATACGTGAAAGGAGCAGTCCATTGATGGAAATGATCAGTTTGAAAAAAGAGTTTTCCCCTGCCCTTCAGCGAGTGACGACGAGCTTAAAGGGAAAGAATTGCGCACTTCTCTTTAAGGAATACTTTCAGCTGATGGAGCTTATGCTATTGCTACTAAATCATTAATTTATTTTAATATACGCGCGATCTGTGGGAACGCTTGCGAACAGGCGTACTCTTTAGATTTAGTCACGTTAGTATTTGTATTTTCTGGAAAAGGCTCGACAACCTTGGGAAAGCCCTTTTCAGTCGCCCTGGATTCATAGCTGGTTCAGATCATGACCGTGGGCCCCTTGCCTTGTGATTTTCAAGTAGGCAGTAAACTCAGGGCGCTTGGTATTGCATGAGCTTTGCAAATATAATAAAAGCAATTATTTGCTTTCCTTCGATTCAAAGTAACTGGTTCGTAAACATTTTCTTCAGGTATGATGACCTTTTGGGTGATGAGTCCAAGAGCACCTTGTCTTGTTCACAGACGTTCTTTTGCTCAAAACTGAACTATCAGCTGGTTTTCCTTTGTTTCATCATGTGATAGTAAGGCGCTTATCACTTCTGAGGTCTCTGACAATTATAGATTGCATAGGAAGTACATTCGTGCTTGTATGACAATTATGTTCGAGTTTATTCTTCGCATTTTATTGAATCTTTCAGTTTCCGCATTTACCACTAAAAATCTTCCTAATGCCTTATCACTTTATGTGCTAAAACGTGTTAATGGTGCAAAATCTTTGCAGGAATACGAAGACTTTAGAACTAGCCTTCTCTCGTCCTACGGTTAAAACTAACCTTTGAAGTTTTAGCTGTAATTTGCAAGTCATTCAGAAACCTGAACTGAGTCAAAATTAGGATAGGAAGGTGTGCCATAGAGCCGCCTTATTCCACCATGGGTCACAGAATTAAGGTACGTAAATAACTCTTTGTGGGCAATGGACATTTGAAGAAATCACTGATTATCTACATAGAATGCAGGTTGCAACAACCTAAGAAGATAGAGTTTTCATGTCTGGAAAGTCAAAAGCGGAGCTTTCAGAATTTTCACTGGTTCAATGGCAAAGCATACATTTTTGCACGTTGTCTCAACGTAAAAAGTCACCAACTTTTCATATTCCTGAGCTTACTTTCGAGCCTGCTACAATTTCTACAACTGTGAGCCTGTGCTAAATTCTACAACAGGGCAGCCTACATTTGATCAATATACTTATTTTATCTGTGATCATTCACAATGAACTTTCTTCTGCAGCAACTGCTAAGGCGTTTGCGAATGTACAGTTTGCTGACCAATTTCTCTAATACTTTTTCCAGCGATGAGATGCAATTCCAGAAACGACCCCCTCCTACGTTGTAACAGAAGCAGTATGGTCACGAAAGGGTGTTGAATATGTTAATTATTCTAGTTAAAATAAGCTACAGGAATCGTGATAAGTAAAGGTATATTTCAGAAAATTGCGTGACACAGGGTGGGCGGTAGAGCTATGCTGAACAAATGTACCATGTCGTAAAAACGCAATGGCTGTATGCCTTTGTAAGCAGTGGATCGTCACCGACAGTTAGGAAATTGATGAATAGAAAGCAATCCAGTTTTCTGTATGCTCAGGTGGAGAAAGAGAGGACAAGTTCAAGTGACAGCTGCTAAACGTTTGACGGTAGCACTGCGTATTTGATCGGATGTGAAATAGATTCAATGTCCACTGCACGCTGGTGGACTAGTGACCACTGTTTGCAATTGCTTTATGTTTGCGCTGTCGTAATAATTTGTTGAAGTGTCTTCAACTAGAAGCGTGAAACCCAGAGCAAACAAAACTACTTATTACCGTCAGGAAGTACCTCCAAGTTAGTACATGAAACTGAAGTAACGGCTGCTGAATCGTGCAGGTGTCAGTGATCAGTCTTCCTAGTCGTAACTGAACCACCTATTTTGGGATACCATAGTGAACAAGAAGATATGCGTGCATGGCGAATATTTCTTGTTCTTGCTTGTTGCGTAGGAAATTTTGCAACAGAATCAGGTAGGAGATACATGTACTAAACAATACTTTCAAGAAAAATTACATCTTATTCAGAAAACGAGCAAAAACGTCAGATTGTTAGACCAATTGTTAGGCCAGTTGTACGGCCGGTTGTTCGACCTATTCTAAGGCCATTTGCACCAGCGGCTCCGCTTTATTGGCGGCCAAATATAAGACCAATCTATCAACCAGGAATTTATCCGAGAACTTATCCGTATCCCGCACCAGCTCCTGCCGTATTTTATCCTCCTCCTCCACCACCACCTCCTATTGTTGTCCCTCGCCCACTCCCACCACCGATCATATTACCTCCACCACCACCACCGCTGCCCCCGCCTCTTCCTCCTCCTCCTCCCCCTCCTCCACCACCAATATTTATTAGACCACCACCACCAGTTATAATCAGGCCTGTACCATTACTACCTCCACCTCCGCCACCACCGCCTCCGCCACCTCCCATAATAGTACCGCCTCCCCCACCTCCGATAATAATAAGACCACTTCCACCACCGCCGCCGCCGCCTCCCCCACCGCCTCCGATAATTATAAGGCCCCTTCCACCGCCACCGCCACCACCTCCAATAATAATAAGGCCCCTTCCACCGCCGCCACCACCTCCACCACCGCCTCCCCCCGTATTCATTCGACCTGCACCACCTCCTATGATTTTGCGCCCTCTTCCACCCCCTGTAGTTGTACGCCCTCCACCGCCTATAGTTGTGCGCCCACCACCGCCTATAGTTGTGCGCCCACCACCACCGGTAGTTGTGCGCCCTGTACCAGCAGTACCAGCCATACCAGCAGTAGCTCGACCTATTGGACCCGCTGGAGGACCATGTCCTGGAGGTGCTTCGCTCGGCATTCCTTGCGATCCACGAAGACCTTGGCCACAATGCCCACCTCAGTCGTATTGTTTTGCCGTGAATACAGTTGACGTTGGGCCTTACTACTGCTGCCCAGTCTGTAAGTGTTTAATTTTTGGAAATCAAGACCAATTAGTACAGCACGTTTGCCTTCAACATTACTACAAAACCAATGCTTATTTACTTTAGCAATTGAGAAGACAGACGCAAACTTGTAGGGTCTATATAGTTCAACGTAGGCAACGTGAGAACTAGTTCACTGAAAAATTTATGACCCATATTTATAGTCAACAAAATTGCTTCGTTGATGAAATTCTGACTGGCAATATGCCATAGACTGCAACTTCACTGTATCTTACTTAGTGGTACATCAGTCATTTTTGCTTCTGTTTTCGTATTAATACGTTACATTAGTAGTTAGCCTGTAAAGTTAAAATTCCATTTAAGGAGTTGAATAACTAACATTTGGCAATACCAAATTTTAAAAAATTGTTTCAGGGTCAACGTATGGAGCTCCTTATCGTCCGTGGAGACCTTATTACCCTTTCTATCCGTTCATGCCGTACAACTGGCCACCTTGGGTCCGAGCTAGGACTCCCTGGGGCTTACCACACGGGCCATATGCAAAAACGCACAAGAAGCAGCACAATCTCTTGACAAGTTCCTCAGTGCAGCAAGATTATTCTAGCCCTAATTATGAAGAGCATAATTATGGTAATTACCAAAACCATACATCCAATGTGTACAATGGAACATTGCACAAAAGTGTATACGTCTAAGTAAGGCAAAGCATTGAGGCTGTTCTCTGACTAGCAAATTAAGTGAGCAGCTACGTTCATTCATGCACACATATTAATACCTGAGCGCAAAAATTATGGATGGTACAATTTGTTAGTCGATAAAGTTTATTTGTTGCGTCCTTTTGCTGTGCTTGCACTTGGAGAATAAAATGGTTGTACCTCTTAAGCTCACCGTTTCAATCAAAGGAGTTACTATGCGTAAATTTTGGACTTAGATTCGACTGGAACGTCTATGGCGGCGCGTAGTAACCACTGGATTCATTCGCAGCGAATGCTTTTGTCTTGTGGACAACGTTTCCAACGGTTGGAATTCGGAGCCGTTTCAACATTACAGCCATCTTGCAAGTGAGAGTCAGAGGAGAGTGGGAGCGAGTTTAGTTTGCTATGTGAACACGGAGTCAAATATCGAACATGGATTCAGTTAACTATGTACACATTCCATATATTGGTGTTTACATTGAGATGCCACAAAAACCTTTTACGCTTTTTAAACAATAGCAAGTACAGAGAATAACTCGACTTAAAACTCTGTAAAACTCTAGTAATATTTTCTTGGAGAAGAATCAAACATTCTAACGACAAAAGTTTATTACGATGCTGAGTAAGGAGCTTCCGGAGCTCGCTATTCTCTTATTTTCATGAACTTCGATGTAAGAATGTTAGGCGAAAACAAGATAAACAATAAATGAGCAAAACAAGTCGCTTACAGAGCGATTTCCAACTGAATCTAGCAGGAAAAAAGAGTCGCAACGTTTCACTTCTTCAGGAGAACTGCTGTACGGCACACGAAGTCAGAGGCGTACAAAATGAAGTTGGCAAAAGCAGAAACCTTAAACAAAATCCTGTAAAGGTGAAGAAGTTTTTACCGAACTTAAATTGAACAAATGCATCATGACTTCGCTTTAGACTTTGAAAACGTTACAGATTACAGTAACCACATTAGTCAGAAAGTGCAGAACGAATAGAATGACGAGTGTTTGAACTTGTAGCAGAATAGCGCTATGAGATTTAAGCAGGTTATCCCAATTTAAAAACACAGGATGAGCAGTGACAAGACTATTTTTTTTATTAAATTGTTAAGAGGTGTGTTTCGTATATTTATCCGTGCTTTTCAAAAAGTTTCAAAACTGTATTATTCGGTCACATGTGAAGCCTGAAACGGTTACATTCAGATTAATTTCATTCTTATTACATCTTCGTCCGTCCGTACTAATTCAGCTTCATCAAACGGTGGCAAATTAGTGCGTAATAATATTGTTAATAATAGTAAATAATTGCCCCGTCACGATGAGGATGAAAAAATTTCATTATTATTAAATTCCAAGCACTATTAATGGTTAAACAGACAAATTAAATTAAATCATAACTGGTACCCTCCTTTTGCATTAAAAACCTTTCAAGAAAACATAAACGTCAGCTATTCCGTATTGTAAAGTTTGTAAGCTCCTTGGATATCTAAAGTTTTTTCTTTCATGCACACACTATCTGGAACGGCCGGGCGGGCATAAGTGCGAGGAATAAAGGCTATCTCAATCAACGGATTTTCAATATATTATTGATATTTATCTATTCCTCCTTTATGAACAGAAGAATTTGACGTTTTCTGAGACCATAGCACGTAGTCATGAAGATATTACGCGGACTGAGAGACTTTTCGTTAATATTACTCAATTTTGCGTATATGTAACAAATAAATCTCTTTCACAATACTTTTGGGAAAACACAAAACGAATGCTCCTATGCACGAATAGCCTATGGTCTGCCCAGATGGTTGAATGACATGGATAAAGTTTTTAAACCAATCAAAAAACCTGTCGACAAAGATGAACGCGACAAACGTTTCATTAGACCGTTGCGAGTCAATAAGTGGACAGAAATTTCATATGTAGTAATGGAAGCGAGATTTTTTTCATAAACAAATGCTTGCGGGTCGTATTATTAATATTAAAGCACATTGAAACCTTTAAACAGATAACATGCCTTGTCGAAAAACCAACTTATAAGCAAAGCATTATATAAATTTACACGCACGCTAAGAAAGTGACTTTATGGCAAAGTGTCTTCAACGCAAACAGCTTCGACGTTGTATTACATCGAAATAAAAACAACGACAACAGCAACAGCAACAACTTTACTCAAATAATTGAACTGCTATATTTTAGTTCCTGCTTCTGCCTTTACTATAAAAGAATGAATTATACCAATTTGAATTTGCAATTAGCAAGCTGTCGTTTCGTCTGCAGTTGAATAAACACTGCAGTAAAGGCGCTGATACATCAATGTCAACTCACAAATAAGAAAGGCTTTCTGCATAGTTGAAGTTGACATCATTTTCAGTAGGCGCACAACGCGCTGAAGTTCCTTTTGTGGATATCTTACAAAGCAAAGTTATATGTAAGACAAAAACAATAATGGAACTCCTAAAACGAAATCCTTTCCAGCTAAGCTGTCCGACCAAATGAAAGAGGAGGTTCAATATAACATTTGTCGGAAGAACAAAAGAAAGCGGAAAAATGCGATAACATACCGTACTAACTACCCATTGTTTGTAAAACTGGCAACCTACGGTTGGCAGGTATCTTTGATCGTAAGTGTACCAACTTGCTACGCTTCCTGCGGCGAGATTTAGAAGTGCTAAAGTTCCGGCGCAGAGGTGATGCTGAAAAAAGTGCCTCAAATTCGGAAATAGTACATGTAAATAAATTTTTAAAAGAACACTGCCCTCCAAATCTTAAAATTTTTGTTACGGTTCAGGAATCGGTTCGAAGCAAAAGTATTTGAAAAAGGTGCCCTGAAGGCTGCATTACGGCGCAGTAGTTAGCCTAACTAACAGGCAAGTGTTGAGGCAATATTTACCCACCTGGAAGGATGATTCATTGAAGTGATCGTCATATGACAAAAATATGAGCTAAAAGACTTACGCCTTTGTAGAGGGAGAAGCCTTTGATATTTTCAACGTTGAAGGACGACAACAATCCGATGGAAACATTTACGCAGATACTGACCGCTGCAATAAAAGTCACAAACACAAGACCACGGTACTGCCAACTTTTCAGAGGCCAAACGCATCCAGTTGCTTCTTCGTTATCATCGGACATACCTTCATCAATAACAATTTTATCACAACGCAATTCTTCCCCACAGTATGGGAATATCGTGGAAGCAAACAAAATAATTGAGAAAATCTAAAAAACATACTTCAGGTGCACACATTTGCTTTGATTAGCCGTTGTTTACGTTCGTCGTAAGAAGCGGCATAACTTTTTGTACAGTCACTTTTATCAAAAGAAAGAACTCGTTGCTCGCTTAAAAAAGAGCGTATTCTTAACAGTCCATCCCAGATCATACATTGAAAAGCAGTGCAAGCGAAAACAGGCAACGTTTTAACACGACCGCGTTGTACTACCTTTCATGGCTATTCATTGACTTCACCTGAGCTGTATGAACCCAACTCTTCTCACAGTAGCCACATCAACTTACACTATAAGAGATGTCTAAGAAGGGCCAGACGAGGCTTTAAACTACACTACAATGGAAATACGCGAATGTACTAATATTTCGAAAAACAGGATGTCTTTTAACAGGCTTGAATAGTTTCATAGTAGATCTTCAGATTCACGGATTTTGCCTGTTGGGTGTATCTGTAAGTAGACTTCAAAATGCCCTACCAACGGATGGATGAGCAAATTGTTAGAGAAATTACAGAACAAAACGAATACCGTACGTTTCGGAACTGCTCGTGTTCCGTCGTCAGCAGTGTTGGGGAGCAGTTCCGAAACGGCAACTCCCCAGGAACACGAGCAGTTCCGAAACGTACGGTATTCGTTTTGTTCTGTAATTTCTCTAACAATTTGCTCATCCATCCGTTGGTAGGGCATTTTGAAGTCTACTTACAGATACACCCAACAGGCAAAATCCGTGAATCTGAAGATCTACTATGGAATGTACTAATAGGGTTAAATCGCTGAAATATGCAGATGATGCAGTCTGCAGAACCATAGGACAGTGAATCTCGTGATTCCTTTTCGCTGGGGCGGTTGAACAATCCTGCTCATAACGAACCTTTTTGGTGAGCATTTTTAGACCGTCAAAAATATCAACAATATCAGAGATGAGTAACGTACTAAAGTCCGATACTTGTAAATTTAGTTAAAGGGATGTTCCTCATTTTTTGTAACAGCATTTTTTCATAATAGCTGGCAACAGTAGTAAGAATGAACGATCGCGTGAACGCATTGGTCAGCAGTCAACTAGCCTTAAAAGGAGAGCAAGATGCATACGGTTTTAGCCCCTAAGCGCGGCTGAAAACTGCTTGCAAGGTTGAGCTCATGCACGTTGACTTGAACACTATGATAATCTTCGGCCTATATTTGACCTTCTAGAAAAAATAAAACAACGCAGGTTTGCTAAAGATAAATCAGTGTTCAGCGAAGAAAGATATGGTCTTAGAAGATAAGCCGAATGCGTCGCAAGACAGCATATGAGTTGTTTGTAAAAGCACTCACCGTTTGTAACGCAAGTAAGAAGAACCAAATGCTAAGAAGCCAATCAAAATTAACTTTCTTGTAGATACGTTTCGCTGCTACCTTTAGTTGGACCGCATAAGACAGATTAGTAGCATGTTGCTGAGTACTGGCAGAATGGCAATGGCTAGCAGCAGGCATACTCTACTAGAAGTAGCTGAATGACGCGAGATGTCACAATTTGCTTGCCTGCCACTAGGCCAGCCTGTCGTTTCTGCCGGTGCAATAACATACCAGTTGAATAATGACGGAACAAGGTTCACCGTAGTTAGCATTAGTGATAAAACATTTTAAAAACAGCAAACAGGAGGGAACGAGAGAGAAAGCAAATACTAAAAACGTAGAGTAGGCTCTTGCGCACCAACCACGTTTGCGCTGCAACATGAACATCTTTTCCTGAGCATCATCTCGAAATCTACAACTTTCACGTGACAAAATAATGGTAAACCAGCTACTCATTGATAAACAAGGCCAATAGGAAAACCAAATTGGCATCGTTTCCGCATGATGGATCGCTAAAAGTTGCAGTACATAATACGATGACAGTTAAGCCAGTTTGACAATAATCAAATAAATTGAACGAGCTAACAGCTTTTCCTCTTGTACTCATAAAAAATTATTAACATCAGTTAAGCAATATTCCATCTGCTGCATAGATAAAAAAACTTGGTAATCGTTTAGAATATTCTCATTCGCTTAGTCCTAGCTGATGCAATAAGAGATATTGCTTTGAGAGCTTCGTTATCATTTATTTTCTTTGATAATGCTTGAAGAAGATGCAAGACGTATGCAAAATAAAACCATTTCATACAAAGAAGTGAAACTCGTTCAACCTGATATCATGCAACTAATACGCAAAAGGCACGTATCAATACGTAGGTATAACATAACATTACATAACAATTTCAACAAAAACAATTCCAATACCCTTGAATGCGCTTACTGTCCACTTCTCACAACGAAATCGCTTCTAGAAATTACACTCACGACATATGAAAACATATAACATACAGAAACGAAAAAGTAGGTATACTTAACGTTGAAAGTATAGCATTTTCTTAGTTCTACGCATCCTTGGAGTGCAGTGTTCCTACCATTTTACTATTTACTCGTTAGCTTTCAGAAGAGATCCTCAGTAAGCCTATTGCGGCATACGCCGCTGTACCCTCAGGGTTTTAAGACGCTGTTCTACAGTAGATGATTTCTATGATCGCAAACAGAAGTCAAGCAGCGCACCGATTTCAAAACAGAGTTATTCAAACGGTTATGTAGTTGATCGTACGAAATTTGAAGCGCATTTACAGAACGGGTCCTTTGTTTACTATGCCTTCTTTGATGGCGGTAGAGTTTCATGGAAAGAATGCTAAGCTTACTATTAATACTTTGCGATCAATGACTTCTTGCTACCCAAAGCAGAACATGCATAACCGATAAACAATTATTTAATGGCCGAATTGTTTTAAAACTTATTCCAGTCATTGAAGACTTGCAGGAAAGTAAAAAAAAGGTTTAATAAGGTCCAAGAAACTTAAAGCGCTGCTAAGCTCGTCTACCGCCTTCTAGTGGCAAAGACCTGAACGAAGCAGAAACGCCAGTTTCTACTTTGTTTGGCCGTTTGGAAGAACTAGTAATCTGAAGAGAAATTTAATTTATTAACTTTGCTGTTCAACACTGCCAAGCGACTTATGTTTGCACAGTTGTAAAAACGGGTTGGCTTTTCATGGTTATCTTTCTGCAACTAGGAAGCAGATTGGCACTGCAAACTGAAGGAACATCAGCAACAGTAACAGCGAACATTTCGCTTAGAAAAGTTTGCTTTGAAAATGTAAACACCGGGAAGGTAAGCGGTAGCAAAAGATGGAAAAACTATACCGTAAACAAATAAAAGTGCTTACTAGGCTTTTGCTTATCTTGACTGTTCAACCGCTGATTTCTAGAATTAGTTGGGAAGAACTTAAGAAAACAAAACGCTGAACGGTTGAAGCTTAGTAGGATAGACTTTGAATTTTAGTCAACACATTTCCAGAACTCATTAATATTCAAATCGGTTCAAGAACTTGCAACAAGTACATTTGTATTATCGATCATTAGACGGTGAACGCTGCTTTGTAGAGGCATCACCAATTCACAGGAATAATCATGCATATGGCTCCTCGTTCCTGCTGAGGGAAGGCATAGTACAAAATACAAGTAAACAGGTGGTTATTGAAAGCCAGGAAAATGGAATTTGTTCCTAAAACCTTTTTACCTAAAAGCATGCATCGTGTTGATCAAGTATTACGTTGTCAGAAGTATTTGTTTGCATGATCTTGAATAGCCTAAGAAAACAAACCCCATTCACTTTTTGGGGTTTCCAAAGCAACAGAAAAGAGATACGCTAATTCTTAAGCAGTTTATTGAACGGAAAAGTCAGAAAATAAGGAAAGTCAGTAAATTTGCACACAGACGAAAGTGCTCAGAAAAACGACTGCTGAAACAGCTTCCGTTCCTTTCGTGTTGAAACAGTTACTGCAGTTGCTAATGAACAACGCTCAGTTAAAGCTCAATTATTTAAACATAAATATCGGAAGCAGAAAAATCTATTACTTTCGGAAACAGAAATATCGAAATGCAATTATGCATAGAAGAGTGTACACAAGTCTCACGTGAGCCCCTTCATGAGGCTATGATGCAGCGTCATCTCATGCAGAACTTTGACCATGACAGGGGCTCATTTCGTAAGCACTATGCATGCCTTTAAAGCAAACTCGCACGTTCACTACTTAGTTAAGCACGTGTTCTTTGACTACAGGAATTGCCCACCGCCAACAGGAAGAAAGAATTTTCATAAAAAAATTAATTTAATTTGGATTTGATGAGAAACAACCAGTATCCAAGCATGTTTCGCTTCAAAGTCTAACTCTATCAAAGTTTGTCAGCATTGTAAGAAAATAAAGCTGCTTTTAGAAGTTAAATAAGAATAAAACTGTGCCGGCTACGGAATCATGTATCAATCCCTTTCGTAACCTCAAAATTATATTGTAAAAACATTTGTGTAATATTGGAGATTTCTATGCTACTTTGCTCATTCGTGTAGAGCGCGAGAGAGAGAGAGAGAGAGAGAGAGAGAGAGAGAGAGAGAGCATATTCATAGCGTAAAAAGATAGGAACAATTGAAACGAAGGGTTCCCCTGTGAACTTAGGCTAAGTGTGAGCTTATTAACACTGAGTTCAGGTGCCACTCGCGTAGTAATCAAATATCGGTATCGTGCAGTTACCATGGATTCCCCGAGCCTGTACCTTTCTCAGATTTCAGCTTCATCCGGAAGGTGAGCAATTAATATTTTATTTCTCAAAATTATCTACAACTGTTTTCTCCTAAAACCGAACTGTGTGAGAAAAATGTGCATATATGTGAAGTAAAACCATGAATGGCCAGCTGAGAAAAGCTGAAGTGCTAGTGCTAATAAGCGACGCTCCTTCGGATTCATCGGCAGAAACGTCGCAAGAATGCTCGAACTTATCGCAGTTGAATTCTTTGATTTAACGTTCTCCGGTTAATACGGCTACTTAAGTAGTTGAAACTTTAAAGCACTTATGTCGGAGACGCTATTTTCGTTAGCTTTGTCCTCAGAAGATAAAAATATGGAGTCCATTATGATTTGGAATGGCTCTGAAAGATAACCGCTACATTTTCATAAATCGTGCAGTACTCACCTTTGAAAACTTATTAAATACATGCCTGAAATTCAGAACTTGACTTAAACCGTGCGTGCCTATTCCGGTTCAGTCTATCAGCGAAACATAAACGTCTGTGCAGCCCAATGAGCTTTCAAAAACCTAACATATAAAGTTTATGACAAAGTTCGGACAAATGAAATGCTACCAAATAAGGTTGCAAGTGTTCTGCTCATCTCTTAGTTAAGTGCAGTCTTGAATTCTTCACTTTAGCAAAACAAAAGCATTAGAATTGGAATGCAATAATTTGTGAGCGAGAAAACAGCGTTGAGGCTGTAGTCGAACTTCCGCAACGGAAGACTTGCAAGTCTTTAATCACTACTTTCGCAAATCGAATTTTTTAAACCGCTTAGGAGAGAAATTCTGGTCAAACCAAAAATCAACTGGCGTCGTAAGTTACCGCGTCAAAAAATTGATTTCGTATCAAAGCACGGAAGATACACTAAGAATCGAAACTGCTGAATGCAGTAGGCTTAAAAAATGCATGGAAAACAATGAAAAAGACAGGCCTGAATTTTTGTCGAAGAAGATGTTGCCGTTGCGCGCTATTTTCACCATGTAAACCCAGTTTTCTTTTCTTTTCAATGGACAAAAGAATTTGCCAAAATTAATGTTAAATAAATAGAGTTCTTAGTTTTGTAAATGTAACTTCTTGGTACGGGACCGTATAGTTTCATGTTGAGTTTCTTTTACGGGAATTTTGTCCCGTTGATAATATTTTTATTATTATTCCGTAGCTTTCGGGTCAAACGAGACCCGTCTTCAGCGGTGTTAATATAAAGCAATGAAGTCATTGCTTTATATTAACACCGCTGAAGGCGGGTCTCGTTTGACCCGAAAGCTACGGAATAATAATAAAAATATTACCAACGGGACAAAATTTCCGTAAAAGAAACTCAACACGAGAGTTCTTAGTTATCTTTACGCATCGACAATTCGGCAGCAAACACTAAAAGATCGCCAAGAGTTTTACTGTACACAACAACTTGCATTCTACTTATTGCTATGAGTCAGTTTTTCGGGACTTGACTGCGACAGGCGAGCAGCCTACTCTACCGGTTAATCTTTTTGCTAGGATCTGAGAAGGTTAGTAAAGTACGAAGAACGAACGGACTGCATTGGTACGAAAATCAGCTCGTCTCGAAATCAATTCGGGCTTTGTAACTATTTTGCCTGCAATCGTTTTGTGGCAAGCGAGAAGTTACGTTTACTGACAGATCAAATTGAGATTGCGAAGTGACCGACAATTTTGTCAACATACGCACCGTTTAGGTTTACTGTTAACAGTTGCGTTCTTGGTATGCAGTCGTTGCTTCGGTTTGTTGCCTAAGGTGCGAGTGCCTGTGCTCAATTCATTCCGCACTCTTAGAACGCCCTCGCAATTAGCTACTTTTGTAGTATAAATTTTATGCCCATCATCAGTCTTAGTTCCTAGTGTTCTAAGTATGCATGTAGCGCTATTCCTCGCTGTTGTCTTGCTTCACTTACATTGAGTAAGCCGACTATTGTTTGTGCTCTGTGAAATTCTAGATTTTCATCCATGGAGGGTAATAAAGAAAACTCGTCCGAAAATTCGACTGTCGACCAAAATCCTTTTTCGGTAATTGCTTGTTTGCTGAATTCTGTCGTACCGTAACCCCTTGTCTAGTTTTTTTGTTTGTGAGTATATTGTAAGCTTTTAATTTATTTTAGCGACTTCTAATACTGCTTTTCGCAAATAATTTTTTGTTTATTCCGCGTTACTGCAATCTATGCTTAGCCGACCGATCTTTTGCAGGATGCAAGCATTGGAAAGGCTGCGAGGAATTACGATCAAGTAGATGGTTCCGTGGATTACAATCCATTCAGCGATAGTCAACGCCCGGTATCAGTAGTAAGTTTACGCCCGTTCATGTTGTAGGTCGCAGTGAGTTTAATAGGAAAAGTGCTTTCCTCTCTTTACGTAGTTCGCTGACGAGTCAATGTATTAAAATATAGAAGTAGCGTTCGCAGAGAATTTATCAATATTGTTTTTTTAAGCATGACTAACATTAGTGTTCTGGTAGGTACGAGGGGCTAGCAATCCTCCTCCAGTTTTGCCCGCCGCAATGGATGCCCCTCCAACGTATTCCGCATCTGTGGGCCCTGGTCTAAAGCCCACTTTGCCCGGCCATTCCGATCTACTCAAACGACAGGAGGTATGTTACACTATGCTAGTTCTCCTATCTTCTGATTCAGCAAATGATGTGCTCAATTTTGTATAACGCTAAAGTCAGGTGACCTTTAATTCAGGCTTTACGTTTTGAATTGGGTGCTACTTTATGTGTTTATTGAAGACACATTCTAACGGCGTTTGCCTAATTTACCAGGCAGACCATTTCTTTAAGCGCTGTTAAGCTGCAGCAGGAATCTTGAGTCATGTCATGTGTTTGTGTAGTTTTTTAAGGGCGTACTAACTATTACGGAATCGCCTCAATTGTTATTGCAGGAATTGGAGAAAAAAGCGCAAGAATTGCAACGAAAAGAAGAAGAACTAAAGCAACAGGCACTGCGCAATGGTAAAAACGCTTTTCTTAAAGAGTTGCTCCGCATTGCGGCGTTCGGTGCGTGGGCGACCGCGTTTCTAGTTTCTTTTAAGACAAGAATTAGCATAGCAATTTGCAAGCCATTATAAAAATAGGCTATTTTGGGAATTGCGTAGCTTTTATAGAACGACTCGGTGATGCAGCAGACATTTGTTGGAGAAAAAGTAAAATGCTAGGCTATGTTTTTCATGTACTAGATTAGCTAGTTGAGCCAGTTATGAATAATTTCTAATGAGGCCTCAAGAGACACATATTTAGCTCGTACACCCAACTGGCCCCCGCTTCCTAGCTGGTGCCCCGTGCAGCCCTGCTTATTTCACGACATAAATGTGGAGATACCTCAGCAGTATCAGAAGATCGTCAGAATGGGTTTCAATCTATGGTGTAGTAAGTGTTCCCATCCGCCTTTCTACATCGTCTACACATTATGGTTTTAGTTTACGTGTTGGTCTGTTTTGCCAACATTATTGGTAGCCTGGCTTATTTCGTCACTGGCGGTAGCGCTGTTCAGTTTGGTTTGAGCATAATTCAAATATGCGTGCTTACGCCATGCGCTTTTGTATTGTGGTATCGCCCGCTTTACAAAGCCTTCAAGTGCGTCCACTAGCTCTCCCTATGCTATATTCACTATTTATCCTTGCGCTTTCAGGAATGACAGTTCAGTCAACTTCATGATATATTTCTTTGTAAGTTTCGTCCAGCTAATCGTTGTCGCCGTACAGGTTCTTGGATTGGCCTATAATTGGTATGGAAATTTCTTCGTTGTTGTTATTCGCTTTGCGGTTCGTTGAATAATCGCTCTTTCTTGTTAGCACTTGAATAAGCCATTCTTAAATGTTAATTGCATGCCTACCCGCGTTGTTGTTAGTTTTAAAAGTGTGAATATTGATTTGGTCGCTCAGTGTCGAGGCCTGTAAGAATTTTTATTTTTTAGCGGTTGGATCAATACGTTGGAGCACTTTAGCCGTAACACAGGGGCTGCCGTTGTGATGCTGTTGGTCTCTATTGGATATACGTTTTGTGGAGTGGGAATGCTAATGCTTCTTTTCCGCGTAAGTGACCCAAAAGAGAGTCTCTGCCTCTCCTTTGTGGCAATATTATCGAACTATCTTTAGTGTAACTGTAGTTAGTCTTTTTGATCTATACTTAGCGCCAGTAGCTGTTGCTTGCAAGACAGCATGGCAGTTTGCTAAGTTCCAAGTTCACTGTAGTCTTTTATAGGTTCACCGCGTTTATCGAAGCACCGGCGCTAGTTTTGCCAAGGCCCAGGAAGAATTTTCACACGGAGTAATCAGCAATCCACACGTTCAACAAGCAGCAGTGAATGTGGCCAGTACGACGGTTCGTAGTCAGTTCGCCGGTAGCGCTGGTCCAGCTGAGCGATACTGACAACACTTGAAGAAAAGAAAGCTGCTTTCTACAAGTGTTGCTTGAACTTTATCAGAAGGCTCGTTCACACTTGAAGCTTCAGTGGGTAACCCTGTTTCACACATTCAGTTAATACGAAGATTATATGAAGCATGAATATATGTCTTTTGGTGATATTGTGACAGCGTATCATTTTCCATCAAACCTTGACTCTTCTAAGCGTTGTGTTGTCGCTGTATCCCTTGTTATTCTGCAGCTTCCACTGGAAGCTGACTTATATAATTATTTGTGCTGGAGTATTGGGATTCTCTTTGTCTATGTCGAGGCGTTCAATTTTGCTCGTTTTAAAATGAAAAAGTAATGCTTTTGGACTGAGCTGTAGACGGCTAAACATCCGTACCGTACAAGTTGCCTATATTATACAGCGTGCTTCGCAATTTGACTAACAAATAAAAAGATTTTTCTCCGAAGCTTTCGGGTCTGCCGCGACCCGTCTTCAGCGGTCCAATTGTCTTTTGGCATAGCAGTCGTATCTGATTTCTTAAGCCACACCTGGCTGCATTTTCGACCGCTGAAGACGGGTCGCGGCAGATCCGAAAGCTTCGGAGAAAAATCTTTTTATTTTACATCTCAAAGGGGCAGAATCCGTAATAAAGACATTTTCAATATGAAAACAAATTTAAGATGCTCTTAAGCGAAGAGCAATTCTTAGGGTTATGTTTTCTCAACGCTTTCAACCCACTCTCAGTACGCATGTTGTAATTCAGTCGTTTTTTAAAGAGATACGGTGCCTATTTTGAATCAGCTGAAGTTCAAAAGGAATGTATAGAAGGCTTCATTATTTTTCCCCATGAAGCAACATGCAAAGTACGTTATTTGTTCGTTACGGTAGAAGTCCCGTCGTCAGAGGTAAATAAAAATCTTTCTTTACAGCTGATGATGGGTCAGGTTTGGACCAGAACGCTTCGGGACTGAAATTATTAAATATTACACCGGAACGTCTACTGTAACGATCAGGTTACATATCTCTCGTAAAGCTTTACTGTCCCGTTCCAAAAAGTTACGTTCTCAAAGCACCATGTCGCATAATCATTAGGTCGCCAAGCTTGAGGTTGCGTTTTTTTACAAAAATGTTGATGTGCAGGTTGTAATGTCTTCCTGCGGTTACTGTATTCCTGAAGCGTGAATCTTCTAGTCTCGTTTAAACCCGGTAGCGCTGCGTTACCTGTATTGGATTGTTTAGCAGGGTTTTTTAACGCAAAATGCCAATGGGACCAAAAGCATTGTTTTGGCAGACGCCTAGAAGCATGCTAGTTTAAAGAAGTGAGTCGTACTGTTATGACTACTTTAAAACGCACGCAAAACCGTGTTGTTTCAATGTGCACAAGAGTGTGATCGGTTTAAAAGTGTTTCATTCCGTGTGCATTCGGGTTGCGCTTT
Source organism: Trichuris trichiura (assembly GCA_037903355.1). Taxonomy (NCBI): domain Eukaryota; kingdom Metazoa; phylum Nematoda; class Enoplea; order Trichinellida; family Trichuridae; genus Trichuris; species Trichuris trichiura. Next base: position 33,232 of record JBAJFE010000052.1, read on the forward strand.
GCGCTGCCCGTCTGGTAGCAGAATAGTCCGCTTTGGATGGAGGTCAGCGTACAACGCGGAGAATGCTCGCACTGGACAACATGTAAGCACAAGCGACGATGATCAGTCCTTGTTTTATACGATATACAAGCTCGCCAAAACAGCACTTGCTTAGAACCTTGGGGCTCCGAGCAAGTGCATGACAAGTAGAGAAACAGCATTGAAGATATGGTAACCATACGACTCAGCCAGCATGGGTTAGAGTGACCTTAAGGCATGCATCAGTGGAAGCCCAAGTTAAACAAGATCTCGCCAGCTAGATAGTCTTTACTATCTTTATTTGGTACGATATTCAACCTTGTCAAGGGAATGCTTCCCTGGAGTTTGGAAACAAGCTTCAAACAAATTCTGGAAAGCAAGTTGAAGAAGAACATGGAAGATATGGGGGAAGGGGCACTAACGACATTGAAAACATGACCACCGACCTACCCATCCCGATCAATCAGATGGATTATTTGCTAATGGAGCGCCGCTTTGGCATACGGAACCGAGGTCCAGACAAATTCGAGAAAACACATTGAAGAAGCATGACGACTGACTTGCAGTTTATGAGGACTTTATCCCTCTCTTCCATCACTGAACTCTCGAACCGGGCAAGACTAGCTGGGGCGATGATCTTCTTCCCTTGTTTTACGATATATATGGGCTCATCAAGGGCGCACTTCCTTGGAGTTTGGAAACAAGTTCTAAAAGGGAAGATAAAGAAGGACACGGAAGATATGAGGGCATTGATGGCGTTGAAAACATGACCACCGCTCTACGCATCCCAATCAAATACATGAGTCATCTGGTCCTTTCAGAGAAAGAAGATATGACCACTGATAATCCCGTGCTATTCAACCGTATGGATTGTTTATTGAGGCTTAAGATATTATCACTGAAGACGAGTCACGAAGAGACTGAAGACCGAACAGAAATTAAAAGTTTTCGTACTTGTTTCAACGGAGCACATTCCGTAATAACCGCTTCAGACGCCATGAAACTGACCTACTATCATCTTGATCAGTCAGGTGGATTAGCTGGTGACCAAAGTCTTGTTCGAAAAAATGCCTGACTATAACGGATCGCTGAAAATGCATCGTACAGCAATGGTCCATCAAGAATAACTGGGCAACATCTATTCAACTTTTGGCATAGCAGTCGTATCTGATTTCTTAAGCCACGCCTGACTGCATTTTACGAGTGATTTTGTATTCAGGATTTCCAATTAGACAGAATTCTGAAGCTGACCTGAAAATCCAGTATCTTATACGTTGAAGCTTTCCTTGTATGCGTGTTATAGTTTGGTGAAGCAATTCCAAGCTGTCCCCTTCGGGAGTGGGTCCATTTGGTATTCGCATCATATGATCAGTTGAATGGGACAACTATTGTTGACTACAAGTGTCTCTATACGTCACAACAATAAACGAATATACTCAGTATTACGCTTAGCAAAATAAATGTAATGATTATTAATTATACGTATTTTGACCGATTTATTATACTGTCGCATCAAGTTAGTTACCTGCGAATTGTTGCGCACTCTTTCCTCCACGTATTTGATAGTGAATACATCTAACTAGTATTGTTATCGCTAGTTTTCCTTTGATTGATAAAGATGACTTTATTCAGAAGCTTGTTTAAATGCTCGTACAGTAAACTTTCTGCATGCACTTTTACGGCAGCAAAAAAAGGCTGATATGCATATTAAAAACTCTCAGAAGCAAGCCAGATGTTCCATAAAAGTTTCAGCATGGAAAAGAGAACAATGCCGACTAGCACTGCAACTCTCTGTGAGATACGCTGTCTTGAAACACTTTGAAATGCAACTCCTTTTAGTCCTTCCAAGTAATAACACTTTGAAAATAATAAGTTAGCTTAATTTTCTTAGTTTAGGAATGGCGCGTTCGACGCAAGTGTTTTCTTCAACCTCAACTGCGACTGCTGTAGAAAAACGTTGGTAAGGAGGCCCTCGGTGTCATATGCTCATTGCTGTGTTATTCGTGTTCCTTGTAGAATTGAATAGTTTGTCTCGGAAAAAAATTTTAACCTTCGAGGAGGAACCAGCAATTGGCTTAGTCTGTTCACATGCACTTGTTTTTTTGGGAATTCAAACTGTGACTGAAAATAACAGTTCGCTCAGAACGTTCCCAGAATCAGAATTTTAGTGGTTAATGGGTTAACTGTTTTCTCGTTGTCGACTATCGGTGTATCATATGATATGTCCTTCAGCGACTGAGTTGAGAAAGCAAGTCGAAACTCAGTCGTTTGATTTCTTCATCTTTGCTTTCAGGTTTTTTTTCTTAAGTTGCGGTTTAAGCTTGTCGCTCAGCTGTTGCTCCTGAAAACTTCGGCTTTATGCATACGCCAATGGCAGAGGTCGCAACTCATGGAAAGTCTTTGTTTCTTTTCATGTTCAAATCAAGTCAGTTGTGATTTTAATTGGACAAACAAAATCAACGTGGTCAAATGTTTGAGCACATCCAATTATGGATAGCTATGAGCACGTAGCGATTGGAGAAACTGAGACAAATAGTTGAGAAACAATTACGCTCGATTTCTAAAAGTGTTTCGTGCTTCTACTACTAAAATCCGCTCAGCTGCCTACCACCACCTTAGAGATGACTTTGAAGTCAACTATTTTGTGCTCACTTCTAAATATGAGCGATAGTCATTAGTGACGACAGTCACTGAATAAAGAAGTTGCTATAGGTCTATGAAGAAACAAATAGTTGTAGACATTTTCTTGCGTTTGTACAACGCGCGGTCGAGTGAAGTTAAGCGACGCTTAACATGTTTTCGTGAACATACTTCTTTGGTCCCTGCGGTTGAAAATCCCCAACTGCATGGCCGTTACCTTTCAATATCCACTTTGTGGTCATCAAACCATCCATTCCAACTGGACCGCGCGCGTGAATTTTTCCCGTGCTGATTCCTACTTCGGCTCCTGGCAAAAATAAACATCTTTAGGCACCGTCAATTTGAAATGTTAAGTTGTTGTATACCCAAACCAAATCTGTATCCGTCGGAGAAACGAGTGCTCGCGTTGACAAACACGCACGCGCTGTCCACTTCCTGGGTAAATATGTTCGCTGTCTCCTCTACAATAATAACCATCTTTTAACGTTTCAAGAATATTTTTAATATCAACAGTCGAGCAATGAGACATCGCTTTTCAAGTCATTATTACTTGTATACTGTTAGCGCTTAGCTGAAGAACAAGTTTTTTAAAATACTAAATTGTAGAACACCTTAGTGCTCAAACGACTGTCTCTGACTGAAACGATAAGTGACATCAGCGCATTTTGCTCAACTAGGTTACGCGTATACTTTTCAAAGCAAATGCCACAGCAGAACTAAGTACTCAAAAAAAGATATCTTTTAACGGGAGAATAAAACTACATTCTGCTATTTTCGTGGTCTTTCCTAGTTTTTTGTAAGTGTGTCTATGAAGTACTAGAATAAACGAATGGATGAGCATGTTGCTTTGGAAATCACGGAGAACAATGTGCATAGGCTTCTGGATGCTCTATTCCGTCGTCAGCGTGGTGTAGCGTTCCAATATGTCGCTGACGATGCAACATGGGCGTCTTGTAAGCTACATACATTGTTCTTTCCGATCTGCCCAAAAACTTGGTCACCTATTCGTAAGTCAGGTGCTTGTGCTAGTATGCTGCATATATGGAAGTATGGTAAAAGGAAAAAAGCTGTAGAAAAACGCAATGATTTGGTAAAGTATTCTTTACTCCCGCCGCATGCGAAGAATTCAAAACATGCTGGCAGTGAACACTATATTAATTTTCTTGCATTACCTTTTTCCGTGACGATGCACTCCGTATGCGCGCTGCCATAACGATGTATATGGTCGATTGCAGCATAGACATCGGCGACCAGTTCGATTGTACAAGCTAGACCTCCATATTCTTTGTGCAACGAATCGGCCGGTGGAGGGGGAAACTGCATTCTTTGTGACAATGCTGGCCCAGCATATATGGCAGTTCGGTTATTTTTCAGCTGCGTGCAAAGCATGTCGAAAAATTTGTTGTTTTCCAGCAAGCTCTGATGCAGCAGTATGGTTTCGACAGCGTTGCAAGCTGCTGGATAATTGCACTTGCTATCGAGAACTACAAACCAATGGAAAAATATTTCATTTTTTGACAGCCATATTTACTATAGATATACTCTGATTTTACCGTGTCAGTGCAAGTACAGTGCGAAGTCTTTGCAAGCAGCGACGTTCCTCGCAGTAAACGTACCTTTCGTCCATTGAAAGAATAGTTCAAAGGAAAGAAATTTAATTAAATTCAAAACCTGATGCCAACCGCTATCTGGCTTGCTTGTCGTTAAAATTAGTGGCTTTACTTAAGTGGTGTAGATTAATTCTGCGATAGCACCGATAAATTATTCCAAAATGACATACTTATTTTTATGGCCTTCTGGAAATCGCAGTCTTTGTCCACGTAAACGTGACATATTCCTTCTGAGTGGCCAAGCACTGGGATTTTTTTGCTAAGCGACTGGATCTGAACAAATTCAAAAATGCTGATGCTCAAGTTTATGCGTGTGACTAAGCTGACATTGGACAGTGTCATTTTATTAAATACAGTAGGTGTATTTTACTACGATTTGTTTTTGTTTTTTGCCTTATTGATGAGAGTAGCTCGTTTCGTACTCGTGTAGTCCTGGGTTAATAACTGATACAGGTCATATTCATACTCCTTGGTTAAACATTCAAAATTATGTGCATGATAGGTTATCTACCTTCTGAACTAGCGCTGCTGATCCTCTGGGGATCACAAGGTCAATGTACTCATCCATCTGCAGCAAATCAGCTATGTCTTCCCTTCGGCTTACCTAAAAATGCTGAAGATTTAAATGGTAGGCTTATTAGCAAAATTTACCAAGTGCGCGCATTCTTTCAACTTAGGAGAAATATGACAAAGAGCCTCCTGCACAAGGGATATGAGATACGTGTTCGAATTGTGAGCTTCGCTTCCCCCTTTCAACAGTACGGCATTGCCGGTTGCTAAGGATAACGATGCTATCTGAAAAGCACACTTTGCAGTGGCAGCAAAGAGATGTGAATATTCTAAAAAGATAGTCGGCTTTCCAAAATTAGAGGAGTTTAGTAAATGTGACTACGAAAGTCTAATTGAACACGTTACAATCCATGCGAAATATTTGAAAATGGTTTTCGTCTTCCGTAACGTTCAATGTATTACGAGGAAAGAAAGCTTGAGAGGTTTTGATAACCCCAAACTGCTGGTATTCTGATTATCGCTTCATCTAAATTTCGCATTTAGCAGGGAGATAGGCAACGACTAAATCAGATCGCTCGAGAGGCAGCATGCTGTACTGTACTCCTAAGACAAGGAGGCAACTCACTTGGGGAAGGCAGTCTGGGCGCGATTCAAAAATAACCAGCATAACACCAATGGGAACGGTGATTTGTTCGAGAAGAAGACCGTCAGCAATTTTTGTTCTTCGTATGCACTTTCCCAGCGTATTTTCAGCTGCTGCTGCAATTTGTTGTATGCCTTCTCGGAGGCTGACCAGTTTGCTGGGCGTCAGTTTCATGCGTGCTATGAGGACTTCTTTCATTCCTTCAGTTTTGAGAGAAAACAGTTTTGGAAATGCTTCCACGTCCAACCTACCTGTGTTCATTGCTTCTTCAACGTCCATGTGGTTTTCGGAAAGAATTTCGGCTTCACGTTCTTTCAACAGCTCAGCTAATCTTCGTAAAATGCTTGCTCTTTCGTGATTTGAAAGTCTTTGTAGCCGCCTTCCACAAATACGCGCTGTAAATAACAGCACAATAATCCAATGACTTTACTGTTGGTTCCAAAGCTGCGGGAAATGTTTAGCTTTTTGCTTGACATCTCTTACTTTATTGATGATAACAAAATTTTCATCAAGTTTGAAGAAAACTTTATTATTTCTGAGCAAAGGAATTTGTCTGCATTCTCAATGGGTACATCAAGTAGACCCCCATAAACAGCGTGCTTATATATGCCCATGTTTAATACATGAGTCCGTATAAAAGGGAAGCAGTCAGCCTAAGCAATGCTTGACTCGGCAACGTTTGAACACCGAACGACGTACTCTATTAATGTACTGGATGAGCTCGCACCATAAACCTATGGAGCGGGACATACTCTTCGGTACTTAAAAACAGTTTTAAAAATGGTTGTGTACTTTATTGTATTACGTGTTATTTATTGCCTCTTGGAACTAAAATTCAAAATTACCATCGACGGCTTGTTGCTCAACCAGGGCTTCAGTTAATGAGGCGGCTGCAATCAGAGTTCCCACTTTTCTTCCAGCCATAATATTTAAGATTACATTCTCTGATTTACCATTGCAAATCACAGATGGTACACCTCGATCTAGCGCCCAGGTTGCAGCTTTAAGCTGAAAGGTTATGTACATGAAGACAATGGAGCTGAAGGTATTTGATTTACTTACTTTGGATTCCATTCCTCCGGTGCCGAATTTCGACCCTGCGGTGACTAATAATTCGCCGTCTGTATAAGGGCAATAATGGCCCAAAAGCACTGAATTCGATTGAACTGGAGGGGCAGTATACACGCCGTCGACGTTTGAAAGCGTTAGCAAAAGGTCAGCTTTGATAGCAACGCTTAGCCTAGATGCCAAAGTGTCATTGTCGCCTAGCTAGAAACTGTGGGAAATGAGCTGCCTAAGTTAATACGTTTACCTATTCGACTTACCCCATCTGATTGCTCCGGCGCGACCGCGTCGTTTCCGTTCAAAATTGGAATTACTTTCAGTGTTATTAAATAGTCTAAAGTGCTAACTAAAATGTCTCGTCTTTCGTCATTTGCAATGTCCGGCTTAGTCAGGAGAACCTAGGCCATATGACAGAACTATTTGACGTCGGAAATTTGCTGACTTACCTGTGCTACGCTGATGCCGTACTGAGCAAAGAGGGCTTCGTACGCCGCCATCAAACCTGCCATACCACTTGCAGCACAAGCGCGTTTGTTCGCAACTGTCTCTTTTTCCTGCAGCAAAAAATTAGTTTCTGTTAAGGTCGACTTAAATGAAATACTAATATTGCGAAATGCCTAATACTTCTAATTCCTTAAAGTATATTACTGGAGTACGACAAGATTGTCTGTGTCTCTCATGAAGAAGAGTAGTAATCCTTAAGGCACAATAGTGACATTACTTCTCTGACTACTAGCGGTACTCGATGTCTAATTCCAGCTGAACTCAGCATATTATCAACCTTTTTCAGCATATGATTGATGAAGGTTTAACAACGTGTTGCTTGCATGCCTCAAAACCAACACTGGTTACCACTACAAGGAGTTTTCCGCTCATCAGCAAATGTAGCAGCTTAAAAAAGCTTTCTACACCAAAGTGTACATAGTATATCTCTATTAATTTTATCAATAACAGCTAGTCGCTTGTACTGGTTTGCCACTTACATAATTAACTGTTAAACTAAAGTTCATTTTCCAGGAGCTATCAGTCCACTTGCTATTCCGTGTAAAACGCAGCAAAATGCTGAAAGCTGAAGTCCACCAGACAATACCTTTTATAGTACTGTAGATTGCCTAAGTATTAATAAAAGTTACCAATGCGCCGCTTCATTTGGTTAAGAAAATTCCCTGGACCACTCGTGGAAAAAGACAAGTCAAATGACTGAACGCAAATTCTCAAGTGGCAAGTTGGAGAAACAATCCTACAGAAACCATGGTAAGGTAATACAAGCAGCCTGGCGTACTTGCGTTTCAGTTATCCTCATCTAAGCGCAATGTGAATATGCTAATATCCCCAGTAAGTAAAAAACTTTAGAAACAAAGGTTTCTGGAGAAATGGTAAGCAATTTCGAGTCGAGTGAAATTTTACACCTTTTTGCTGTGTACTGCATCAAGTACATGAATCATGTTTTCTTCCGGCTTATGCATGCAGTATGCGCCGCTCTTGTTTTAATCACTTAATTTAGATTACTTGTGTCCGCTATCAAATTGACTGCGTCGCATCAAAAGTTTCTCTGACTGCGACGACACTAAGCTAGCAGTTCGAATATGCTAAAAAATCCATCCTATGAATCGGAATGCTTATTCCTGTTGACACAGTTAACGCTGCCTGTAATTAAAAGTTGAAGGCCCAACCAACGGCATAACAATAAAAAAAAATAATCTGCTCATGCGTTTTAGTGTGCCGTGACTAACATTATATAAACAGTATGTTATCGTGATTTTGTTATAACCGTTTTTGAACGTTTTATCTTTACTATTTCATAAATCTGTACAGAGCAACAACCTATGTATGATTATCTCTTCATTTGTGAGCTAGAACTCATGCACGGGTTGCTATCTGGTGCTAAAGTTTTACACATCCGTACAAAAAGCTGCATCTTCAATTAATGTTTGCTAATGATTATTACTGATAAGATTTTGCTGTACCAAATCCGTAATTTTTTCTTATGCGCTTATGAGCAGGGAGACGTAGAATACGTGCATATTGAGTTAGATATTGCCCGCAGAGCCTCATAGCGTTTCCCTACTGATACTGCAAGCCGTTTGTACTTAACTTCCTTGCTATATATTAGGTAACCGGAAGATATAACGTTAGGGTGCTTGTTAGTAAAACCTGCAAACCCCCTGAAAATACTAAAAGCATACTGTTGTCAGTAGCGCCTCTCGCAGAGACATACATAGCATCCTTTCGTGTTGCATCTTCTTCCTGCCGAAAGCTACTGCTCCACTGGAAACAATGATTACTTCGTGGCCATGGTTTTGCAACTCTGATATCTGAAACAAAGGCATGCGTAGTAAAATTTTAACGTATTGCAGTATTATAGCAGCAGTTTTAATTTTCTGTTGTGTTGTTCAAGCGCAGCTCACTTTCCCATAGGCTGAGAAGGTCACCTAACTCATCGTCACCACTGGCAATATTAACAGTTTACCAACTTTGCACATAGGATGTTTTGCAACGGACGTATAGGCTTTAATGATAGAAGTTACGGTGTTCCCGCGTAATAAGCAGAGAAGAAAATTAAGAAAGAGCTAGAAACCTCCAGTTCCAATCCTCAACGAAATAAGCTAAATGATGGAAGTCTACCAACTTATATTATTCACACTACGGTGGAATGTAAGTCCAGAAGCACTTTAGCTTTTATTATTTGAAATTATAACTGCACCGACGAAAATGCTGGAAAGTATATGGTGCATACGTAACAGCAGGTAGGAAAATATTTTATTTTATCACCCCAATTCTAAATTTATTAGTAGTACGCTGTCGATGTTTTCAAAGTTTGCTGATTGAAAGTTGACGTTGTGTTAAGATAAGCTGCATAACGGAAATGCTGCTGAACTTTCACTTGACTCTGTTGTTGAAAATGTGGTTTCTTCTTACGGGACCGTATGTTTTCATAATGCAAAAACTTTATTACGGACTAATTCCCGTTAAATGCGTGTTGACTCCGGAGCTTCCGGGTCAACCGAGACCCGTCTTCAGCGGTTGCGAATTATGGATATAGTTAACACGCATTAAACGGGAATTATTCCGTAATAAAGTTTTTGCATTATGACTCTGTTGTTAGCAAATCTGACTGAATTTTACCAACGGTTTATTCTTCAAAAAGTTCATGCTTGCAGATGCCAGTGGAACGTTAATGTAAGTCCATATAGTAACATAATTTTAAAGTAGCGATGGGTGGTACAGTCGAATTTGTGAATGTTCTTTTGTGAGAAAGTAGAGCATTCACGTATGCCTCATGTTATGCTACTATACCGGACAGCGCGCACTTTACTACTCGCGTGAACACATAGCACACAGCTATCCAATATCGTTATTGGATAGGTGTGTGCTATGTGTTCACGCGAATAGCATCCTAAAAATTACGATCTTTGATTTAAATTAGTGGACGAGTTAATTCAAGAAAGGAAGAATGATTCTAGCTATTAAAAATAGTGAAAATTTTAACGAACTTATTTTTTGATGCATTCTGTATGAAGAAGTTAGCTTGCGCAAAGTCAGCACTCTATTTTGTGGTTACTCCACACGTGCAGTTTCATAAAAGAGAAAAATTCAAGAAAGCCTACTTGCTCAATAATTGATGCCAACCTTCCCAGTGCAAGGCCTTCTTCATCTTCACGAGCTATTACAGCGCTGCCAATTTTAATCACAATGCGCTTAGCTTTCTTAATGTCCTCTCGAGCCTTCACCCATGGCTCGACTTTTGCCGCGGGTTCCATCGGTATTGAACTGATAACGTGACTTCTTGATAGCTGCCGTTGATGATGTTCTCTTAAAGAAGAAAAATAATGCAACCGCTCTAACCTGTTTCGTACCGCGGGGAGCATGCAGTCTTCGCTGCGGCTTTTAGCGTTAGATTATAAGGCTGCAGCAAGTAAAGAAAGAGACACGCTCGTGCTGGACATTTCATTTCTGTGAATACAGTTAAACATTTTGGCATGCCTAGTCAGCACGCGAAGTTTGAGCAAATTTGTGAGTTTGCTTTGCAAGCAGCCGCGACTTTGCATAATCGAACGTGGCTTCATTGGAGTGGGACGGTCTAACATCCGATAACCGGTTTCGTAGGATAGACGTATTCCAGTTTGCCTGATTTGTAGATTTTGTCTACATTGGAGAGCAAGCGCACACACGTCGTAAGGTGAACATGCAACTAGATTCGTTCTCCAAATTTAAGTCAGAAATATGCCAACAACGGGATTATTAACGACTGAAAATGGGTTCCTCGTAACAGGCTGAAGAAGTTTCGCTGTCTCGTTCTGATTGTGAGTTGTTTTCGCCTCATGAATCTATGATCGTGAAAACAAAAGTGCTAACCAACGGGCGGTTGGGCAATTTGTTTGAAAGTAGAGAAACTGAACGATCAATTTAAATCTGTGCTTAAGGTACTAACTGGTTCCGTCTTCGGCACAGCAGCGTGTCACGAACTGTTTAGAGAGGCGTTAAACAATATCAGCGGTGAAATAAGAATGTCTTCCACTTGGAAGGTTGCTTACAAAAATGTTTTCACGGTCATTTTATTAACACTTAAGGGAACCTTAATGCAGGCGCGTTAGGAGTTGACAGAACGGATTTGATGCCACATAGCTTTATCACTCCTGTGTTTTGACGTAGGAATCTCACTGGTCAAGAACTATGCACTTAAAGCAACAGCAGCAGTTGAACATGTCATTCCCTATTCCTTCCGCTTGCATCGACGTATAAGTAGTTGTATGTCACTGCAGCAGTAAGCCCTTGACCCTGCGCTTATAATGTAACTGAGTTTTTCCGTTAACGTGCCAACGCGGTTAGGCATAGGTGTAGGCTTGGGAATTTTATTTAATACCCAATAAGCAATAAATGCTTGCGCTTCTATTCTGGATTAGACTTTAAATTTTATTTTCACAATTCATTGTTACTTCTTTTTGAGTATCAACACTAACAGAAGTACTTTACAAGCCTTTGACTAGCGTCAGTGGAGCTACGCAAAACTCATTTGGTATAACCATTAGAATGAGCGTCTTGGACTTCCATAAAACGGCTGAATTCCATTTCTGCTACCTAGTATGCTTCAGAGATGATGGCGTCGCATGTTCAGCAGATGATGAGAGCATTTTGATTACGTCATTCATTCACCGTTTAAGCTTTTGAAACAAACTTGATTTCATGCTTACCTATCCAAAATATTGCCATTGAGATATATGCGGTAGACGGGAACAATCGCACGTGCGGATGCTTCATATTTTTAGTGAATTTCCTGTGAGAGCAACATGAAATAAAATCAATAGAGTTGATCGTACTTCCCCGTTTGGGAACTCTGTTGCATAAGGATTGCAGAACAAAAGTTAATTTAAGAATATGCACCAGAGCTGGTTGAAATAACAAAAGCAGCAATTATGTTTGTACCAGCCAAAAATGAAAGCACGTTGGCGTTACACTGCATGTAGGATGATTAGGTTTTTTGCTACTATTGTCAGTTTTTAGCATAGCAGAATGCCTCAAAGCATAAAATGTAAGAATACTGCGATTCATCCGTACTACATGCGCTTAAAGAGCTTGCTGAGAAGGGATCTACGGCAATAATATTTGCAAGTTAAAAGCAAAACGGGGTCAGTGCAAGTTGATGACTGCTTATAGAAAATTGAAACTGTTTTGTATACCCTTCTTACCCCTACCGACATTTCTGCGCTGCTTTAGTCAGTTCAGTTAGGCTTCGCCGGCAAGCAGCACATAAGCGCAACTTTTCTTTCCCGCTAAAGTCAAGAAAAATATCTGAAAGCGTCTTAGTGAAACAGTCAACGCTCTTGCGCGTGGAATGCAATTTTATGCCAATTCCAGATTTATAAATCATTCTTCCTGCTTTTACAATGCGAAGAAAACGTTTCTACTCACTTAAGCAAAATTGAAGTTGCGTGACGAGCAGCTCAACACTGGTCGCCTGTTCGACCTTGCAGATCGTCTATCGACCGTAATTTACGTGAATCTCATCTGGATATTCGTTTAAGCTACTTTGTTGGTTTCGCTATGCGGAGGGCAGTAGTAGGTTCGTTTACGTTTAGCGTCTTAAGTTCGTTTGTTTTACGTCACTTTTTGTTTCAGGCATTCCAGTCTAAAGTATGGTGTAATGGGACCGCGGTACCTGTTTAAACTTGGTAGCTTGTTGGTATTTTGCATTATCGTTATAATCATTTACGAAATCCGCTTGTCCACATTCTACTGCCCTTACGGAGAACAGACTATCATCAAGGGCGAACACTGCACTGCCATTACCAATCAAACTGTACTCTTTCCGTTTCGATTCATTACCTGCGAGATCAATGGTCATCGCAAAGTGGATTGTTTAACCAACGATTCGATGGAAGTTTTTATGCCCTTTCATGGGTTTATAAAAAATTATTTTCAGGTAGCAATAGTTTCAATGATTTCCAGCCATTTTGTTTAGACCAAGCTTTCGGCTTTTTAGGTAAGCGGCAGTGTCAGGATTCGCGGAAATAAGAGCGCCTTGTTCGAGTTCACGCATAGCAGCGCAAAAATTCACCAGCCGTCTTTCAAGTTGTACCTTACAGAGGGGTCCTTCGGACATTTCGCTAACTATAATGTCGCCGAACGTGAAAGAGTGCGTTGCATTAACGCTGCTTCAGGTCTTCTATTGCTTAGCTGTAATAATGTTCCAAGATTTTAAGTTCCATGGTTCCAGGTGTTCCAATGTCTATCCAATGGAGTGCAGTGCCATATTTTTATCCCGTCCAGGTATCCCAATTCGGTCTAGAACATTACAGCAGAAGCTTAATTGGTGAGTGCTTAATTGAAAACACATTTTGGAATGACTCAGTAAGCACTAGAGCCTCTTGATCGCGTGTACGATCTGTTGGATTCAGTTTTCGAAAAAGAGAATGTTGAGAAAGCAGCGTTTTTTCGGCGTTCATCTACTGTCTCGGATGGACACGAAAATGCGTGGTGCTTCAGCACGCTTTCATCGCATTCGGTAGCTAGACCTGTGATAAGTCTGTCACGTAATGGTATTCCAACCGATTTGGTCACCTTGCGCTTTTCCCTTCTTACGGATTCAAATGTAAATTTTACAATTTTTGTTCGACGACTGGATACTTCACTGGTGTACAGAATTCATTATAATGGCATAATTAATGAACCAATTCGTATACTGAACGAGACAGATGTACTGTTCGGTCTTGGTACCCTAAAGAGAAATGTATGGCAGAGATTTACACGTGACCTTCACATCGACGTGTTACATGGTCAGCAGTTGGCGAGTAGAAAGAAGATGAAAAGAGCGAAACTTCCAGCAAGCAGCATTATTCCTTTGTATATGAGCTTTGATGGTCAAGGTTGCATATGCAATGTGACCTTACAACCGCATGCTCACTTGGATAATTTTTTTGACACCGCGAACTGGCTTGTTAAACACCAAGACTCATTTGGTGGGTGGCCTGTGCCTGTTAAACGGGTGTTTGCCAGTAATCTCTTATCCTTGGAGCCCGGCTGGTATTCCGCCATGGCCCAAGGTCACGCTATGTCTGTTCTTTGTAGAGCTTTCTTGCTGACGAAAAAACAAGTGTACTTATTGGCTGCTCGACGCGCAGCCGAGATTTTTGCTCGGAATGCTTCCAGTGGTGGCATACTCAATTATTTTCTCAGCACTGTACCATGGTATGAAGAGTATCCTACAATTCCTGGTACATTTGTTCTTAACGGCTTTATATATTCGTTAATTGGTTTGTACGATCTGATGACTTGTACGAAAAATGACCAAAAAATTTCTGAACTTTATCGACGCGGTTTGCAGTCGTTGAATGCTCTGCTGCCTCTTTTTGACACGGGTTCCGGTTCGCTGTATGACCTACGACACGTCGCCTTGCAGACTGCGCCGAACGTAGCCCGTTGGGACTATCACTCGGTGCACATCTTCCAACTTCTCTGGTTATACGCCATAGAGGGTGATAAACTGTATTCGACCACTGCTGACCGTTGGATTCGATTTAGCCGAGGCGAAAGAGCAAAACATAACTAATTTTTTTGTTCGTACTTATGCATTGCTTAAGTGGGTTGAGACGAAGCAAAGAGCACCTCGTTGCAGATCTGCTTGTTGTTACATGCTTACCGAGTGACTGTATTTTGGTTTGCCTTTTACGTAAGCCTTTAGTCTACTGTTTATCTTTTATCCCGTTTTGCAGTGAAACGTCCCTTTGTTGTACGGTCCTTGAAAGCATTTTTAATAAGCAAAATTGATGTTTGTCATGGCAGCTCAGCGCTTGCAGCTATGGAAGAGAGCGTACAAGTTCCGCACATGTGTTGATATCTATTCTTTAGCTCACAGAGGATGAAGATACAATGGCGTCAACTATTTGTACGTGGAATTTGAAAAATAGCTTTTAACATCGTTTTTTTATTGGTAATTTTTAATTCTCCTGGATGTGTAAGATAAAAGTTAATGTATCTAAGCAGACTGAATACAATAGGACGTTTTGAACGTTTTTTGCTTCCTGCCAAAGTATGAAAAATTTTCTTGTCAGCCTACAAACAATTCCATTATCTCACGCAATCGGACAGACAATTCATGGTGCATGAATCGCTTTTGTACGGTTTCTTTTGCTTTAACTTTCAGCGTATCCAACCAAAGAGAGTCAATCAAAACGCGAGACATTGCGACGCTGAAGTATTCCGGTTTTGCAAGGGTTAGGATGCCGTCTTTTTCGTTGGAAATGATTTCTACCGGTCCTCCTTCGGTAGAGGAAATCACTGGCTTGCCAAAGTACATTCCTTCAAGAACAACGAGACCGAAGTGTTCTCTGGGCGGTGTGTGAAGCAGGGCGATGCAGTTTTGTAAGAAATAAGTTTTCTCTTTTTCGCTAACGTTAAGGAAGAACTTGACCTTTTCTTCAAGATTCATGTCGTCCACCATCTTCCTTAACTTTTCGAAATATTTCACGCAATGAGGATATCGTTCCAACAAATTGCCCACAATAATCAGCTGCAGGTGTTGCCACTTCTCGCCAGGAATTAGGTCCTTCAGTTTGGCTGAAAATAGCGAATAAATTTGTTGCCTGCAGAAAGGTGCAAAGCTGTCACGTAGAACTCACACTTTTAAGGTACAAAACGTAGAAATTGTTTGGGTTAGTATATGGCTACGTCATCTGAACTTGCCAAAACCATAAAACTTTTTGAATGGCTATCTTAACTAAACGCTAACCTCGTTTGCTGTAGTATTAGAGTCGATAAAACGTATCCCATTCTCAGAGGCTCTGAGAGCTCAAAAACTCCCGCAACGCGGTTTGCGAGCTTTCTGACGCAGGAAAACGTCGAGCTACTTGAGAATACGATGATCGGTAATGCAAAGATCTGATGAACATGATGGGTGAAATATAACTTCGGTATCAATCCTCTCTAGTTTCTTGCACGTATTCAGTATAGAGTGCAACTGGGCGTTGTCGTGAAAAACAATAGTAAGCCTTTTTCGAATAAACGTCTTTGGAAGCTTTTTCTTTTGCTTTTTATAGTATGCCAGTTTCAGGTCAAGGCAGAAGACTGCTGCCACAATAAAGCCACGCAGTTTGATGATTCTATTAATGTAATGGTCAACTATTGGCGCTTTACCATAAAAAACGTACGGCATTGTTAGAGTCGAACACTTGATTTGGAAAGGTTTTTGGTGGTTCGAATTAATCGACCCAGACAGTCGCAAGTTTTCTCTCATCGTTAAGGGAGCACTTCTAATTGCGTGTAAAAATTGTAATCTACAAAAATATGCATTCCTTTTGGAGAGATGAAAGTTTTATAACCAGTCAGTCTTGCCTATTGTTTTCCTACGTTCACTTCGTGGAGAATTTATGTCGACAACTTTTTTTAACTACCTATTCGTGCAAGCTGCCTGCTGTTTGCTCTAGAAAAGGCGCTTAGTTTTTTTGTTTATATCCTCGGTGAGCTTTTCTGCTGTGCTCAGCTGTCCTCATAACTTCCTTTTTGACGACGCTTCTTGTGTATATCATTTCTCTCCCGTTGGCACAGTGTCACTGGGATACCTTTTGCCTTTGGTTAAAATAGCCACAATCGAACAGCACTCGCGTTTCATGTATATCTTCTTTGACGAGTTTCTGCTAATTCGGATGTTGCATTAAGGATTGCCGAAATTCAACTGCATGTCTCGGGAATGAGTGTTACCTACATTCTACCTTATTCGAAAATCTGCTGGAGCAGAGCCTTCTCTCTATGCTAAACTAAGAACCTATTTTAAGGTTTTATGACATACAGAAAGCAGCAGTAAGGAAGAAGTGTGAGACGCTTTGCTTTTTCTTGCCTGCACATTTCATTCTGTCGTCTCGACAACAAGTTTCAAAGGTGGTCTTCTGTGAGAATGCAGTACTAGCCAGAGATCTTAATTTCGTCCATCTCGTAGAGGCCCTCAGTTTTAAAACTTTATTGCGTCGATTGAAACGGGTATTTCATAGGTGGGCCTCTTCAGGGTTTCGGTAATACAATGTGTGGATATTAGCATCATCTGAACGTGCACCCTAGTCCCTCGAAGTCAGAAAACTTACAGAAGCAAAGGCCAGGTTTCAAGTGGATGATCGCTGAAAAGGAAAAAGATAATGTTATGGCAGTAATAGACAGTTATAGCCATGTGGAATAGACTTACAAAAAAATGGTTACCCCGTCAGAGAAGCGCCTTCGACGCTGACGATACGAGAAATCAGGAGAAATTAGGACGTCAAGAAACTAAGACGCCACAAAAGTACTTGAGACAACCGAAACGTGACTTTTCAGCTATAATAAACTTCGCCAACCTACCCCCGGGCTATGTAACTAACCTGACCTACCCCTACATCACCAACCTCTCCGCGCATAGGGCCTGCATTTGTAATCGTTGAAACGGAATGCGCTAGGCTCCGAAAGCTCTGAAGATTTGGAATTTCTCTGTAAGTGTACAATAAACGGTTTATACTATTTCCGTAATTATTAAATATGTGGAGTTTTAAAACGCCGTTACAAAATCTTTCAATTTTGATTATCATAAGAGCTAGTGGTATTGAATATCTATTGATCATGAAATCAGTTGGCAAGGCTTTTTACCGCTCCCATTAATGAAAAATTTTTAAGCTACAAAATTTTCTAAACACACTCTTTTGCTGTTACCAAAAGTCTTTATCATGAATAGACGCACTTTTATAAGCAACTTCAGCGGTCGTCTTACCGAATGATTTAATTGCAAGTTCGTGGTTCTTTTCAGGCGATATGCGGTTGAGTGAGAGGAAGAACGAACCTTCAATGTTACTCCCTAATGCAGGATAGTTTTCGCTTTCATGCGCTTGTACAACAAGCGTTGGTAAGCAGGGATGGAAGAGTGGGCACTTTCGTAGCGGCAGCTGCGGGCAAAGTTCGTGCAGAGTTTTTCCTAAACCGAAGAAAAACTGATCTATAAACTGTAAATTAGCGGAAACTCCGTCTAATTATCAATAGAGGCGTAGTTTACATGGCATAATGGAAATGCACATTGCGAACTACTTCTCATTCAGATACTTATTCGCTGTTCAGTGCATCTAGACAAACAGTTGCTTTCAAAATATTATTAAGTACAGCTGTATACTGTGAAGGTTAATATGTGACTTGCTTCGCACTGCTTGTGTGAATATTTTAAAGTATACTGTCAATGCGTCATGAAAATTAAGTTCCAACGGTACGGGAGCTTTCCCTGTTGCTCTGTTATTAAATTGAACTTCGGCGCTAAACGTTGGAAAGAAAGTAGAAGCTTTTTGCTCGTCTCCCGGATTTTTAACTCAAAGCATAACTCACTTGAAAAATTGCTAATAGTTGGTAGAAACTCGCAGAATCTGACGCACCACCCTTCAATCCAGGATAGCTCCTTGGCGTAAATGTTTTGCACTACATTTTCACTTTCGACGATCAAGGAACGCGGGTAAAAGAAGAGGAAGAATATTGGTGCGTTAAAAAGGAATTTGCAGACGGGAACTGTACTGACGCAATTATCCAGCAGCAGAAGATCAAACTTGCGCCCCCATCGGAAAAATGCCTTGAAGGCAAGTACGATTATAGGGTGAAACCAGTCTCCCGGAACGCACTTGCTTTCAACAATGATGTAATCTGAAATATATCCGTGGTGAAAATGTAAACCTTGCGCTGCGCTTTGTCATACCGGTTGCAATTGGTTTGAACAGTGACATCCAATACTCGTCGCAGTGCATAGTAGCGATGGTAATTTCATGCTCCTGCTCATGCATTGCTTTAGCTACGTCGTAAAAGTTGAAGTCGCCGCCGCCATGGGCAAAATCGGGATGTATTGCTAAAATCCTCATTTCAGCCGCTTTCTGTTGTGGCGCAAATGCGCAGTATTCAAAATGTTGATTCTTTGAAGTGGTGGTTGATAAACCTTGACATAGAATTCTATGAAATTGCGGTAATGGCCGCCAATAGGATGACCGATCAGCAAACCTGTCAAGCGCTATAACGACCTAGGCGTTCATGTCATTTCCTGACCTTCATGACAGCATGAGTTTGAACTTAGCGTAGTTCACTCTACCATGCTGTATTAATCTGTAAAGTTTCCCAAAGGGCAGTGCGTTGTAGGTGAAGAAACAGTCGGTCGTTCAGTCATCGGCAAAAGTTTTGCCGAGAACAGAACTAAGACTTTTCCGGAAGCTTTCAGAAATCTCTTTGTCTATATGAACAGGGCAACAAAATCGTTTCTTCGACTACAGCATTCCCTTATCTTATTCCTAACCTAAATATTGCGATTTTTCATAAATTGCGACAAACATGCTCTTGAGACACCTTGCATTGTGTAACATACGCGAAGTATAGCAAAGCGGCAGGGCGGGGCGCGCGGAGCGGGGTGGAGGGTGGGCTGAGCGCGAAAAAATTGTTGGACGTTAGACCCTACAAGGAATTTCACTGTTACAAAGCCCGCCAGGTAATTGGCAGCATTGTCTTATTAATCGAAGGAAGCAATTAGATAACATGTTTTGCAATCTTTACTGCTTTGCCCGGTTGTTGACTTCAGCCACTTTAATTAATAGTGATTGCTTGAATCAAAGTGGGTGAGGTAATTTTCTTTGTAGTTTTTAATGTTGTTTCTTAGTTTAACAAAGTGTTGCTTACCAAATTTCAGCTGTCCTAAGGAGAAAGAATGGCCAGCAGCGGAACTTTTCTTCTGGTCAAACCAGTTTTTGAAGCTTCGTCGTTTCTTCGGTAAGCTTCTGTTTTTTATGCCTTCCGTTTGATGAGAAAGAAGCACTGCTTTTATCCTGCTCGGCTGAATGAAATTAACTGTCATTGCACATGGTTTATATGAAATTTTCAGTTCAACTTCCCTACAACAATCATTATTTCGAAGACAGTGGTGATGTCCTTCCACAAGCTTTTGTCTTAAAATCTGCTTTGTTCTACCTTGCGTTTGCAGCAGCACCTCTGCGTTACTTGCAATTCAACATTAACGTTTAAACAGTTTCCCACTGTAAGCTTGTTTGTCTAAACGTTTTATTTAAAAAGAGATTCGTTCGTTATCCAACACCGGCAATTTTTGCGGATTTCAACGCATCCATTCTGGAGTTTATTGGTCCGTGAATTTTTTCCAGCTTTCTTGTGCTTACATTTTTGAGAATGCGCAGTGATTGTGCCAGCGGAAGCAGGACAGACTCGGACTCAGTGAAGTTGGTCCACTGCTGCATGAATGGTACGGATTCAAAGTGGAAGGTGGTTCTTTCTTTGCAGCACTGCTGCACGCGCCTAAAAAGTATGGAAGAAAGCCCTTCGCGTAAACGTACAGGTGAGCAACGGAACTGGGCTTAGTGAAGCAGTAGAATATGATTTTCAAGCTGCACTCAAAGTGCATTTATGATAGTTTCTATTGTTGTATAAGCTTACGAAGTTCCAAATTTATTGTTCTAAGTGCAATGATAGAACATGGAGTATGAATTTGTAGAGCGAGAGAACTTTTTTAAAGCTTGATTACTACGAAGCAGAATTCTTAGTGATTTGATTAGCTTTTACTATACTGTGCAGATTAAAATTACGCAAGGCAGCTTGGTGGCATTGGAAGCCGCTGTAATGCTACGGTGGTACTTTATAACTGCAAGTTTTCAGTCGTATTTTGACCCGCTGATTACTTTTCTTTTCCACCATGTTGTGCGGCTGAGATTTTACGTTATACAGTTTCCAATGCCATTTTTATTTTTGTTTCCTCTTGTCTGTTGAGTATATTAAGGAAGTGGAGTAGTGACAGAGGTGTTCGCACATGCATCTGCATAACACTCACCTGGATTTATCTCTCTTTAAGTTTGAATGTAGTTGGACGTGTAGTACTTTCTTTATATTTTGTCCACGAAAGTGATCTTCTGGCAAAGAGTGCAGGTACTTAGTCCTCTTGCTCAGTGTGTCATTTATTTAAGCATGGAAACTGTCCTGACCATTTTGCTTATATCATTGCTGAGTTGCATTGAGGACTACGTATGTCCTGGGAATCACACCAAATTTTTTAAGCAGGCTTATTTTTTGCGTGTTTGTTCCATTTGCTTTCTGTCGTTATTTGATACTTCAAACTGATGACGGAATGGGTGCAGCTGCGAAAGCTCCGTGCGAATTTCTGATGTATGGCTACAACGTTTTTACAGGACCATTTTTGTCTAGTAAGTGCATATTCATCTGATGCGAGGGATTCCTTATCATGGATCTTCAGAACACTTCGTAGCTGAATTTCTTCGAAACCATCCCAGTGTACTTTGAAAATTAAAGCTTCTCACAACTTCGCAACGCGAGATGTGGTAGAGCCCAAGGAAGTGATCGCCTTGCTAAAAATGAAAGATATTCAAAACTCGAAGGCAGAAATACATGCTCCTCGCGTTGAGCGAAATGTAGTGGCTTTTATTAATACTCTTTCTTGACAACTTCTGAAAGTTGATAAAATAAAATCGTCTTACTTCCCGGGCTTCATTTTCGCGACTGCTTGTCAAACCTGTCTCCAGTGAATTGCAAAGGTGTGCCTTCCTTGGGTGTCATTTCGTTTTTATGCCTTTCAGTAAAAATAAGACCCGCGCATTGTTGTAGCCTTAAGTCACCGTAGTTCTTGAGAAAGAATTCGCGATAATTTGCAACTTACCGTTTTGTACGCTTCAGTGATAAGCACCCTGTTTAAAACTTTGCTATGGATGTTCTGGTTGCATTGCAACTTAGAGTTATCATCAAGCATGACAGTTTTAGCACTGTAATGTGTTTTTATCAAAAGTGTTACCTTTCATGAGGTTACTACAATTTTATTGGCCGTGTAGCAGTACTAACAATTAGGTTAAATCGGCATAGTTCAGTAAATGGTCAGTAAAGCATGGTTTGAATGGTCTATGATGTGAATCGTTTCTTATGGGGAACAATTAGCTTCCGTAGCTGAAAGCTTTTGTAAAAACAATTAAACGTTGGGTTCCCACAATAAGTAGCTGAATCTTCAAAATTCTACCCATACCTTTAAGGATTTTTGCTTTTGGAAATAAATTTGGCCTTTTCTAGTTCAGGTTCTTTTGCGGCTTTCCCGCTTTCCCACGTAGAAAGTACTGTACTTAAAGGAAACAAGTTAACTATTGAATCTGTGCTTTTGCTAATGCTCACTCGTCCGTCCATTGGTAGAACAGTTCCTTTGTTTAATTGCAGATAATTGCAACATTAAAAACGGGAAAAACTGTAGAATATGCTAAAACAAAAACACCCAAACCTGTTACAGAACATCCTGAGTTCTAGGAATGTTACTTTATGGTTGATACTCATACTATACGTGCACTGTTCTGATGCGTTTGAGGATGCGACGTCTTTGATAGCACGAGCTTGGTTTCATGGTATTAATTGCGGCTTTGTCCCTGTAACTTGGTCGATACGAAATAAACAGGTGAGAAACTTTTGATCGTTCACGAAATCAGAAAAAACAGAGCTCTCGGAGCTGACCTTGTCCTGTTGCCGGCGTGTTTTCTTGATTTCGTGAACGATTGAAAGTGTTTTACTTTTTGCTCCTCACCGACTAAATAACAAGAGGAAGGCATAATTGGCACGCTGTTCTGATGTATGAATGCGGGCTAACGTAGCTGCACGTGGGCAGTCTTGTTTTAATTTGCAAGCTCATCCCTTTTTCAAGGTCAAAAATTACTTTTATTGACTGAAGACTTAGCGATGTATAGTTAATTTTGTGAAACTAGTTTTTTGCGTATTGATAATTGTTGTTACTTATCGATTAGGAAACAGAACTGTTCGAACTACACTGCTTGCGCGTTTCCATGTCGTTTCAGGTGAAAGTGTTGGTCGCAAGGAAACCCATTTTTCCATTTTACTTTCTTTCTTGCTTTTCTCTTCCTTTCTTGCTCAACCAGAACTGCTGTAACGTCGCGGATCTAAAGTGAAGCATCTTTATTGAGGATTTTAAGCAGGCATGGTTGGTTATTCCACAAATTCTTGCGGTGTAGTATAGTCATCATGATAGTCTGTTCTACAGTCTTATATTTTGTAGTTTATATGCACCGCACGGCTAGTAGCACGTGAAGATCTTTGACCAAGTCTTTATTAAAGAACACCAACGAACTGAGCACAAGCCCGTCAGGCAAACTCCTTCGTCCTACCGTCGTGTTATGTGACGTGCGGAGCGTCGTTTGGTGCTATTTATGTCAACACCTCCTGTGTCCCTGTTGCCCTCCTAGATCATTCCGTTGTTGACAGAGGCAGACCCTAGGTTATTCGCCACAGCAATTTAGAACCATTTATTTCCCATGTTTACTTGGGGTAACACTGTACAAATGCCTTTTCATAGCGTGTGGAATAAGTTATGTGATGCGAACACCTTTAATATATTAAGGTTCACTACAATCCGCAGAACCGTGGGTACGGAAAGCACCAGTGTTCTGTAAAATTATTAATGCCGTCGCGCCATGCGGGCAACGCACGCATAAAATGAATAGATTTTATATTTAGTCTTGGCTTCATTCGCAATATGCTCTGTCAAGCATATGCAAATTTTTTGTAGGAAGATTTGCATGTGATCCTCAGGATTTCAAGTAATACACGCAGTTTGTACTGGAAAACTGTCAGGCAATGGGTCGTTCTCAAAAACTCAAGATGAAAAAGCGGAAGACGACAAAGGAGACTCGTAAAGTGGGGAACCCGTTTGCCGTTCGCATAATAATGAGGTCCAGTGCATGGCGCATTCTTCTGCACGGTTGGAAAGCCGACAGTATTCCGGTTTAAAGTCACTTGGGCTAGAAAGTGCGCCGATTTAGTACCAACAAAAGCAAAGAAACTTTAAAGCAAAAGCTGAGCTGAACCAGTGATTTTCAAGGGCAAAGTTGGAAGATCTGAGGGGCTGACAGAGGTACAGCAACAACTGGCGCGCGTTAGACGAAAGAGCCAGTGCAAGTTTTTTCTTGGCACTGAACTTGGGAGGAGGGAAGAAAGCTTGGTTCATCTAGGGAAGAGTCAGATGTAGACAAGAAAATAGTTTGGGGATTTACGAAATGCAGTCTTTCTAAGGGTCTGTCTAATAAACTTTGACTAAGATCAGAACGTCATCGTGGTCATAAATTGTTGCGCACTTCCAAAATGAAGTTTATGATAAATAAAAATGAAAAGCAGATATTCCAGCGTACTCGAGTTTCACCTTTTTGACTTTCGATTATTCCGAGTAGTGTCTGCTCTATCCGTTACTTGCAGTTGGGTTTCTTCTGGTGAAGGCTATGCACTTTCCTCAGCTGCTAGGCACGTGAAGCTGCATACACTATTTAATGGGCTTTTAAGATAGCTTCTTCCAAAGGACATTGCACATGCATTAGAGCTTTCGCTTTTAGTTATATGTGGCGTTAACGCAAAGGTACTAATATTACTAATAGTTTGTCACTTCTTGAGAACGCAGGTCAATCCGCGTATATGATTTATCGCTACTCTTAAAAATTCTTTTATTTGAAATTGTTATAATCTATGGTTTTCGAGAAACGTTTGCCATAGAAGCTGATAGCTTCCAGTCTTTTGAAGTTGGCTGAGCCGTTCTTCTCAGCCGACTATTCATTTTAACAGATTCGCTTATTTCTTTATTTTCATGTTTCCCCAAAAACAAGCTGTAGAGCCTTCCGAGCACTTATCGCTGATGAAGCAGGAAGTTATCAACTGTTTATTTATCCAACTCTCTTCACCTTAAGGCTTGTTTCTCAGCATTTGCGTCGGCATTAGAAAATGCAAACTGCTTCTCTAGTAGCTTTTCGAAAATTATATGAAATTGTAACACCCTGCTAAAAGTTTCTACTCTTAACGTCAGATAGAAAAGTACGATGATTTTATCACGGGTTTGCAATCTTATAGAGATAGCGTTACTCATTCTACGCGTTGTTAATTACATTTTACGCATGAAACTTCAAAAGTTTAGGGAAAATTCATTTTTCTACTTGAAGAGAATAGCCTAAGCATTGGCATTAGCAAACCGGATGAAACTGCGTCCGGCCCTTAAAGTGTGGTTATAAACTTCTGTTTCCAAAGCTACTGTTCTTGTCAGCGGTAAAACAATAAGACTGACTCACGTAGTTACATGATGCGTATGGTGCATCCAATTGCGAAACCAATAACAGTAACGACCAAGGCTGCAAGCATAATCCATTTCTGACGAATTCTCTTGCGCCTGAAACATGCAAAAGTTTATCCTTTTTTCCGCTGGATGGGTTGGCGTTTACGCTTCCTCAGCTGCGGGACTATGTGGCCCGCTTTCCAAGAGGTTGAAATCCTCTTCAGCTTTCGCATGAAAGTCGGAAGTGTGAAAGAAGTCTTGTGGGTCATAGTTTTTCCAAGTCGGGGGTCTTGAGTTTTTTCGGTGCGCATCGCTGGCGTTTGGTTTTTTCGAAGGCTCTATTTTTAACTTAATTGAATTAATCTATTTGCCAGAAATACTTAGCTTGGCTACGTATAGGAACATCAATGACAAAATAAAGCAAGCTTTCAAGCGCTTGTCAGGAACTCACCAATCAGCATTTCGTCGTCAACTTCGCAACGTCCCTCGTTAACCCTACCAAGCGGGAAAGTGTTATACAAGCCACAGGAGATGAATCAACGGATTCCGGCTGGCTGGCATTGGCCAGCGGAGGACTAGCTGAATTGCATGTCGGATACTTTTAGTTAATCTGCTTAACTTGTTGATGTTTAAAGCTCTTGTTTATGTGAGTTTTAAACTATAACTTAACAAGGAGCTGAAGTCGCCAAATTAATGCATAACGAAAAAATTAAAAGGCTTATCAGGCGTGGATGGCGCGTCATCCCTATGCAGTATCAAAGCTTGATAATTCGTATCAGTGCCCGCTGTGAGGTGCCTCCTGCTACAACTTAGGTTTCAACAGCAAAAGATTTGAGCAGAAGTTGAATATTCGTCTGAGATCAGATTTCGTTGGCATTTTTCCTGTTCTGTTTTGGCAGTAAGTGGTGAACATGACGAGAATTTAACACAATGTTAACTTTCATAATGCAAAAGTTTTATTACGCTCGTTTAATTGGTAAATTTCCGGAGCTTTCGGGTCGACACATCCATAACTCACAACCGTTGAAGACTGGTCTCGGTCGACCCGAAAGCTCCGGAGTAATTTATCACATTAAACGGGAAACATTCCGTAATAAAACTTTTGCATTATGAAAGCATACGCTCCCGTACCAAGAAACCACATTTTCGATGTTAACTTTGCCTTAATAGCTAATTGATTTAACAGAAACTAAGGCTGCGTTGCTTTTTGAAACGCCTCATGTTTCTTCCTTTGACATTAGGTGCAAGTAGTCATAAAGTAGGCAAAACTCCAATTGGTGGCATGTGGAAATTCACCTCGTAAATTCACGTTTCATTACTATGTTGCAGCACATAAATTAATTTCATGAGGACTGTTCGCAGTTGCTTTGTCTTTTCACTGCCCTTTTGGGATTCCAAAAATTAACCAAACAAATGCCTTCCCAAGGGGTAGATGAGCAGCTTCCAGAAAAATAACTGTTTTCAAGCATTCGGGACCACGTTATCCCTTCCTCAGCGACTGTAGTAGTGAACGCTTTATTCCAATAATAGGTTGCTTGAAGGCTTGTGATGGCTGCCAGATTGTATGGGGCAGCGGTTGGTTTTATTGATAAGACCTGTCCATATCATGCTGACCTACGCCCTTTGTTATGACCAGTTGATCTGTTATTGTAAGTAAACGGGAACTCTTTAATCTGTCTAAGAGGACATTACCATTTGTGACAATTTCTGGTTGTAGGTCACGAGAACACTGACAGACAGAGCTGTTCTTGACTTTTCCGTAGCCTGCAGTGGCGGCAAACTCCAAGAGCGCTTCAGCGTTTTCTGTATGTTCTGGTGGGCAACTGTTTTGCCGTCTTGTAACTGTATTCGTTGCCTTCTTATCGTCGTCGAGTCTATCAAATAAAGTTTTGCCTGCTTCCCCTGCGTAGGTAGCGTTGCAGCCACATTTAATTCCACAGACGACGCCTAAACTTTCTGAGAAGGGAACCCTGATCTTGTTATTCCTGGTCAGCGATCATGGATTCCGAGAACATTTGAAATAGAAGTTGCAGCCGTGTGGCTGACGTAAGCCATGTAACCCTCTACGCCTCAGTAATAAGGAAGAAAAACTACTGACATTAACAGACTGAGGGCATTTGTTTTTGCTTAGTGCTTTGGTTTAGTAAGTTGGTCTGCTATGTAACAGGATTGTCGTCTGTGCATGTTGTTTTCGTGAGTGCTAATCCAGCCTCTTCTGCAGTAGTTAGAGAACCTGCCTCTCCTGTCTTTAATCCTGTGAGGATTGGCGCGTGTTCAAATCCTGTAACGATAGAGCTGAAAAAGCACTTCTCTCTGTCCAGTATTTCATTTAGTTTTCTTGGTATAATAATAGTGACTAGTGTCTTGCGTGGCTTTTGAACTTGCGTTTGCTAACTTGTATACCAGTTGCTCTCCATGGAGGCTTCCTTATTTTTCGTAGAGTTCTCCCATGTGTACTTCTTTTGGCTTTTTAGCTTCTTTGGATAAATGAATCGTTTGTTTATCCGTTTTGGTCACCTGCCATTGCTTATACAACGCTTTCTTTCGACTGATAGCCACTTGTACTTGTTCAGTCCACCGCCATACTCCTCTACTGGTTCTTTTTGCCTTATTTTTGTTTTTGGCACTGAATGAATTGCATTTTTATGCACTCTGGTTGTTGTCATGTCTCTTCTGATGTTTTGGCATCTGTGATAATGACTGTCGTAAGGTCGCGTACGCTAATCGAATTTTCCTTAAGTCTTTCGAACTTAAGTCTTTCCGTAGCATTTTCTGGGTAGCCATATTTTTGAGCAGCCAGTCAAATTTTAAAAATGAGTAGTTGACGTTTTAGGACAGACTTCAGTCTGGCGACTCCTTGCATTTTTTTACCAATTGGACGTCATGTCGTCGTGTTACCCTGTAGTCCATTTGTAAGCTCTGTCTCCAATTTCCAATCGTGATCTCTTTATGGGCGTTTATTTATTAAGTTCGTAATATTAATGTATTACAACTTTCGCTGATGACTGCTTAGCAGTTGCTGTGACAGATGCATGCTAGCTTTTGAAGCAAGCACTTCTCTGAAACAGACGGTTTGGCTATCTCTCTATCAGGAGTGCATAGAATAGCCAGAGACTAATTTTTTAGCTTCAGTAAGCGTGGCACAGTTTCGCGCAATGATGATGGAAAGAGTGTTATTCATCGTTTTAAAGTGGGCTTTTGGGTACGTAGGACGCTATTTGTTATGATACTAATGCCAAATAGTCACAACATTGATATTTTCATCGCCGAAGTGCTAAATGTTGTACGACAGACATGTGTCAGTAGGGGTGGCAATAATTTGCGTCACCTAAGCTGTAACCTTTCTGTGTTGCTCTACAACTTAAGTCCGTTTATAAAGTGGAGATCTTAACAGTCTCACTTTTGGTACTTTTCTCCTTCTGTCTTGAGAGGAAAAGCTCTTGGTAGACACAGTAAGGCGAACGGCAGAACTTGCAAACGAAAGTTCGGTTACTTTAAACTTGAATTAACGTTCTTTGCAAATGTTAGGTTTGTCTTCGTGGCGCTCGTCGTAGACAACTCTTTTTAAGGCTTTTTCAGTAACTGAGAAAAAGTTCCTAACCAGTTTATTGCACTTTTCTGAATTTCTTTGATGTCAGCGCTCTGTCCGCTACTGGTTGTGGTATTGTCAGTTATGATTAATGCCCATTTTAGATTTTCAGACGACCTTAATAAATTTAAGAAGATCAGCTTGAAGGTCACTCGTCAAAAGGATGTTTTCTGTTAAAAATGCTTGTCATTTTACACTCTTCTTCCCCATTTTAAACCAATGACTGATTTCTGTTGATGAACCTGATTTCCTTAATAACAAGAATTCAACTTCATGTATTCTGTTCACCTTTATGGCTTGGTCTGAGGGGGAAGGGCGTTGTTTGAGAGGCCTAATTATACGGTTTTACACGGTCTCAGAGCTGCTACTGTTCTGAAGATCTATAACCAGAGCTTGTTTTTTTTTCAGAAGTAATCTGTTGATCACTTATCAGGAAACTCTTTTGTCTTAAAGGCGCTGAAAACGAGACTCACTCTATCCAGAAAGTTAGCTTTATCATTAAAATTTTGAACGTTTAATCAACGACTTGTCTTTGTTTTACAATAAAAGATGCGTTTCCAACTATCTGTACCGTTTCCAACTATTTGTACGGAGATGCAAACTCTATTCACTCTCTCGCTTTAATATACCCTTCAAAATAAAGCCGGAAAGCGATCTGAGCAGAGGTCTTCATGCCTTCTGTACTATTAATAAATGTTTTCACAGAATGAGGCTTGTTCCTTTATAACAAAAATGCTCTTATTTGTGGACCTTCCTGTGATGCTACATAGGAAGTTCTCAACTGACAAAAATACCGCAAAATGCGGTAAAAAAAGAAAAAACACAAAAATGGAGAAAGTAAAAAGGGGCAAAAATGAAAAGAAGTTTTCAAATCTGATAAAATATTGATAGCAAAGAATAAAAAAAATAATAAAACTAATGGATAACAAAAAACTTGACAGGGCGAAGAAATATAAGTAACTAATTCTTTCATTTTCTCTCTTTGTTTCCATTTCAGCTTCCGGTTCAACAAAACCATTAGTTAAAGAACAAAGTTATACCACTGATTACTTTTTTGAACTCACGATTATCTACTTTAAACCTAACTTCATATTTACCAACCTGTCTACTAAACGTTGCATCATTATGTATCCTTCCAACGATGGAATATTTTCTTATCCCGAAGTCTCTTTGCGGGTTCAATAAAGCGGTTATTTCTCAAAAAAGGAAGTTCTCACGAGAAACATTAGTACATTATTGAAAGCTGTTGCCGTTTAAGCTCCATTGTGAATCCCTTAGTTAGTATTCACAGTTTTTCATGAGCTTGCCGCCAATGAATCACGTTCATAGACACCTCTGTTGGGCTAATTTGCATTTTGTTCTTCATTTAAAATTTCGGCAGAGAAAACCCGCGGAGAGGCAATAGATATGGTTACCGTTCAGACATCAGCGGCTTTCGTTTTGCTGCAGTAATACGAGCGTCCATACTTTGTCAGTTTCATTCCCCATGATGGGTGAAGCAATTTCAAAAGACGTTTTGCTTTTAAGAAATCTTAAGATTTAAACAGCACCTCTCGCAAAGCCAATATGGCGCAGGTGAACGAATCAGTTATTAGTCTAACCCGTAATACTGACATGCACTGACATTTTCTGCTGCACTTTATGCACTAAGCTAGAGCAAACGTTATTGCTAGCAAAAAAAGTGTACGTCTTAACACCTCAAATATGAGCCTGCCAATAGCTGTCGAACGGTAGGTAGTTCAGGGTTGCGACAAGTTTGTACTGTTACAGCCAATTACGAAGTCAAACATTTATGAATGGCATGGCGTTTGCTGATGGTCACGATGTCTCAATTGCGGGATATGTGTAACAAGGAGTCACAAGGAAGCAGCATTAACGAAGTCATTCCGTAAATTATTTATTTTATCCTTTCTTGCATACAGACTCACTAGGTAAGGTTTGCATGCTTTTGCTCTGCCTACGGTGAGAACTTCATCGGTGACAACATTCAAGGCGCTCTTTACTGTGTCATTATTCAGCGTGAATAGGAAAATTCATATATAAGCAAAAATGCACAGCACTGGTATGCGATCAGATTACGAAGTATGGTGAGATGGGTATTGTTGAAACAGCTGTTTTTTCTGCCCGCCGTAAGACTTCTTGAGAACTGACTCATGGTAGATACGCCTTTGTGACTTTGGCAACTTTGATCAGCGGCAAGGGTTGCCATGGTTATATACTGATTGATGAACACGCTACCACAGCCCCGACTGAAGAAATTTGAAGAGAAAATAAAAGGCTCAGGATGCGCTTCAGTGGGCAACCGAAGAAGCTGCCGATAGAATGGTGCTTTGACAAGTTACGGCGGCCCAAAGTTCATGTCTACAAAACACCGCCTACTTTTGTTCAACCAAAATCGATACACGTAAGTCACAAAATTACTCAAATTGCGAAAGGAGTCTATGTAAAAGCGGAAGAAAGCATGTTAGCTTACCAAAGCTTCAGCAACTGTTCTGCTTCTTCAATTTATCCAGCGTAGGTAATTTTAATAACTTACTTGGTGCTGATTTATATAACTTACCTGATTTCAGAAACTTTTTGCATCAATGTTCGTTTGAAGAGTTTGTATTATCAAATACCAAAGTTAAAGCGCACCTCGCATATGGCTCAGTTGCGTATACATTTATCATCTAAGGGACGAAAGAGCACGTAATTTTTTATGAATGTAAAATACTTGCTTTTTAAAATAGTTTTATTTTTTTTCGTTTCATTTCTTAGAAAAAGAGACGGAGTAGGTTGGATCTTGTACATGAGCATTTCTGGATTACACTTTTTAAGAGTAAGAATGATCCACTGTGTTATATGCAATCTTGAATCATTTTCAACCTTGCTAGCTTTTTGAAAGCTTTTTAAACTTATGTGTTCAGCTGAAGCGTTATTTACAAATGTAGAATTTTGAGCAGTTCCAGCATTTACCCCGTAATAACATGCTTGCTTAATAACGCAGTATTGTTTTCGCTTCTTTTTAGTTCAGCAACCAGTTGACTGAAAAAGAAAACACCTTCATTGTTGAACATGGATTAGCTAATGACTGAATATAGTTAACAAATTTCACACTCGCAGATCTTATCCATTCGTACATTTCTGCTGTTAATATTTTACTAGATCAAGCGCTCTTCAGTTTTAGGATAACTGCCTCTTAGCTTTTAGATTACTGCGAAATAGTATGACAACTAGTTTTGACTGCTTAGAGTTAACGAGTCCAAGTACGGTTACCTATCAAACAATGTTTGTTCCTTGAAGCCGAAAGGCTGCAGAAACCGATCGGCAGTAATCAGTTAGCCAAGAAAGCAGGCCTGTATTTTTTTTCCATTGCTTTTCTCCGCTGCTGTTAAGCCTATGCCACTTGCTTTAAAGAAGCTGAATTCCAGGAACATCAAAGAAAGTAGATATACATTTGCTATTGCATTAGATTCGGCATTACCATTAACCTTTTTAAGAATTGCTTGTTTGTACAGCGGCACTCAACATAATAATATTCCATTTACGTCATTTGTTTTGACCTTGTAAGATTAGCGCTACACAAGTTCCTTCATGTTCTGCACCGATTTCTGATCGTTGTTTTTGTGGGCGTTCAAGGCAACATTAGCCTACGAGTTGCTGACGCATGATGGAACCAGACCTTCCATCAGAGCGATTACTTTTCCAAAGTGTTTATCGAATTCTTTACTGCATTCAGCCATGCTCTAATAGAACTTTTTGCATTCATCATATTCAGTCAAGCGCTCTTAAAGAAGTTGGACATTTTAACTGGCATGGACTTGAGGTAAGCACGTAGCCTTGTTTATGTGCACTTTCTCTGGCGTCACAAGAAAATTTCAGAAAAGGACCTATTTAAGAGTGACAGCAGCTTTTGTACGTTCGTAGATCTTATGCGCCACTATTATGTTCCTTTTGAATTTCTGCATCGGAACATGAACCTTTCGGCCTACGATTAGTTTTGGTAACTAACCCATGAACAAATGAGTGATTTGGCACCCTGAAGAAGGATGTTGTGACAGCGTAGGAGCAGACGTGGTCTTGGCATCTTGTTCATTCAAAATATTGCATAATATGAAACTAAAACAATTCAATTTTTTTTCTAAATGAACACGCTTAACCAACGCAGTTTCGTTGCACGCTTAAGAAATGCATTGGCCCTGCAGGCAGCACTGATCTGAAAAATTCCTTTTTATTAATGCCTAAGCTTCTGATCTCAAACGAAGGAATAAGAATCGCTGCTGTCACCATGGGAGCCCATCCTTGAGAACAAATTCATTCTTCTAACCTTGGTTCATCACTGTAGTGTCGTTGTAAGCTGCTGAGTAATCATCCTCATAATGTGACGGGGAAAAAACTGAGCCCCCTGTGGGCTTAGTGCTAGCGAATGAAATGTGCCGTGAGCTGAAGGTTTTCAACGAAAATGCCTTTGCACTTATCCTGAGTTACTGCTTTTCATTTTGAGCTATGTGCATAAAAGCAATTGCGAACAAAACTTTGGTCACAGTTTTCTTCCGCCGTAGCAATGGAACTGATGACCTAATGGTGCCTAATTTGAAAAGCTGCCATAAGTATTGACTTCGCACACTAGCTGGCAGTCGCACTTTGACACTTCGTCTCAATGGAGAACTGCCTGCTTAGCACTTCCTGTCGATTGCTAGCGCCTTTAAAAGCTGTTAATGTTAAAATCCTGGCGTCAGTCATATTCATGGGAACTTTCCGGCGCAGCACTCCATTCCCAGCAACGAAAGGTGCCAATAACACGCTGCTTATTGACCGCAGGTAGCTACGGTAACAAGTAAACATAGAGTTGGATCGAAGTCAGCCCAGAATGGAGAGCTGCGTAGGCAGAGTCGGCAACGATTACAGATCACAAAGCTAATGGCTGCCGACTGCTCTTTGGTGTTTTACATGAAAAACGCTCTTGAGACCGAACAGAGGTAGTTGCTCATCCGCACCCAGCAAAGCCCAATTGGAAGCTGATTTGAGGATCCCGTATATTTTTCCACCAAGTTACATATCGAATTTGGCCATTGCTTCGGCGTAAACAAGTAGGCTATACAACGAAACTGCTCTTAGAGGAATGTACAGTTACAGATCTACTTGTTCTTGCACTTACGGTTCTTCCCACTTTCGCCACGTTGCCATTTGATCCTATCGCGCGTTGAAGGAGCAGATATTCAGGCAGTCAACAATAAAAGCAAGCGTTGAACATTGTGTTGGTCGCCGGTGGTTCATTGGTAAGAATAGGAATGCATTTGCGTTTTGTCATCGTCGGCAATCTTATTATGTGGTGGAGTAATTCGGATGTTAGCCTATTTATGGAAGCAACTGAATTGACTGAAGTTTTAGTGCTATCTAGTAGTGACATTTAGGGTTTTATAATAAGAAAAACAGAAGCAGGACGAGACGAGGTTAGTCTTAAACAAAAGTAGGGTCAATTGCCCAGTAAAAATGAAAGTTGTTGATTAAAGCTAACGGGACGATGCTATACTGAGCAAGATCGATTTGTTGAATGACTGCGAGCAAAATGAAAGGATGAAAAAACAACGGCAGTGCTTTAATATATGTTCAGAAAAGATTTGCCGTGCACGCATAACGGAATCAATAATTCGTTGTATCAAAAGATGATTATGAGCGTACCGCCTATTCGTTCGCCAGGTGATAAGTTCGAGAAGTAAGGTTGGTGAAAGCCTGTGAGCTGTAGCACGTTTATACGCAAGCGGCATTTTTGTTGGGAGCTGTTAATAGGCGCTCGATAAAATGCTGCTAATTTTGTCACATGTTCTCGGTTCCAAATAAATAAAACTTTTGCTTTCACGAATTTAATTAGAGCAATGCCGTTTTAGCTCATCCTTCAACGGAGATGTTTCCTGACGACAGCTGACCTACTGAGCGGAAAGTAATTCTTCAAAGAACTACGTCCGTTCTGGTCACTCGACGGCAACTGTCTCGTCGAGCGAGCGGGTCGTCGTGGTCACAATAAAGCCAAGAATTACGTGAAGAAACTATTCTCATCGCAAAGATTTCCATTCACAACTTTTCCATCAGGCCTCTGCCTGACCAGCAGCGGTCGAGCGGTTGCAACATCGACAGTAGCCTCGCGGGCCCAGCCTCAGATCACCTGGCTATGATCAGAGCAGCCAATGGAATAGGGTATGTGTAACCAGAGCCGATCGTAAGTCTTATCTCAATGAATACTCTTCACCCGCCTGCTGTGTTCTTGGTAGAGAGTGTTTTTTTGTTTTTTTTAAATTTTAATTCGAGGCGTATGTGATGGTCTTGATGGGTGTTGAGCTTTGCAGGCCGGCTGAAAGAATTTTGGCATTTATTTTAGCCTCTATGACAGATGCCGCGAGGCGTTCAAATGGCTTAGCTGTACGAATACCATTGGCATATCCAACAATACTGAAAGGGTCAATCATGTTGATTATGAGGAGGCTAAGTCTTGGCAACAGTCCTTCAGCCGCATGTTGAGCAATCCAGTGGGAAGGCGTCAGTTTCGTGAATATCTTGAATCTGAACACGCAGAGGAGAACATTTTCTTTTGGGAACTTATCGAGGAATACCGACAACTGACCAATTCGGATGAGCTTTACGATATGGCTCAGGAAATATACAAACGATTTTTAAATACCAATTCAACCAGCGAGATCAATATAGACATAAAATGTCGAAACGCGCTGAATCAGGAGATGAAACGACCAACGAGGAACACCTTCGACGAGGCTCAGCGTCAAGTATACAAGCTTATGGAGCGTGACTCGTACACGCGATTCATACGGTCTAACGAGTTCTTCACTTTTCTTGTCAATAATTTGAGTCACGAAACGATTGAAAATTGGGGCAAAGATTTTGACGCAATGATGGCCCATGACGAAGGACAGCGATTGTTCCGCGAGTACTTGGTGACTGAACGGGCGGATGAAAATGTAAAATTTTGGACTCTAGCCAAGCAGTATCGCGAAATAGAAGATCTAAAACAAAGAAGAGCTGTAGCGACGGAAATTTACAAGACGTTTATATCGCCAGATGCAAAAACTGAAATTAGCATTGATGGTTCCATTCGTGCCGAAATAAGTCAAAATTATGAACAGGCAGACAAGAACCTTTTCGTTAAGGCTGAAAAGTTTATCTACGAGTTGATGAAGCGCGACTGCTTCCCACGGTTTGTCACTTCCCAGTTCTTCAAGGATGTCCAGGCGAATCACGAGATGAACGCTATTTGTTACATATAAGTTCCGGTTAAGTGGCCTTGGTCTTGCCCTTCCTTTTTCTCTCTGTTCACCCTGCTTGAAATTCAAAATGGAATTTGCTATGTCAGACAATCAGTCTGC
Organism: Trichuris trichiura; assembly: GCA_037903355.1. Lineage (NCBI taxonomy): Eukaryota > Metazoa > Nematoda > Enoplea > Trichinellida > Trichuridae > Trichuris > Trichuris trichiura. The sequence continues at coordinate 69,224 of JBAJFE010000052.1, forward strand.
CAGATATGGTGAATACTTGTGGATGGACGAACTTTCAAGGATCGGTGCGAGAGTTCCATCCCGCTTTAGTGCGTTCCTGCCCTTATGCGCCTGCCTCGCAACCTACATGAGCAACGTTCATCGTTGAATGGAAGTTACCACTGGAGCATCTGGTTCTAAGTAAACTCAATCCTCCCAGACTTTCACTCTTCCGCAGAGCGTTGTTTCTCAGACCTGCTGTAGTAAATGGTGTCCAGTTTTTCCTTGGGGACCATCTATGGAATAATGCGTTTGCATTCAAATGCCATGGTGTTAGCTGCAGCGAGAAACTACCTTGTTGACGAAATGAAAATATTGATGTTGACATCGCAAAGTTAACGGTCAGATAATTCTTCCACCCTGTTGGTCTGTGTTCGGCGGCTTAATGCAGTTGGACAATTTATCTTTGTGCATGTGGTAAATCTTTCGCTACGCTGGAAGCGGTAAATCTTTCCCTCTGCCTGCCATTGTTTTATTGGAAAACCAACTTGCTTTCTCGACGCATAGGTGAGCAAGGCAGAGAGAGTGAACGGGTATGTCTAGCACGTTCCCCAGGGCATTGTCAAAGGTCGTCGGGTATGAACCTCCATAATTCATTTAGTCCGTAGAAATAAGTGGCTCATCGAAGAAATTTTGAGACAATTTGCTAGAAAGTTTCAAGGACAGCATGTGCAAACTTCTTTTTCGTACTGGATGATAGGACACGGTTTAACTAGTGACGAATATCGGTTTTCGCTCCACTGAGCACCCTTTGCCAGCACTCTAATTCAGTTGAATCTCGCTGGCTGGTAGGTGTGCATTGTTTAATAGCTTAGCTGCATAACCGTGCAAAATTTCTTCCTTTTCTTATTTCACGCATGGACGTCTATCCTGTAAAATGAATTTTATTTAGCATGATGGCCTGTGCGTGTATGTCGCCTACGTCTTTCTGATTTAATGTGTACTCGTGCGACAACGGGCATAGTTAAGCAGTGGCGCATAATGTGAAAGGCTCACTGAAATTCATTCATTACTTACGTTGCTAAACTGATTCGATCGATTTTCCGATTACGTGCCAATGCTTTCATCATAATACAATCGCTGAAATAGTTTCCTATTGCAAGGAAATACTTTATTGAAATTATACGTTCAGGCTCAGAATATCTCCCTTTCTGAAACTGTACTGTCATGACTTAGTGTGTCTTAAAACAGAGCTCTGTCACCCCACGATTTCAACTCGTAATCTCGTGCGTTAAAAATGTTGCTCCGCCATGCGTTCACTTTTTCATATGCTTGAGACGGCTGTTTTACAGTGGTACGTTTACAGATGAGATTCCTGTATTTACATCTGGAAACTAAACGATATTTATGACACAAGACAACTTTCAAAATCTTTCCTTACGTTCTCAGTGGAGAAGGTGACCCTGTCTCTTGCACACTTATGAAAAGGTGTCCGCAAGTCGCCTAGTTTTTGATGAAGAAGTCAAATCAATGCTGAAAGAACACAAGATCACATATTTTGGAATAAATAAAAATGTTGACTATTAATATTAATGCCAGCTTATATCGATACGAAGTTGTTCCACTTAACGCGAGCAGCTTTAGTTGGACAGAAACAAAGACCAGCACTGCCGGCGTTTAGCGCACAGGTATTAGGAAAGCAAGTGAAAAAGCATCCTGACAGTGTGTCGTAAATATCGTCTTGTATTAATAGCAATAGTTTCGGATACGTAATTGCATACCTGTCTGTCATTCTTCTTTAACAGAATTTCAAACAGAGGGGATAACGGGAAAGAATGACTGTTTCTTGCTTAATTATAGTTCGCAGTCCAAATAAAACTTACGGACAATTAAATAGCCGTTTCTTCCAACAAGAAAAGTGGTTAGCCGGCATCGTATTAAAAAATGAAACGTTATTGTAAGGGACCCAGGAAACCACCCAAAACCGCAAAATGTTCCATTACAGAGCCTAAGTTCCTTATATGCAATCCCTTTCCGTTTGTTTTCCCTTAAATTGCGGATTGCACTACTGCTTTAACTAGCTGTAATGCTGAGCAAGTCGAAGAACCAAGTTTAGCACTGTTCATGTGAAGGTTGCGCACGATGGCTCAGTTGGCAGAGCAAATGCTAAACTAACGTTTACTGCGTACATCATTTTTATTAGTGATAAGACGTTCTTGATCTATCAAACCATTCGGTTTGACTTTTCATAAGCTGCAAAAAACATGCTTGCATTATGGGCAAAACTTTTTCAGTTTTTTCACTGATTACGAGCTGGGCTAGATTGATGTTTACACATTCTTCTGAATCCAAAGGAGACCACTTTCAGGTCCCTGATCTGCTTATATTTATTGATTTTCAAAAATGTTTGCTCTGTACCGAGACACTATTTTAGAAATCCCACTAACAAAGCCACGTCAAAGCCTTGACAATGAGAGGCAGTGAATAAACATATAAGTTTGAATGAACTAACTAGCACCGGCGCTAATAGCAGTGTTTCTATTCTGTTAAATCTTAGGTCAGCTGAGAGATGTCGTTCAAGTGATAGTAGATGCTCCATCTTTCAATGTCAAAGGGGCCTTCTAAAAGTCTACAGGGAAACAAGATTGAAAAGCTTCTACCTTTCAGTTACTGTTGCTCATGCATTTTTCCACTTTGGAAACGGAAAAGATTCACCAAATTCGGCTTCACTGCGAATTAGGGCAGGATTGTTAGTTGGAAAGCTTGATTTTTTGTGGATTTTTAATAGTTAGGCGTATTTTCCTTAGCGGAAAGAACTGTTAGAAGTCTGATCTTCTTTGCTCTGAAAGAGAAATAAGTGAAGCCATAGAAGTTCTAGTGCTGGGCACTAAAACAACGGGAAAACAGTTCATCGTATCATACATAGCAATGAAAGATTCTTAGTGATATTAACTTATGTTCAGTTTTTTTCCACAACGCAAAGACAAGTGGCAATTTGTTTCAGTTTTTCCTTAACCGGGAAAGAAAAAACGTTGGTCATTGTAAGATAAGCGTTCTGTTTTAATCTTCACGAAATTGTCCAGAAGCTTTTCTAAATGTACAAAATCTACTGGGCTGACGGAACTTACCACATAGTTAGTATCTTTTCCTATTGCCTGTGTCATTCGTTACAAGGTTTGAAAGAGCAAGCACTATGTGCTTTTTAGTTCTTTTCCCAAGTAAGTTCATTTCTATAATGTCATTAGTATCAGTATGATGTCAACCTTGCTGAATATTATTTTTTGAAACCACTGAACTCATAACAGAATCGGTTTTCTTTGGCTTGAAAAAACGCTTGCGCAACTGGCTGACATTGTGCAAGTACTGCTGAGAAAATTACCCTATTACGAGTTGTGTTTTCCTGAAATATTAATTGCATGTATATAGACATTTATATACGCTAGGAATAGCGAATTTTCAACTCAGTGCTCCTAGTTTAAGGTGGTTCAAAATACAAAACGAGTGCACGGAAAGCAAGTTTGTGTTCCAGTGTTCAAAATCACGCCGAATAAGGAAACACTAAGCAGCAACTGAAAAATATTGCGCATAATTTTCTTCTTGTTTTAAAGTAAGTTTGGATTAAAATAAAAATTTGTGCATAACATAATTGGAATAAAGCGCACGCACGAAGCAGTGCTTATTCTTAGCTACAGCAACGTACAGCATTTCATTCATCTTTGTGGCTTACGCTGATAATTCTGCTCAGCATCTTACATACTCAAATTTGCGAACCCTCCCTCTTTGAAAGGACGTAATGTGAATAATGTGAATCCAGTATTAAAACTATTAGCAGCGCCATTTAGGAGTAATGAAACAGTAGAAATTTGGCGTAGATAAAACAGGTACATAAATATATGCTCAAATCAGCACATGTGTTCCTCATGGAAACCGCCCAGAAAGCTGTAGTTACAAGCAAAGTCATTTAGTATTACGTTCGTATCATCGGCCGTATCTGCGGTTGACAGTTGGCAGCAAAATATTGTAAACGCAAATGGAAATTGCGGGTATGAATAAGTCCTGTAATCCTGTAATTTCAATTGGGAGTCTTCATGCTTTGCACAAGTGAAACCATGTGCTATCCCACTGTTGCCCACTACAGGCATTAACCATTTCTTTGTCTAACTTATTTGTCATGTTAACGCTACATATTTGTTAATCACTTAATAACAGCTTCCGTTACCAGATCGATTGTCCTTGCATCAGCGTTGTTGCATTCAAGTAACCCCTGCTTTACTTAATAATAACTTCAAAAAGGAAGACTAATGATGGTAGCAATTCGAATAGGCCAAGGAGTACAATTCTGTGTTTTTAACGGTTATTACTATTGACATCGTGAAGACATAAGCAACAATTTATCAATGAAAACAAAAATGCTGATCGTGCTTGTTATTTACTGATTGTTGATTATCGTACGCACTCTGCCTTCGGTGCATAGAAGAGTGCAAACCCGTGATGAGGACGAATTGCACGAAAAGATGAATGCAGGCAAAAACAGCTGGGATTAACTTAAGACACAATTGCTACTTCCATCGTTCAGCAGACTCTAATCGTGGTTCGTCATGAAGTTACAGTTTTGCAGTTAGCCCTACAACGACACTGACACAATGAAAAGTGAAACTGTGCACTCAGCTATACCACTCGATGCTTAACTTGTAAACGTTTTCATAAGCAATCTGTCGAACATATGAATGCGCTGAGGGGAAAATTATTGAACTTAAAACGTTGTGAAACGTTACAAGCAAAAGTCCTCTGCCTCGCACGTACTAATAACTGCCAATTTGTCTCTTATATGAGCATCGTGTTTTTAATTACATGCGCTGTCCGCTACTAACCGAAGGGTAATTTCGTGCGTAGAGTCGAACTCTCCAAACTCAGTGTCAAATGTCTGATAAGAACACGCCATGTAGTATGCTTCCTTTAGTCGGAAAGATGAAACCCTCGAGCACGTAACAAAACGAGTAGCGTACTAAAGCTGCTGGGACCTATGATAAAGATTTGTCATCTGTCCAAGAAACTATGAAGAAAGAAGATAAAATCTATTACATCTGCTCTTGCACCTGAAATTTCGAAAGTTACAGCAACAGTGCTTCATAAGTTAAGATAGGAAAGGCATAAAATATGTGGGGCAAGCGTGAGCAGAAACACGTATTCCAATGGAGCGCATCGCACCGTGTAGAAAGTTATGGGCAGCTTTGTAATGGGTATGTAGGCTTTCTTTCTTTCTTGTAGTCGAATGCGACCGCTTAACATAATAGCAAATTTAATAATGAAAAAGCGAAGCTTTCTGTCTCCCTGTCCGTCAGCCTCAGCGTGCAAGACGGCCCCTTGCACAGCAGTGAGAGCTCGTTCATATTCGACAGAAAGACCGTATAGTTTTTCAGACTTATTACAAAACATCATGTATTCAAAAGTTTTAAATTTCTTTCTTCGTACAACGCAATACAACCATAAACAGGAACAATGAAGTGGAATTAATGATGCTTGGAACAACGTGATTAGTCGTACGAAATGTCGCCCTCTCGAATAATCTCCTTTTTCTCATTTTTTCTCCCGTTGTTGTCATTTCCAGTTCCTGTTATTCGTCTCTGTTCTTTGTTCCTAACCTTCTGGTTTCCCTTATCCTGAACTTCATTGTTTTCTGTACTGTTATTTCAGTTATTTTCAGCTTCTCTTACCTTTCTCTTTGCTAACCGCTCTTAAAGCCGCCTGTAAAGTGAAAAAGATTAAATTTCAGAGAGAACATAAAAACCCCTTTGACGCCGACGAAATGAACAACCAGGAAAAGTTAGGACGTCAAGAAACTGCGATGCCACAAAAATATTTCATGCAACCTAAACCTGACTTATCAGCTACAATAAACTTCGCTGATCCACCCCGCGGCTATGTAACTAACCTGACCTGACTCTACGCCACTAACCTCACTGCACAGAGGGCCTATATTTGCGATTATTGAAAACGGAGTGCGATAGGCTCTGAAACCTCTGAAGATTTGGAGTTTATCTGTAAGGATACAACAAACGGTATGTATGTCTCCAGTAATTATTAAGTATATGAAGTTTTAAACTTGCTATAAAGCTTTGCGCAGATTCAAAAGCTGGCCTTTTTGGCGCTTGTTGTATGATTATCTTCACCTTAAGTTTTCTATTCTGCATATTGCTGGGAAAACATTTCAACTTGCAGAACTTATGCCAGTCTCAACTAAATAGAGTAAAGCTGAGGGTTTCATTCTTGTTCTCCAGATTATTCACATTATTGTTAGCTCAAAAAGCATTTCTCCTGAAAACGGCATGCAAAATGTTCCGAAAGCTTTAGAGGAGGTTTTTTAAAATCAGCTTTGAATAGACTCCAAGGACGGCAAAGCAAACATGAAAATTTTATTTCCAAAATGCCACGAATGTTGGCGGTTTGAATACAGGAGCCTTGTTCTAACTTTTCAACATGCTAAGTAAGCGAACCTGCACATACAATGTTGTTGGATAGTAAAAGCAAAACAGTCTTGTTGGACGAATCTCTGGAAGAACTTATACGGCTGATTGAATTGGTTTCGATTCTTCAGCCAAGGAAAGGGATGCCGCCAAAATCGACTCCTCCTCCAGAGAAGCCACTTACTGGTCCTGCTCCCCAACCCCTTCCTCCACTAACTCCTCTAAGTGGATTGATGCTTGTGCCAGCGGTTTGCCCAAAAATAGGCATACCACCAAGACCAACTCCAGATGACTGACCGACATTGATTGGACTCATTCCAGGCATTGCCATACCAGCTGTCCCTATGGTAGGTATTGCCATTCCGGTTGTTTGCTTTCCTGGTACAACCATTCCAGGAAGCGCTATGTCAGGTGTGGTTGTTCCGTAGGTTCTCATTCGCATAGGACTACCTAAATTAAGGGACGGCTGCACTAAGGCTTTAAGAGCTTGTGCCTGCGTCAATAAGTTTTCGCTTGAAAGCGAAGGCACTGTTCCAACTCCGCCAAGACTCGTTGGATACCTGCTTTCTGTAGGTTCAATAGAAGATAGTCCGATTGGTTTGAAAGGGTGGGCTACCATACCGGCTGGCAGTGCCGGTGGTGGAACTCCTCCAGATCTCAATGCGGGCCAGTCTGCTGGCGCTGCCAAACCTGAAGTTTTCACGACATTACTTCTGAAGCCACCAATGCCTACCAGAGGAACTCCCCATCCCCGTGCCGGTCCATAAATACCTCTCTGCCAGTTAGCATTGACCACTTTACCTTGGTCCCAGAAGTCTGAAACCCCTTTCTGAGTGGTAACTCGGGCGCCCCAATCACCATAGCCTACACCTACCCGTCTGCCACCACCAATCGCACCTTGCGGGTTGAATGGATAGAATGGAATACCGCTGACGCCCCAAGCATTGGTGGTAACTCCTATGTTGCCATCTACTATTGGGTACGGTTTTTGGTTTAGGCAGTAAATTCGATAGACATTGCAGTATTCTCGCACATGCTGAGGCTCAAAACCGACGCATATCTTATCAGCTGTAAACCTAAACTTTTCGCACAGCAAAGACGTATCCGTGCCAGGCTGCACGGTTGCATGAGCTTTCAATATCTGAGGAGGTATCGCTTGGCTAGCTGTTCCGCCGGAGGTTGGTCTGTCGACAGATCTAGTGCACTTAGACGCATAGTTGCGACAAAAGAATATCGCGGATCCTTGGGGCTGTTCAATGCAATATGTCATATAGGCATTGCTGTTTCTCCTGCAGTAAGAAGATTGTTGTGACTGCTCTTGTGCTATCGAACCTGAATGCCCATCTTGCGGTCCCTTGCACATCTGTCGGTAGGTTTGGCAAAGTGCTAGCATTTGCCCTTGCTCATTACCATTGCAGTGCTGCTGAGCCAGTTGTTCATAACGCCCACAAAGATTAAAAATAGGACTGTTCAATTTTCCACCAGCTGATTGACTTACAGCTTCAGCTACTGTCGACGATGGCTGAGTACCCAGCGAAGCTGTATCAAAGGGACTTGGTACAACGGAGGGTGGTATTCCGGTCAGACATTTAGCTTTGTAGCTTTGACAAAAGTTTCGTATATTTTTCTTTTCACCGTCGTGAGAATTTTTAAGGCAGAAGTAAGCAAAATTAGTCCGATACTGTTGACAGTAACTTTCTTGGTTAGTCAAAGATGGGGTAACGACGATATTGGCCTCTTCTTTGTCTACTTGTACTGTCTGACGGCACGTTGGCAGATTTCCGTAGCGATGGCACAGCTGTTCTTTGACAGACCCTATAGGTTGCGGGATAAACTTTTTTAAAGTAGGAACTGATGAAATCAGGGCATAGGTATTAATAAAAATATTGCTTTCTCTTTATTTAACCCTTCTATAATTTAAACATGCATACGAATATTTCATGTCTGCTTTCGAAAACGACTGCAGAATACATTGGCTTTCCTCAGCGACCTACGATTATGAGAAATCCTACCTTAACTAGCAGATGGCTGAGTCGTCTTGCTCTCACAAATGTTAGAAAAGTAGAATGAAGCATGACGGAAATGTTAAAAAATTAGTTTTCAACTATGCTGTTTTCATTAAAATTCGGTGAATATTTTGACTAGTCGATTCAGATGGTATTTTTACCGGTTTATATCTGTCGACAAAGTGAATGTCTGATTCTGTCGTAATTATTCGTAGACAGACATCATTATTTAAGGCAAACTGGTGTTCACGGAGTTACGAAGGTTAAATTGGCTTATCTTAAATCCTGCGGCATACAGAAACAAATTTTGAAACGTTTACATTCGTAAGAATAAATGGAAAGATTGCTACTGACTTTTCGACGATACCGTAAACTTAAAAAGGTTTTGTCAACCCCATCGTCTGTTCCATTAATTTGGATGTCATATGGAACTTACGCCACAACGCACCAAAGGGTATATTAATAAATTAACTTAAATTGAAAACACAATAAAGCAGCAACGTGAATTAAATTATAGACGTCTCCATGCTCAGACAGCGCAAAAGTAAATACCTATATCAATGTTCCAGAAGCTTGCAATGCTATTATTGTATTTCCTTTAAAGATGCAGCAAACGGGACCAACACAGCAGTGTTAGAAATATGAATTACTTTTACTTGAACAACGGATGGATGAGCTTACTTCCTTGGACGTTCCAGAAACATATGGACATGCAGACAAGAGCAGTAAGTAATCCACTAATCATTTCTGTTACTCTGAAATCATGTATACTAGCGGTAAGGTTGATTTGTTATGTGAATGTGGAACACTTTGTGAAATTAGGCATTTAGGAATTCCAGTCTTCAAAATTTCGTTTCAAAATGTGACACTCGCTGAGTGGCCGTCGTTATGATATTCAAAAGGCATACTCGTAGGCGACCTTGTTAAACGCTGCGCAAAATTAGCGAGAAGGTAGTCCTACATGGTTAGGAGCAGTGGCGTGATGCCCAGAAGCATAACTAGTTTCTCACGTTCTTCGATATTCGATGTGGAAGGAATCGGAGCAATGGTTTTAAGATATAGCTAATCCTTAAACTGTATGATTTTCAACTGCGTGAGTCAATTCATATGCCAACTTTTTTCAATAAAAATACTGAAAAATTCTGAGATTTTTTGGCAACTTACAAACGTCATCGCCTTCTTCTTACGGAATCTCCTATGACGTAGGCACTGAAGTAAGCAGAGGGCAGGAAAAGCAGTCTTAGAGAAATAAAGGCAAAAAAGTAACATAAAATAACAATACACTGATATTGCCATAACAACCCGACCTTTTACCTTCTAATCCACTTTAGCTGCCCCATCCTTGGCGAAGTCTGGCCACTTTCTCTTTCTTCTCTTTTTCTTCCTACTGAACGTGGAGACAACGAAAATAAGGATCGCTGTGGTGACCCAGTTCCATTTTTTGAATAGAAATCCTCTTGATAAAATGAATTCATCTGTTGTATCTTTACATGTACATGCTTTCTTTTGAAGACCTAGTCGCTGTTCAGCAAGAACCTTAGCACGAGCTTTTATCCGATTTTAAGCATCATCACACAAGTTTCCGCTGTACAGAATTTCCGTGTAATACCCACGTGGTCTGTCATCTCGCATGTAAAGCAAACGATGTTGAATGGCTATATATAGGGAATCAAAAATTGTATGTCAACTCGCAGCAAGGTGAGTCAGCCAACAAAATCCCTTGATTTTTCAAGAGTCAAATATACTTCCATACTGTTCAAACGCATTTCTAAGTGAGCGTTGTTCATACTTGGGCTCAATACGGCTGTGTAGCTCTATGAGGAGCCAAGGGCAAAAGTCAAGAAGTTCTGGTTTATTGTACTTGATACTCAAAACATTCTGCAAAACAAGCAGAATATTAAAAGATGGAAAATAATTGAATTGCGAAGTGCGTGATAGGGAAATTAAAAATCATAATAAACGGTTTTTTGTGATTGGCCACAAGTTTGTGGAATTTCATGCAGCTCCTACCCAATACTCAGCATGAGGTTAGAAAATGGAATATATGGCCGACAGGGTTTGTCAAATCTGGCAAAGAAAAGTTCAACAGGAGTGCAACGTTCAGCGCTAACTCGTCTTTTCCGTCCAACGAATGTAGTGTTAAACAAGGCAAAGGGTACGATAAACATTGCAGTATTCGCGTATGAAGTCTGGCTCATAACCAGTGCAGTATCGTTCAGACACGTCCTTAAAATTCATGCACAAAATCGGAATATCCCATGAACCAGGTGCCCCATATGTCGCCCAAATCGGCTGTTGGCTCGAAGCAGCCATTCTGGCAGCGTTGAAAACACCAGGAAAGCATCTTTCACCGTACGCAAGGCAGAAAAACAAAGCATCAGTAGGTGGGCGGCGTAAACAGAATTTTGCAAAGGATATTAAAAACTTTTTACAATAAAGCAAATGATGAGGAAGTATCCTGGACATTAAAGGCAAAAATCCAGCGGCACCAAATCTGACAGGAGAAATACCACCTATCGTGGCCACAGGAACAAAAGGAGCATGAGCACTTGAAGGACAGTTGGCTCGGTATACATCACAAGCTTGCCGTAGTTTTCCTTCTTCCTTTCCAGTGCATAACTCTCCGGCCATCTGTTCATACTGCTTACACATTACTTTTCGATCACCCGGCGAAGTTACAGTAATACGTCCAGGAGGAGCAGGGTGCAAATTAGCTTCTGCTGGTACTTCAACAAATCGGTCGGGAAAATGAGCACCAGGTACCTTTAACCGATTGCAGTACGTCTTGAACATTTCACACACTTTCCGCAGTTGTTCCTGTTCGTTTCCATTGCATTTGCTCTTCACCAATGCAGCGTACTGCGTGCACAAATGAGCCAGATGCCCTGGTGACAACGAACCAAGACCTACACCTTCAGGAGTCACTATTAACAGACGCTCTTCAGAACTTCCCGCAGCAGTTGGTAAACCGTGGGTTTGAGCATCTTCCTTCCGCTTCGCACTTGCATTGTTTAATGTCATGCTCGCAGAAGTGGCTTGCCCACCAAGCTCACTTGCCCCAGGGAATTCAGAAAGCAAAACACCACGGTATTTTTCTTTGGGGCTCATTTGCCCATAGCAGAATGCTTTATAAAGGCTACAAAAATTTGCTGCATGTCCGCGGTCTTCACTAGCGCAGGCGACCTTAATCAAGGGCAAATACTCCTTACAAAGTTGTAAACGCCTTTCAGATGTTAAAGCACGATTGTCTGGGCCTCCTAAAATTAACGTGGAACGTTGAAAATAATGCTGTAAGTTACTGACCTCTGAGTGCAACATGCTTTGTCCCCGGCTTACAGATCTGACTGTAAAGTTTGCACAGTTGTTGTAAATTACCTTTTTCTTTTCCGGAGCACATGGTGACTGCCATAGCAGCATACTGATCACATTTTTCGGGAGAAAATGCTATCTGTTCTGTTAAACCTGACGAATCAGACTGCTGGCCGCCCTGCACTCCGCAGAGTTTACGGAAGGTGTAACAGAACTTATCAATATCATGCCTGTTGCTTCCTGGATTTTTTCCGATGCAGAAGTACAAAAAGTGCGGCTCATACATTCCACAATAATTTTTCTGCTTGTCATGGCTGCGCTCGGGAAAGGCTTTTGATATATTGTTATTCGCTTCTTGATTCGAACGACATTCTATATTGTACCGTTGACAAAGTTCTGTCCTTGCTGGAACTGCAACGAAATTATCCTGACGACGAGTTGAAGTGAGGTAAGCAACATTTATTGTAATTCTTCGCTCATCCTTCAGGAACAGTTTGTTAGGTTGTCATGCCGCGAAGGGAAAAACTGATCAACCGTTAATTATGGGCAGAAACTTAATTTGTACGGTACTGCTGTTAAGTGTTTCCTAGGTCGAATGGGGAAGTGATTACTTCAGCACTTAGTATGCTACGCAGTAAGTGAGCTGGGGTTTAATGAGCAATGGATTACGAAATTTCCATGATGGAACAGTAGCCTTTAGTTCTTGCCTTATTATAAATTGGTTAGGTTAGGTAATGATGCTACTTCGCTTTGGGTGACCTACTATACTATTTATGAAATTAGGATGTTTCTTGTGGCCTGTTCTGCATTATGGCCAGAGTATTATTGCATCCTGAGTAGCTGCACATTCCGTTAGAACAAATTAATCTGGAAGCGATTCAATCAGTTGTTTTTGATTGTCATAACCATCTTTGGCCAGTTAGGTACCTCAAGCACTAAATATGATAGAAGGCAGTCGCGCATATACATGTGTTTTCAAAATAATCGAAATGTATAACCCAAGAGTAGCATCATAAAAAGAACGGATATATACGCGTAGCAAGCGTGCGATGTACCGCGCCGGCACTTGCTTGGCATCGGAACGAGTGTGCGTATCCTCGTTTCACTAGGTCTGAATAAGTCAAGCATTGCCATGAAGTATCTTTAAGTCCATTCTGCATGTAAAAATTGTTGAAATTTCTTTTTACTTAAAAGCTTTTGAAAACATAAGACAGTTTTACTTGTCTGGTTACTTTTCAGTTATTTAAAAACAATGCTAACTTTTGTTTATTTGCGTTTCAATAAAATTTGATTTGAAACCTCTTTACGTGCAGCTAACCGTCGACTGGAAATGTGACGGCTTTAGATAGTCCGTTTTGTGCAAACACTTCAAGAGTAGGCAAAGCAAAAAAGGAGAGGGTACTTCAAATTTCGACAATGAAATGCCTATTCCTGCTTACCATCTCTGCTTAGGCATGGACACCGTGTGGCCAGTATAAAAATCAAAAGCAGCAATATTGAACAGTCAGCCATTCTTCCTTACTCAGTCCGCGGCAAGAGAGTTACTCTGTAAACGGATAGTTGTTCTTATGCTTCATATGGCAGTAACGTTCTCACAAGTCAGGCTGCAGCGAAGTTAATCATAAACTGGTTTAATATTGCATGTTCCTTAAGTGAATGACACGCGTCAGAAATTGAAACGTTCTTCGTATAGTTACAGTCTTTTGAATAGACTTGTTTCCGCATTCATAGCTTGCTTTAATGAGTGCTTAGGGCATTTTGATTTTGCGAATCCTAATTGATTTGTTATTGTTTACCTTTTTTCCTCGTTATTATTGCAATGCATTGCATTTTGCCTGACGTTTGCCGACGGCAAGTTGCCGCGTCGCACTGTTTGTTAACCGTAACTGGAGCACCGAGATAGAACCACTCATAAAACGTCTGCTGGGGGTAATTTACAAGAAAAACGTTTCATTGATATCGCTTCATTATTGTTAATCTTACTGTGCAATTATTACAAACGTGGACATCTATGAAACGTTTACTGTGGAAGTCTGAGTGCGTAGATCATTTTGTGAAATCAGCAAAATGTTTACCAGAACTTTTCCCATTTAGCAAGTAGCGGTAGAAAAAGCATGTTTCACCGAACGGAGATTTCTTCCTTCGTTATTAACAATTCTGTGGTTTAAAGGTTATCCAACCTTGTAACTACCCAAATGAAAGAAAGGCTGCTCTTTAGTTACATCTAACGAAGTGTTCTGTGATGCCTTTATCGCATTTATACGAGGACTAGGAGGCCAACTCATTTTATTAATATTATCGTGCTTTTCGTTTAGGTAACTCCAGCAGAAGTTTTACTTGTGCATTTGCCTGTGACAAAAAGCCCACAGATGGAATGCTGTTCACAAAAGTCCCGCAGCAGCAATCACAGGTTGAAGAACTAATTGTATGCGAGAGATTGGGAGAAGACGGTTAACAGAACAACTTGAAAATCGCCACTGATTCTCAGCGAGTTCATGTAATTGCTTGTGCTTCTTTGCCAATGAAAGATAGTCGTTACCTCAGCTTTACATGCAGCAACCTTGGCTGGAATGCAGCCACATTGAAAAATGGTTGAGCAATTTCTACTTTCACAAATTATTTCCCTGCTCGATGTTTATGGCAGAACATGAGTTTCAATCGCAGCTTAAGATTTTTTTTTGAAATATTTACCCGATGCATGCTTCTTAGTTATTAACGGTACTTTGCATGTGTAAGAGCTGATAAATATCAGTTTTTAATAATTTCTCGTCTTCTGCGTAATGCACCACAGGGCATATGACTTACTCGTTGGCTCACAATGCGGTGCATTACGAGATCAGTGGAAATACAATCCTATTGTTGATTCACGTTTCTAAATTTGTCACTTGTAGATGCAGTATGCTGAAGACTTTTGCGTGACATTGCCCCAGAGAAAGGGCGAACATCTTCTGGATTTGGCACTGTGCGATGAAGACGGATTTGCGGTGGGCTTTTAACCGGCGGATGCGTTGCTCGCCAGTAGGCTTCCAGATGCTCTGCCAGATGTTCACATGCATCGTCAAGCTGATTCTGAAAATAGGTGCGGTGTCCCTATCAGGGAAGACGAATTTGCAAGTTCAGTACTCACTTCATCAAGAATGACATCGAATAGCTCCTAGAAAACATTCACAAGTGAGAATGAATTCGTAGGCGCTACATTCATGACAATACAAAAGATGAATTGAAATTCCTCACCGGGGGACTTTGAGCTAGTTTCTCAGCTGCGACTATTTGCACATTCATGTTTCTGGCTTGCATCTTCCCACGTGACTTTATAAGACGTTGAAGAACTTTTGCGGAAGCAATTTTTATGTAAATCATTATCGGCGCAAGCGATGTTTTTGCCAGCTGGGATGGATGATTAATAGTGTCACAGTCGAGGACTACTAACTGCATAGATCTGGCAAGTTCGAATATCCGTTCTATTTCCGTTTGAACTTCAGCTGAAAAGTTCAGCATATTTTTAAGTTCTGCTACATGAGGGAACTTCACACTCTGCAAACCTTGCAAACATTTCAGCACTACTTATAACGAAAGCTTTGCGATTTGAGTGTTATTCGCTGGGCGGTTTCGTGTGTAGTTGCATCTTGAAGTACTATTTATCGCTACGATTACCTTGGTAAACTAAAGTTTAAATGCACTTCTTTATACGGAGACTTGCATGCCAGCAAAATCCATCTGCTTTTAAACGACATTTTCTAGGATAAGAAACCTTACAGTTCTTCTTTCTTTACTAAAATTTATTACTGCTTAAAGATAAAGTACACTGCCCAGCCGTGTTCATTTCATTAAGTTTTCCTACAGGCTCTGGCAACGATTAATGTTTATGACTTGTTTGCCCAGCCTAACATAATAGAGTTGACTTATCAGTAAGCACGTTCGGTAATGACGGAACGGGAAACCACCGGAAGACTTAACAGCTTAACAAATTAACCGTGAATAAAGGACTACATCTAGTCTACTTCAGTTTGTATTACTATTTACGGCAGGCTTCCTTGCCACGAAGACTTTAGGTATTCATAGTTGGTTTAGCTTTAAGATCTAACGGGGAGATTGCCGTAAACATATAATGAAATTATGCGGACTCATTCATGCTCATCCCGCCTATACTAGGACTCTTTTTCCTGAGTTCAGGGTCGCCTCCACCCTCTTTCAGAGCGCTGACCTCACTATCACCCCCGGTTGACTAGTCACGTGAGCCGATTGCTTGATTGGAAAAATTAGCTCAAAAAGCTGGTGACAAAGAAGGATCCCTAGTCGAGTAGGAACTTTTCAGTATTACGGCCATGTCGCTGGTATTATTTGACCTGACATTCTCCAGAGTCTCCTTGGTACTGATCACTCCTAGCGAATCGCTGTTAACATTCAGTTCTGCAAATTCATCGCTCCCTTGATGTGCTATCGATCCGTTTGTGCCTCCCTTAAGAAGCCCTGGTTTAAATTGTTAAGGAAAGGGTAAACTTAGAACTCATTACAAACAGTTCTTAAACTCTTTCAGCGTACCGTTCTTATGTTTGCAAAAGAAATGCTGATGCACTGTTTAACATAAGAACGATGAGATCCATTTGAGCCTTAGAGCTGCTTCATATAAAATAGATAGGAAAATATTTCCTCAGGCTTCTGAGCTGCTAAAAATATACTACCTTTCTCATATTTCCGAAAACAAATTTCGAATAATCAAACAACTTCACTCGTATTTAATAAAAAGTTCTTTGCAACAGTACCCTAAAGTTCACGCATTTTAGTTCTGGTAGTACAGAAACAGGAAAACCTTTATTCTAGCACAGCAAAGCAGTCTTATAACGTCCACAGCAACTGTATTCAATCCTTGCTTGCTTGGATTTACTTTTACAGTGCAAAAAACTGAGTAGAAGTGAATATAACTGAATATTTTCAGATTTATGCGTTAATGACTGACATTTTTGCATAATGCTGAAACTGACCAAAATATTAGCATATCCGCGATCTATTTCATCGTTTTGAGTAGTTGCTAACGGCCCAAGTCAAGTACCAGCTCTTATAGACCACTGCATGCCAACTATAATGATTATTTGTGCCTGAACAGCATGGGAACTGGAAGAACTATGTGTTGATAAGCCCAGGATAAGCTTTGCAACCCGTGTTTGTTGTGTTCTTATAGCATGAGTTCATATCGAAGCGATCTAGCATTCAGAAAATATGTGCCTAATGAAATGGTACTATGTTCAGCCATAAGCAGCTTCACCAATGGAATCTTAAACGTGTTATACGAACAGGTGCTTTAGAAATATTGGAGAATGGTAAGTAGCAGCAAACAAGGATGGAAAACTATCTACAATTGTCTTCCTGTTTTGTTGATGCATAAAAGAAGGACACTGAGCGTCACGTTGAAAACATAGCTTTTCACAATGGATGAACAAAATAATGGATGTTGGAAAGTACTGTAAGAATAAGAATTCAAAGTTTATAGTTTCTGTTAGGTACGCATAATGTTTTTGGCCTTTTCCTAACGGTAGTTGAACCGGACTTAAGTGGCAATTTTTTCTCAAATAATTATTTCCCGCACGCAGATGCCCAAATAAAATATAATGACAACTTCGGCGGACCACTACTTAGGACAAATGTTCAAGGTGATAACTGGCTACTGAAAAAACCTTAGCCTGTAGTAAAACATTGGATGAGTCAGCTGACATTTTTTGTTGCCAGCGTTGTACAAACTTAAAGCTCACTGGGTACTATGTTAGTCAGAAACCTACGCTAGATTTAATTCACAATTTTTCAAAGATTTTAAACTTTCTGCAGGTAATAATGAAATGAGTGAAATTATTGAAAAGTACGATTAAAGCACATCAGAGGTGACCGAATAGGTCGCCAAAAGGTTGAAGATGCTCTGAATGCTCAGAAAACTGAGATGAAAAGCGGTTAAGAGTAAAGACAAAATTTCGAGAACCCCTCCTTGACAGCTAAACATGGGCTTGGCTACCAAGTGATCTATAGGCCACAGAAGCACTGTTGGAACAGCCAAAAGACCATGCAGAAGAAGTGAAGCGTTTCAGTATTGTTGCAAGGGACCTTAAAACGAGCCTAAAACTGTGCAATTAACCACTTCTCTACGGACGAGTGATACTGAAAGAGCAAAAGGGTAGCTTTAATTTAGATCTCCAAAAAAGGGCGTATTGCCAGCGGAATGAAACATTGCCACTCGCATTTGTACGGACAACAGCCCAGTCAAAAATAAAGACAAAAGGAAAAGAATGACGTTACAATGAAACGCCGTTTTTTAAAGGTACAATGTCACATTTTTGTAACATGTGACTATAAGTGAAATCAACAATTTCCGTAATCATTATCGTCAATTTTTTGCCCGCCTCAGCGTAACACTGCAAGATTTATCAATCTCCCCCCGTCTTCTTCTTCTTCTTCTTCTCTGTACTGCACGTGCCTCAAACCAAGTGGATTCACGCAGCAAGAGGTTTTCCAGGAAAGCATCTATCAGCTCAAATGAAGACCAGCTGCATTCGGGGAAGGGCGTGTGACTACGGCGGTGAATCAATACGAGCTGTGTGAACCTCTGATTCAATAGTTCATCGATTCAAATCTTTCCAACTCCCTAATGTCTCGCTGCTCAGTTCAGTAGTACTAATTTGGAAATTCAGAGAAAGAAAACGGGGCATACCTAATGTAAACGGACTTTTGGAATTTCCTCTTTCCATTAGGGTCTTCTTTAACGTAGGATTGCTAATGGCTGACTTCTTCGCCAGCGATATGTCTGCGATAATCCGAGTGATGATAATCCTAAATGTATTCCTTCTGGATAAAGTAAAAAGAATAAGAAGTTGCTAAATTCGCACCTTCCTTCGAAGCGATGTTTTAAAAAATCAAACACTGCTTTCTGCATCATGTCAGTCACTTCGTAGCCTTTCAGTGAAGGGCCAACGAGGACTACCGGTCTCATTGAAGGCACAACATCGTACGCTTGAGAGGTATCTTGCTAAATCAGACCGTGTATTTCTAAGATGCGTAGTGATGCCATTTCCAAGCTTACCTTTCTGAAGAAAGCAATTTTCTTCTCGCGGGATGGAATTGACGGCATGATGGGAAAGTTCTTACTACGGCCTTGTGCATCCTGCTCTTCGTTGGCAAATTCTCCGGAATATTTTTCTGTAATTGTTCAACATGTCGCTCCATTTCAGCAATATAACTTTTTTAATTGGAAAGAAATAGCCACGGGTATCTTACCAGGAGTTGACGGGGTGGAGCTATGTCCTGTACCCATGGTTTCTAGGTTCTGGGAACTGGCGTTAGGAGTAATGTGGTGCATGCTAAATGACAAATTATAACCACGATTAGGTGTCAACTCCGTACAAAAGCTTCGGTTTGGAATGGGCGGACATCTTCATTGCTTCCAGTCTGGCTGGAGAAGGAATGAAACCCAGTTCGCAACCCTCCTTGACCAGTCTTCCAATCCACCAATCACTGCTGTACTTCTTAAATGCAAAAAGTTTCAATGAGTGACGAAAGAATAATATTTCGTTTAACATTAATAAGACAGCGGTGGCCTAATTTTCCATTTCTCACAATAAACATTCTGGACGGTATTATTAACTAGTGTAAGCAAATTATTTGTAGCCTAGTGTGTTTGTTTTTTACTATGGTCATAGCACGCAGAAAGCGTTTTCATCCGTAAGTTTACCAAAGCGTAAAAAATGTCCCACCTATTGCACAGAGAAAATCTGATCTGCCAGATGTGAAGTTATGGCATGTGCGAGCCCGTCTGGATAGATTGCTTATCATTCTATAGCAGTCAAAAGGAACTGAAATGTAAATTACGTTTTATACTATTGTCACCTTAAAATGCCAGTTTGTAGCATCTTAGAGATTGTCAATAAAAAGCATGACGAATCAATGTGAAAATGAATGACGTTATGTTTTCAACGTTCATTCAATATGGTTGACTTTAAGTAACGCGCTGCCACACTGATTGGCGACGATCTGAGTACTTTCAAACAATTAATTTTCCTGCTGAAACAACTTGCAACTTGCAGGGAGCAAGTCACATTAGCACAGGTCGCAATTTCCAATGCGTAGATGCAACTAGAACCAAGGTTCTGTTTTCAAATGCTGAAGGAGTTGATCCGTGCAGTGAAGCAGACTGATGGCAGTACAGCAGGATACACTTTCGTTTGAATTCAAACAGATGCCTTAAGGTTATACCATTTACTCTTTTCAAATTAATTTGTTGAGAAGGAAGGCTTTTTGCTCTAGAAACAGCGTAAACGTTTCTAATCAATACTCTGCTGGGTGCTCCTTTCGCAGGCATATCGCGCCGAATGGATTGGTAATTAACAAAGCATTTTGTTGAGTTAAATGTCATTGGGCCATACTGGAAAGATACGCTGATTTCACCTTGACAGATGCAAAAATATTGCGGGAATCGCATTCATCGCAACTGCAGTATGTAATCATAACTAAGAAAATTCAGAGTGAATGCGACATGACGAAATGCTTCATTGTACATAGAGCAAAAAAGCTTTGCATTCTATAGGGGAGCAATATAGCCTCTTGATCAGGACGAAGTTGAACAATATCACAGTAGGCATAAATAACCTTATGAAGCATTACAGTTGAACATTTGCAACTTACTATCACTCCAGTTGCAAAAATGTGTCGTACCGTGGCTCCAATCAAAGAAAAACAAATACTTAAGTTGCTATGAATAATTAAATTGACTTTTCTATTCATTGATAGACTTTGAGCAAGCTGAATAGTCCAAACTTTTTTGCCAAGATATTGCCACTCATCTGACACATTTTCACAGTATGCGCTAATTATAGCGCTGCCAGTTCGTTACAGCTTTCCCTTCAATCAAAAGGAGATTTAAAAGCATCAAGTTCTGTCTCCATTGACGTAGAGAGTCCTAACGGGGTAACATAACAGCACACGTAAAGACTGAATGGCTCAAATGATTGTTGTTTAAGTAAGGTGAAGCGTGAAAGCTACTCTATTCTTCGTCGTTGCCATGGTTCAGCCATTTTTCTCAAGCAATTATTTGCATGGTCACTCACAGTACATTCAGCTTTAGCTCAAGATATTGTTATGCCACTGAAAAAACACCAGCACCACTGCAAAGTGCAATGATATATTGTTTACTGATGGAAAAACCTGTTAGCTTTCAAGACATTTCAGCATGAGAAGCTTGCAAAAGCAGGTGTACTTATTTGGTACTATGGAAAGAAATACTACCACAGTTTAAGTAGAGCAGAAAGGCTTTCCAGGTAGTTTAAAAAAAGAAATCGCGTTCGTTCGAAAACCATTCCCACATGCATTAAAGCGAAAAAGAAAAAGCAGACTCGATAAGTATGTACTTCTTGCTGAAGAAATGTCAGCCGCTGTGTCTGATGCTGTTCATTAAACAAGACATCCACATACACGAAGAAACCAATGAGCACTGTCTTCATTTGGCATGCACATTCAAAATTTCATTGCGAATCGAACGCACTAGATATTTTATTTTGCATCCGTAGAACATTCATTGCTGAAACAGTGGGCTGAATACTCAAATGTTAACCGACAGTTTTTAAGGCATAAGACCACTGCTATGCAGCAAATTCATGCGTTACCTTGAAGATATACAAGCGTAGTGATATTTACGGATAAGGCAATTAAGTATGTCGTATAAGCGATTGTGCAGTCTATCACAAGAACTTTCAACGAAAGTTTGACTGCTACTGCAATGCTAAGCAAAATATCAAGTTCCTCAGGATGAGTTCCTGTTTGTACGGGAAATTTTTCAAAGCAGCTAACCTTTCATTTGAAGCCTAGTTCTTAAGCCTGCTGTTCAGCGGTGGACACATTGTAGCTGCTTTACCATGTCTGATACTATCTTAACAGCTCATCTGCATAGAGTGCAAACACAAGATAGAGCAGCAAAAGAATAAATCAGTCTAAAAAGTTTTAAAATCGAGTTACGTGATCTGCTGTCATATCCAAATAGCATGATTTGCTTGCCTTGCTGAAATGCCTATTAATGGTGAAGTATATCTTCAGTACCTCTTTAATATGGAGAAAGTCCTTCACGGCGAACGACACTGATCGACCAAGAACAGGCACCTCATCGTCCACTGCCCCATCGTAGGCAACGTTTGTTCTGACTGAGAATGCCACTGGTTTGTACTGTAAAAAGCAGTGTCAGGTAGCACATTTAAGTGTGGATTTTCTGAAATGCGTATGTAAATTTCTAAGGCATGTCACATCGCTCACAATTTTGCCACTTTTGATTAAACCGGTGGGCTCTGAGAAAAGGAGCAACAATGAGTTGCATGTTCAAAATGCAAGTACTTAATATAGTAGAAAACAGATTCTGGCAAGTAGTGGAACTGATGCATTAGCTTATGGAGAAAAAGATGGCGCTGCAGCACCGGGTCAATAATGGTGAGGTATCAAAACAAGTTTTCAAAATCTATTCAACGGAAAGAGTGTACGCTTCATTCTTGAGAGCACTAGTAGCATGCTTGGACCTTGTAAAACGTACAGAATTGTCAATATATCTACGAGTCGGCAATTGAACATGACCAAGAGGAAAATTCAATAGCGTAGAAACCAGAGTACTCAGTCTAAGTTTGCAATCAAAGCTTAAACTGTTCAACGCTAGTACTATGCCAATTTAGAGCCCATTACTGGGAATAGTTTAAGGGTACAATTCTACTAGACCCAATTCAGCTTACCTTGGCATTTTCTAGCTGAGAACGAGCTTGCTCTTCACTTTCGGTGTTCTTGATCTCCTTCAGGTCGTTGCTCCAGTTTTCAGACAACGTAGATTCGTTCGAACCCTTAAAAGTAGTTACCACACTTACGAGGCGTGCAATTTAGATGACAGGCGAATTTTCAAAACTGCGCTTGTAGTTAAAACAAAAAATACTAACAAAATTATAATTAAAGCATGATCACCTGCTTCTTTAGAACCTCCCGAAACATCAACCACAACTGGCTAGCAAGCCACACCAGAAGGACAGAGACCCTTAATCCAAAGCAGCTTGTTGTTGGTTAAAAAGTGAGTTACAAGAAAGGGTTAGTCGAAGTGCTCTTTGAATGATATTTGAAGCATGTGCAAAGTGTTATCCTTTATGGAGATATCCAGCAAGTATAAGGTGACGGAGAAATGCGGGATGTACAGCCTTCATGACAATTTTTGATTCAAAAGTTTCTTTGCTCCAAACAAAATTCGTCCTCAATGTAAATGAAGATTCTGTCAATCACGAGCGATAGAAAAGGAAAAAGGAGAGCAAAACGTTTGACGCGTGAGCGTACACGCCGGCCAGTGAGAGAAGGCTCAAAGGAAAGAAAGTAGCTGCACTGGCAGGAAAAATCGATGGGAAACGGCCTCTCGAATGGCTAGACATGGCCCACTTTCATTTCACTGCTAATTACACCATGTTTGTCATAAAGTGATCTTTACAATGCGTTTAAAATTCTAACCCTTTCGTGCTTGACCATTGTTGGCTGATTGATTTACCAGCTGTTTGCCAAAAAAATTTTCATTTTCTAATTTCACCGCCCGTCGTTTAGCCAACAGCATACCAACAAGTCATAATGTCTGAAGCTTCAACGATTGAACGTCGAAACTAATTCTAGTCAAACGCCTTGTCGACTAGCATGAGCAAGAGTACCTGCCTGAACCATTCCGGCTGAACGATCTTTCAATTTAACTACCGCCAGTAACGCTTAGCTTGAATAGAAAACCGACCGTAAAAATTACACATACTTAACCGTAATCAGTCACCAGCAGTTTATGTTTATGGGCAATTAGATTTTAATCCAACCTAACGACGGGTTTGAATTTTCTACCTTCTACCCACAGACTTCATTTCTTCAAGCCTGTGCTTATCAATCTTTTATATCCCATTACAGTTATGAGCCATTTGGGCAAAACTATTAAAGTTGTCCATTATTAACAAGTTCAGTTGCTAAACACTTGAATGAAAAAAGTAGAGTGCTTTAGCAAAAATAAGCATTTTAATTAAAGCCTGAATTGTTTTTCATAGAGGTAATTAGTTATATCTTCTGCAGCGACGTTTTTAAAATGTGCTTAAGACTTTTATAAGTCGCATGCGCTTCCTCAGGAATTACGAACGTTTTGCCAGGTCGCCTTGCTGCTAACGAAAGCTCTTTCCAAGCTTTACATGGCGCATAACTATCTTTTATCAATGGTCAGTCTACGTCTTAATCATTTTAAGGAACTGAAAATATTCGTCAATATTTAGAAAGGACTTAACAGTTTGAAGCAGCAAAGAAGCAAATTTTGCCGAATTTTTGGTTGGGCAAAAGGTTGAAACGTCCGTTTTGCTGTTATGGAGAAATTTTGTTGCAATATTAAAATAACGTAGTATGAAGTTGCGAGAATGGCACTATTACAGCATGATGCATAACGAAGTTGAATCAGTTGCGAAACTGCCCAATGTTCCAATTCGATACCCTACTATGTCTTTTCTTTGCGTCCTGAGAAGCATTTTTACGGGAAGCAAAAAATGACAATTAAAATATCCACTAAAAATGACCTACGTGATGCAGCCAAAGAAAGTCTTCTCAGTTTATTATCCCAAAATTTCAAACCAAGAGGGTAGAAAGCATCGTATCTAAGCGTCGGAAACATTAGATGCTGAGAGTTCGATCTGGTGCTACGTAAAGTTCTGTTTTGGTGACTTCGTTGCAGAAATGCTTCACTGTAAGCTAATCGTACAGCAGAAGCAGGTCATGAACGGTTTCGTATTAGTAAAAGTACCATAAAATGCGACAGAGTAAATTGTCTTTAATACTAAGTTAACCACAAAAGTGCTACACTTCCTATAAGTACTTTGAGTGCTACTTCTCAACATTCAGCTTGAAAAGCATTCTGGACTCAGTGAACTCGACCAGGCAAGACATTTGGCCTGCAGAAATAAAAGATTCATGAAGTCTTTTTATTCGTTCTATTAATCAAGCCAGTAATTATTATTCAAGTCATGCCATCATGACTTTCCAGAATGCATGATGCATTGAATAAATTGACATCGATTTACTTTGCCAGCAGCAGCGGCACTCCCCATGCCGTCAGCTAACACTGTCAATTTTTTCCCTCTCACGGTTATTTCGCAATTCATGTTCATTCTTGCATAGTGCACTTAAGAGTTTTACTTACCAAAGAATAGAAGTGCAACTGCTTTGACGTTTATGCTATTTCAGATCTGTTAAATTGCGTTTGTTCTTTATGCGCGTTTACTCAACTGTAAACAAGTTTCAATGTTTCTTCGTTTAACCATGAGTTCTGTTTCTGCACCTTACCTTTTAGAATGATAAAACAACTCATTACAATTATTTATTTTGAAAGGGGCTGTAGGATTGGAAACGTTTCTTTTCCGTCCAGCAATAGAAGGGAAGATTATGTTTTCCCGCTGAAAGAGCTGCGTAATATCGGCTTACAAATGTCTTGAAAAATTAAGGTTCAAGGAGAAATACTCGCTTCGTTGATTTCAAATGAACTGCTGAAAGAAGCTATGAAAATTGAATTTACTTTCCTTTCAAAAGGAAAGCATCAATATATTCGCTTCATCATACCTAAGCGAATACGCATCCTTACAAGGGTTACATCCATTAGCGCTTCAAAATGAAATAGAACAGCAATTATTGATTGATATTCACATATTACAATACTTTGAATTTGCCTTATCAAACTTGCTTTCCTGAAGCAGAAAAGTAATCTTCCATAGGCCAGCCTGTATTTTGCTTCTACGTAATCTTAATAAAAGGGTGAATAATACGTAAGTTAAACCACTGACAAATTAAAGTTCATTTCTTTTCTAAAGGCTATCAGCAAAAGTGCTGTGAAAACGTGCCCTGTCAATCCGCTGCAGAGCCGCTTTCCAAGCGAGCTAGCTTTCGTTTCATTTTAAAAAGAATGTTCCCAGTTATCAAGCACAGCAGCCGGTTGCATTGTGTCTATGTCTCGTAAATTTTATGATACGGGATTCTGAAATGTATGAACAAATTAAAATAAATGAGCATATTTGTTGCGCCATATACTCAGGTGGTAAAATTTCCGTTTTATGCAACGTACATAACAACACGTAGAAACTTGACTGCTGAGACGGCTTTGCGCGTAGGAACTGTGCCATGCTGAAAGATACTTTGAGCAACTATAAAATACTGACTGCGCTACTTAATTAACGAAAGTAAGGCACAGCTTAATTCTAATGCCCTAATAAATTCCAAGGGTTGCCCAGGCGATCAGCATGCAGACTAATGAATTGCCTGAAATTAATGGGACTGAATTTTTTTCTCTGCTGGCCCCCGCCAGAAATTAATTCCGCATTGAATAGTACAAATCAGTTGTGACCAAGCAGTGCCGAATTATATAGACTATTTTGTGTGCACACTTTAATTCCGATCAGGTAGATGCAGCAGCGCTTTTCTCGAAAAGGCCACCTGGAAGGAGCTTTTATTGATTCACACAAACCATCTTCACGTGTTCTGCTTAATAAAGTGAAGTTATTCATTCCAAGCTGATGTCAAAAATTTACTCGACTTAAAAGTCGGCTAAATGCCTAAGGAGATTTGTAGCGCTGCTGACCCTCAAGTTCCAAAGATGTTGATTCACGTAAACTGTAAACACTACTGTTATGCTGTTGAACTGTTCAGTTATCGGAATGCGCTTAAAATCAGCGCTATGCTTATCTTCCTTCAAACATTTTACGTGCCGAAGCTGTTATTCCTTTCACAACTACAGCAGAACGGACATTTGGCCATCGTAAGCTCGTGACTGTTTACTCATTTTTGTTCTGAGAAGTGTATGGATCCCTTAAGAGCTCAATAGCTGGAAACATCGGTGCCTCCATTTTGCAAGCGTAGAACGACAAGCGACCAAAGTTTTTAATGATCGCTTGAGTTTATGCCACTGTTCTGGCATCGCGGTGAATTTTGAAGTGCATGCTCCGAGGATGCGCGTAGTACGAAGCAATATAAACTCATGTACCTTTTACAAGGTTATAAATCCGTTTAATAGTGCTAAATTAGCTAAAAGCAATGCTGTAACTCAAATGAAAATACAAAGCAAGTTTAATGTCTCTAAGGAAATTTACTAGGGTTAAATAAATAGGCTATGTCGTCTACTTTCCCCAGGAATAGTAACAGCCGACGGCGTTACTGCTGAGACAGCCATATGGCTATTGTTGAAAAGGTGAGTGTTCGCAGGACAGTGACCAAAAAATGAAAGTAGAAAAGTAGAAATACGTTTGCAAATGATAACTGCTTTAATTGTGGGCTGGGTGAGCGGCTCCGTATAATCTTATTATACATTATTTGTGTCTGCTTAAACCGCTGTGTAGCAGGGATGTTTTCCAAACCTTTCGGCGTCTCTAGTCATCAGTGCATAATGATTGAGAGACAGCAAGGGGTGCGATGACGAGTCAGTTTAAAGCGAGTATTTGAGGATCACTTTAATGTAAATTGCATCTACCACCACTGAGTAGAAAATTTCAGTTTTAAACACACTTGCGTCAATTTTTGTTCCCGTTCTCTCCTGCGCACCTATTTTTTTTTTAAGTTGTTGACTTTACAACACTCTGACTTATCTATAAAAATCGTTCAAATTATTGCCAACTTTCATCCTTTTATCGCGTTTGTAATTGGGATAACGTCGGAAGCAGAATTTCTTTATTTCTCCGAGAAGAAGCTGTCTTTCTCTACACAGGATATAAGAATGCGATTTTCCTGCAAATTGTGCTAAGTCCTCAACTATGGCAAAATCCGTTTGTTTCCATTAAACTTGCCAAAATGGCTCCTGCTTCAGCTGAACACTTAGAACAATGCCTGTAAGCTGCCGCCCGTGTATCTTCTGGTGGAGAAACAGTTTTTGTTTTGAAGGATGAAAGGCATTTAAATGTTACAAAGTTTCATAATATGAAAAAAAAGAGCAGCTATTAAAACGGAGAGAAGTTCATTTTAAAATTCAAAACTTCCTATTGCTTGGTGAAAGCTGCGGCTTGCTTTAAATGTGATCACCACGTACTTACCGTTACCTCTCTCATTATCTCGCTAAATTACGACGCAGCTATGATAGATTTTAGAAAATCCAAAAGCTTTGCAAAGAAGAAGCTTTTCCTTATAGCAGGTTAAGCTGTCGAATGAAGTATAACAATGACTGGTAATGTTATCTGGTCCACTAAGCTTTTCTCTGTTCATTGAACAGATAGATCCAGCAATAATTCTTAAAGATCCATCTTTTAACTTCGCATGTTGCATTTCTGTGCGGCGAGATAGGATTTCGCAAATTATCAATACAAAATATTTGATTGGTTAAAAAAATGTCTTAATTCTCTTGACGTGCTGGTCGTCAATCTTTGCACAGTTGAAATTGTTACTGCTTTCACAGTGTGGGGTAAGTTAAGTACGAGTGAAGTTAGTAGAATGTAGAATTTTTGCGAGATAGTTTATGGGGCATTCAGAACTGGGCATGCTTCGTTCAACAGCCTTTCAGAATGTAGTCACACTAATGGAAAACATTAGAATTACATTCCGATATCGTAGCGAAAGAAGAAAAGCGAAGTTACCACTCCCGTTACTAAAAGAATCGCATTTTCAAGTGCACACAATTGAATGAAAAGCTCCTTCCGGGTAGCTCCTTTTATTAATGCACTAATGGTACAACGAGGAGTAGTTGGAAACGAAATAAAATTCTTTAGCTTTAAACGCCTGAGCTTCACAACATTTTGAGCCAACTTCAGTTTGACTAAACGTATTCGCTGACTGTACAACATTCGATAAAAATTTGGTTACGCAGCCTACGTAGACACACTATAAGTAAGAACACAGAAATGGCCGCACGAGGCATGAAAACTTGAGAATCTTCTCTTAGCTCCGTCTAAACTTTTTAGAAGCGCAAGGTAGTTTCCTGTAAGAAAATCTAACAAGCTTTGGAAGCTGTATGCCACCTGGGCACTTCCTGAGTTAAATCAGTGCGGCTTTACTTGTAGTATACGTACCTGTCTACTGCCTCGATTCATGGTGCTATTATAGGCTTGAAAATAATGTGCAATGAAAGGTAGTCATTTTCGAAATAATGCAATAATTTTAAGTAGGGTGGTTTTTTTTCTACTGATGATCATATTTTCAATGCGCACTACGAAAGCGATTTCCTAGCACCGGTTGTAGATTAGCAGGGATAAAATAATTAGGAAATAATAATTCTGATGTCCAGTAAATAATATGTTATTATTATGCTCATGAGTTAATAGTTGTATTGCAATACTTGAACATGTTACATGATCCTTACTTAAGAACACATCGCCTTAAACATTGCAAATACCGTCGAACATTGCAAGCAAAAAGCATCAGAGAACTGAGCAGCTCTGTCCAACGCACTAATGGGGATTGTATCCACTCTAAGGACGGAAGCAAATTGTTTCTAGGGTTTTGTTTTTATGTTATTAGGGTAAGCGTTTTACTGAACATGTGTTTTGTCGTGATCCAGTAGTAAGAAGGATAATTTTACTAAATTAAAACATTGTTATTGAAAAATGATTTAAACTCACTTAACAGCAAAACCTGTTCTTATTCTGAAAAAAGCTTTCCCTTCGTTGCAGGCAGTAAATACAACTACTTCCCAATCAATAAATAAAACGGATGCCTAAAACCGTCTACTGTAAAAAGTAAAGCTTTCGGGCTGATAGATTCTGTCCTCAGCGAATTGGCTTATTACGTTGAGGGCGGGAATTATACGTCCCGAAAGCCCCAACTCTTTTTTAGTTAGCACTTTTTCGTTGAACAGATCATGAATTCCATAATTACATTTAAGGTTGAGGTAGTACTAACATTTATGCTGCTATTTGGAATTTTACTGATAAACCCGCAAGAAGCTTAAAGAAGCTTTCCAAGCAAAGTATCTTAAATTATCGTTTTAGTGTTAGAGAGGTTCCTTTTGCTAAGTTGCTGAATACTTTATGAAATGCGCAGTGCGTGCGCTTTCAGCTACATAAATCTGGTTTTGTACTTCACTGAAACAAGCTCATAACAGAAAATCGAACGACTCAGGAATGTTTAAAACAACAAACGACCTTGGCTTACTATCATCGATCGTGCCTTTCCCACCGATACTCAAGCACGCTCGACTGCCTGCGGTGAGCGTCAAAAAGCGAAATTGCATTTAGCTGACAATGATGTGCTAATTAATGTGGGTTTATTTTCTGTAGGCCTATTTAGGTTTATGCAACGCAGGCAGTTAACCATTCTTATTTCTACAAAATTACTACGTTGAAAGATAACTGGAATTATCGACACCATTGATATTATTGAATGGAAGTATGAACTCATCATAAGACTGTCTGAACTTTTCTTTTACTGGCACCACTGAAGTATTAGAACCGGCCGATGAGACATAGTAAAAGAGAAAATGTGTCTGCCTAATCTTGCATGAAACTTAATTTTCCGTAAGTGTTTCATCGGCTCTCTTTTCTCACTGCTCATATCAAGTTGTAATTCTCGGCATTAAACGTACAGCGTATTCACCCAGAGTGTGTATATACATTGCATATGAAAATATCAGTAAAAAGCTGACAGGCGGTTAAAGCCTCGTTTATTTGGATGAGCGTATTGCACCCTGTTCATTGATAGATAGAAAACTGTTCGATATTTGAATTTTCAGAAATCAGATGTTAGAATATCGCAAGCGTATTAACCTTCTCGAAACTCTGTCACCCTTTAAAGGCACCTTTGAATAAGTAGTCATTGTGGCAGCAAAGTCAATCGCTTCCCAGCAGTGAGACTTAGAGTCTGTTCTACGTGGTCTTATTTCTTGTGGGTAGTTGAAAGTTATTTCCAGAATGTGTGGTACGCGTAAGCTTTAACTTATGACTTCTCCGCCATGCTAAACTCCTATTGCAGCTATAGATCTAAATAATCTGCACGTGCAATCGATTTCGATCTATAAGCGAGTATTTCAACTATGTTATTAGATATACGTTTTTTGTGAGTTTTATTTCATTTTTTGTCTATAAAAGTGGAAACGATGTACAATGGGCTAGAAGTTACTAGCAATTCCGCTGTCTGCAACTGAGTGCATAAACGGTGCTTTTTAGAATTAGGCAACTTTGCTTCGTGTTGCTTACATGTAGCCCTTTTTAATTTAAGATCGACAGCGCCTTTAGTATTCATGTTTTTTTACGGAAGGTAATTTGTTACACAAACGTATTAAAGCTTTATTTAAAGAAGCCTAAGAGAAGCGACTTGCACTGTCGCCAGAGTTTTGATTATTAGCAGACCACCACTAAAGCTTGAAATGGAATAATGCTTCATCATTATTATATGACAGAATGCCCTCAGTAACAAACTCTGAGTGCGTATAGATCCGCTAGGAAGTCTTGTTTTTTAAAAAGGGTCCTTTTTTTTAAAAAATTATTTCAGTGATGCACTAACCAGTGAAGATAAGAATTTTTTCTCTTTATTTACATGCAGTGTGTACCACTTTACGTGTTCCATGCTGAGCCCACCAATGCCCTGAATTCAGGGGTGGAATCCGCCATTCACTCAGGTTACGACAAACTAAGATTTAACGTGGGCTTATGTAAGCGATATATTAATGGCATACCATCCTGATCAAGCGTTCGGTGTTTAGTAACAGCAAGAAGTTTTGCGCTACTCTAGCGAAAGTATGCAGTATATTTTTCTGGATGATCAGGTGTATGCTTTCTGAAATACGCAGTATTTTATTTATGATTAGCCCAGGAAGTTCGAGATCGTTATTATTGCCGAAGTTTTGTAACAAAGACGAAATATGCAAACATGGTCAGCAATATTAGTATGACAGACTAAAGCCATGCAAAACTGATTCCATGGCTCAGAGGCTAAAACTTAGGCCTAGCTTATACATTAAGGGACTTACGATAGTAGTTTCCGCCTTCCCTTGGCCAACCTATTCCTTTTGGAAAGCAGCTGAAGACCATTTAATTGCAAAATACATGTAGTATTGCCAATTCGGCTGAGCGTATAATACTGAACGAGTCACAGATATAAGCGGAATAAAACCATATTTTTCGCAGTGAACAGACAAAATTTCTTTTGGTAGCGTTCATTTGTTAAACCCTACATGTCAGTGGTTGAGAACGCCATCCATTAAACTTATTCAAATTACGAGCGTGCATTTAAAAACTTACTCACCTGATTGATAAGAAGACTTTCATCGCCACTGTGAAAGACCGTCTGCTGACGGCGAAACTGGACGTTCTTCTTGGACGAGTTGTGCCTGACCATGTTCAGTAAGCAATCTTTCAACTAAACGTTATTTGCCGTTCCAAAGAATTGAAACAGATCAAGTTGGTTAATTTTGTAACCGCTGATCTACTATGCGAGTTACCAATAAACAAGCGCTGAAAATGTGAAATATCAGCCTGTGTACAAACGAGTCGGCCATAATTCGAATGCAACCCTACGATGTAATTTCTTCACTCACGCTGTCCAAAACGCTTTACCTGCAGGAGCTCTGAATTTGTCTCTTTGTGAACTGAAACTCGATAGCGGCTAATAGGCAATAGTGGCGCCCTTAGCACTAAGAATTTTCTTACGACTCTGACGCGCTCTGCTGATTTGAGACTGGTAAAGTAATTATTTCAAAACTCAATAATCCCACTGCTTTAGAAATGAAGTGAATAAATTATGAAATGAACTGAAATAAGTCTTTTCTTAAAACTCCTTCGCAGGTCATGGTAAAGTTTCAATTCTCCTACTGATGATTAAACGGTGTGCACAACTTGCTCTTGCCAGCAGCAGCAGCAGCAGCACGACGAACTATTGTGCTTCGCAACTGCCTTCATTAAATCCACCATTTCAAAATCAATTCATTGAACTTTATAAATAAGCTTAGGCGGTTTCACGCTTCAAGAAAGCTTTTAAATGAATGTTTGCAGCTATTGTGGTCTCTTTATTCATGGTAAATTTATGATATCCATAGTGAAAATATGAAACTGCTGAGTTAACTGTTCTTAGGTAAAGTTGCACCGTATTCTGCTCATAAATTTCCGAACAAATTGCACTCATACGAATTGCAAAGTTTAGTTATTATGGAGTCTCCCAGTGTTTATCAGAATGTATGGTGAAATTATTTCCTGTTAGTCCCAAGGCGTTCAAAATGACTGCGCCGCTTGCGTCGTTGAAAACATCAATAAAATGAGCAGTACTTCTAACCCTCCAGCGTGTCCAAAGGATTTTACGCTTCAGGCTCTGCTACAAGTAAGAAATGGTTAATGCAACCTTTAGATAACTTTCGTACAGGTGCTTATGAGCTGATAAGCCAATACTTCTCCTAACTTTAAGTGGCATCTGTTTCACGTCAGCGAAAATTTGAAAGGAGATATCGATCAGCATGTTGCAACACTAATTCGGAAGTGGGTTCAAGGCAGTAAAATCTATAATTAGAAACTTCATCCCGCTTTATGCGGATCGAAGCGAATATTGTTTACATCGGTCCTTCGCAAGCCTGTTCGTTGAGGAGAGATGGGAGCGAAAAGGAAAATGGACAGAATTTCATCTGCTTAAAACTCTAACAAAAATATGCTTCTAAAGCTTTCAGCTCGTTGAGGGCCACTTACAGGTACCATCATTTTTGCCTGAGGGAAACAACAGGCACAGTTCACGCCTTATGAGTAGGTGGGTATGCTTAGCTGTTCTTCTGCAGTTGAATAGAGAAGTTTTAATATGCTCCCAGTGTGCATAAAAGATGCATTTCCGAGTATATTAAACTGATCTATGTTGTCTAGGATAAAAGTAGTATGCATCGCTTCTATATTGAAAATAATTTATTGTGATTTGTCAGATATTTCTGCCCTGAATCAAAAGTTCACAACACTATGCGACTAGTATTAATCCATTCTGCTCCAGGGAGTAGCTGCTGCTTCGAGCTTGAAATTTTTACCAATCAAATATAAATGTATTCGATCATTTTCTTCCATCCTTGAGGAATCGGAAAACAAATTTTTGCTGCTTTTACGTGGCATAGCCGAATTGATTTTTTAGTTGTACGAAAGCTAGTAATCCGAGGCGTCGCTTCCGTTTTTCCTACTTGCACGTCTTTCTTCAAAGCAATACGTTTTAAACACTTCCCTCACATAAACAGGCGAACAGAGTGAAAAAATCCTCCTTCATCAGTCACCGGAAAGGCAAATATGGATTGCTTGGCTGACAGCTTAAGAAAGAAGCTTCGCACTTTCATGTAAGAGTAATGCCTTACGAAAGCAGTAAGGCGCCTTACTGACGCTTGCCAGTGGCCTTTCCAGTAGACGTATGAGTAGTAATAGTTTGCTTATCTTGCTTGCTACTGATTTTTTATAACGTTCTCATTTCTTGCAACTCCTTTTCAAGTAGTGTAATTCCCCTGCTGGCCGTTCAGGCCTTAACAGTTTATGAAAAGTCTTACTAGTGAATCTGTGCACAGTTAACAGCAAGAATGAAAACATGGAACGCACTGCATCTTTAATGGAGCATACATCATTCCACTTTTTTTGATTAACCTCCCACTGAGAACTGCAGGCAGTTTAAGCTTTGTTCGTCTTCAAAGCATAGGCCATGCATAATGGCTTCGTTGCGTTTACTTCCGCAAACAGAAGCAGCGAAGTTATTTAAAAAAACAAACGAGATGAAAATTACAAGCATATACAAAAAAGCATGTTTAATCTGGTTCCATACCTTAGCAGGGAGTTATAGGTAAAACTCTTATCCAAGTAAGCAACATGCAGGAAATTGATGTTCTTACTCTGTTTAGAAGTTACTCTGGTCCAGAAAGCAAACGTTTAGTTTAAAAAATTCGTATAAATGCTAGGACTTCAGTAGTTTGAAGTACTAATTATAACACTATCGCTTATACAGGCGCGGTAAAATTGTACCTGTACGCGCACACATACGCAGACAAAAGTATGGCCTAGTGCGAAGCAGTCGAGGAATTAGAAATTCCGTTTGCATTAAGATAAAGGCGCAACATGTGAAACTTACTCTACTTTACTAAAACCCGTAACTACCTCTTTTGGATCGTGTTACAAGTACCAGTTTTGAACAAGTGTTTGCGAAACTGTTTTCGCTGCTTTCGAAGCGTAGCTAGCTAGCTAGTGAAGCGTCGTTAAACATCAACAGACAGAGATCATTTTCAAGAATTTATCATTGTGGCATTAGAATAGTTTTTACTGTTGCATGTGAAACACGTAATTGATCTATTAATGTTCTCACGGCTGCTTCTACGGTTTCCATTCTGTTAATATTATCTCTTTCAAAGTAGCATTGTAAAGCAACGATATTCAGTGTGTGCGACGCCTATTTTTCTCTGTCTATCTTCGCTTATTGAGGCATGCTCTTCCTAACCATTTATTGTCCCCGTATCTCTGGATTTTTCCGATAGCCTTCAGCTGCTACAAGACCGTCTTCGCACTCGTAAAGTAAAACCTATCGAAAACATCTGTTTTCTACTATTTCGTTAAAAGGAGTAATTGCACAATAAGGGTGCCTAAGCCGATATAGTGGTCCAAGAATAACGTGGAACCATTCTTCTGATACTGCAGTAATTGCGAGAGCAGCTGCCCATAGGAGGAGATGATATTACAGTGCAGCTATGAGAAAAGCAATTTTAGTTTTCCAGCCTAATAACCTCATTAAACATGACCAGTTTGTTATTCATTTTTGGATGACTGCTTGTAGATATCTGTATTCCCACTTCCTACAGCACGGCATGAAAAGAAACTGTTCGGAGGCAAAGTGTTTCGTATGAAACGATAAAAATTAAAACTCCAGGTACTAAATGTAGCTTTCTGCATCATCCGGGGAGCTTTGTTTTCCATAAAACTTCAATAGACGACTTTTCCTGCACAAAAAAATTTTAACCTAACTTCAAGTGCGATCATTTTAAAAGGTCGCCGTTGCTTGAAGCTTTGTTTTATAGGTTATTGCTTCATGACCGTTTTCCGCTTCTTGGTTGCTTAGTCATGATCACTTTTCAAGTATGCTGAGTTATTAACAGATTGATTCTGGAGCTTAACTGTTGCGTGATCACTCGTAGATATCAAAAAACGCTATCAAGTAAGGGTTACGCAGTATATTCTTAAACATTTGGTTTTATTCTGAAACTTCTTTTAGTTTTGATTATCTTCACGTTTTTGTTACACTCATAATTTCATAATCGCTTATTATTTCAAACTGTGAACATTAATTTTCGTGTGAGCTATGCACATATCATTTCAAACTTATCCTGATCATCTTATACTGTAAAATTTCACAACACGAGGAGTTCCTAACTAGGCGTGCTTTAAACTTCTTAAGCTTCTTTATCTGCGTTAGTACTCTTAGAACTCCTGCAAGCCCCTCTTTTAAAACATTTTATCTACGCGTAATAACAGTACTCCCAAATTGTTTTTTGGTTAACATTTCTGACAGATTGCGAATTTTCTGATACTATTAAAGTAAAGGGTAAAGAAAAACTGATTCCGCGGTAAAATTTTAATTGCTCCTTTGTCAGTTCATAACATTCACAGAGCCATACTACATGAAAAAGTTTCCTTTCCTTGGCAGTTTTTAAGAATAAGTACGTAGTTGAAAGAGATTGTGAAAGCGAAGGTGTCAGGAATTAATCATAACTACGTTAGCAAATCTGTTTTGCTATACTACGTGCTCCATGGCTGTGAATTATGGTTTCAGGATGCCCCATGGATGCCAGCTTCTGTAAAAAGCGAGATTTCTGGGAAAAAACGACAAAGAATGCGCATATAACCTACGCATGAACGCTCATGTTCTTTGAACTATCTCAAGACTACCTATTAAGTCTGATGCAGTGCATATGCCATGCGGATACTAATTGATATCCATTACATTATTGTGCTCAAGGAATGATAAAAGAAAAGACGGTCTGCGTATGTCCACAGCAGGCGGTGTAGTGGAACGTCCAACTAAACATTAAAGCCACACATCGGCGGTAAAGCAAAATTTCTGTTTTTTCAGCATTTACAGTTCGCCTAAGTTTAATTGGCTGAAAACGATTATGTAATTGAAATCACAATGCTGAGCGTACAAAGTTCAAGTAACTATAAGAAAATAAATTCATAATTTTTGTCCTTTCAGTAGGTATATTATAAAGCTCGGTGAACCCCTAACTCAAGTTCTGCGCTTGACTTTGCGAAAATTTTTGAATATTTTCGAAAAGTGAAATCTGCCGATACAGCAAACCACCTGAAGTAATGATAAACATAGAAATATTAAAGTATCAATGATTCGTCTACACTTAAGGTTGCCAAATAATTTCTTTCAGAGGTCACAGTTTACTCGATGCTTTACCCAGTGAAAGAGCATTGCCAGTATCTTCTTCAGAAGTCACAGCTGAGACGTAGCTTAGGCTTAAAACAAGATATATTCACTTAAGTCCTCACAGTTCAAAAGTTCTACGCAAAAATAAAAGCGTTAAGAAATAACAATGTCATGTTTTGTGAAATGAAGGTCGCACGGCAACTTTCATCGAAAAGTAATTCTGAAGTTGTTTCCCAGAAGACATCTTCGATAATTCAAAGGTAGCATTCTATCGATAACGGGGTCTCATTGCTGCTGACGTTCCCGTTTCGTCATGTAAACGTAGGCCCTACAAATGTTTTGATCAAAAAATATGTCTACTTTTCTAAGCTATCCTTTCTCAGTTGTAGCAGAGAGATAAACGAATTTTACGCCAACTAATGCTGTGGAAGGGCACTAACCTCGATGGAATAACCACCACGTGTGAACGTTGCGCACAAAATTGTTTCAAAGGTTACTTACGCAGCAGCTGCACTATAGATGGACAGCAAACCTCTCGTAGCCGCTTCGGTTTATTTTCACTAAGTAAACTAATGACAGAATAGATAAGGGAATTTTTCAGAAACGTGAAAGTTGGAAATGATTAATTTTGAATTTCATACTGTGTACAAACAGTGTACCGACATTTCATTTTTCTTGAACGGCTGATACTCTTCATAGCGCAATGTTTGCACTTAATGAACAAACTTCTGGAACAATCGAGTGAGCACTCGAGCGCTGTCATTACAAAGAAGTTAAATCACATTCATACTGAGAACAAGAAAAGTTCTGCTTGACAGATTCGCAAGACAGAACATGTTCTCTTCTTGTTTTTTCTGATAACTGCCTATCCAACCGTTATTTTTTGTCCTTCAGAAAGAATAAAAGCTTATAAAACGTAAATAACATGTTTTGGGAGAACCCTACTATGTGAATCTGTTATAAATGGCTGAATGTCAATAAAATGTGGATTACGGGAAAAGCACAGAGCCAAACTGACCCATAATAAGCTTTCTTTTTCGTACTTTTAAGTCATTTTGTTCTGCAATAAAATGACGAGAAGTGAGCAAATCAGCCGTGTTGTATTTGAAGAGGATGCAGCAAGAAGATATCATCTCGCGTATGGTAAGCCCATTCTTAACGTTTATAAAAAGCGCAATTCAATAGTTTAACGCTCATACCTTCTTTTCAGCAGAAGTTCAGCACATGAAATACGCTTACTGTGCTGCTCAGCCGGGTGCGTTACCACATACTGGCTAGGTTCAAGAATAATTGCTCTGGCGAAACGAAGCAAAGGTATTGATGAAGCAGCGGTTGCCCTAAGACATAGTTTTTATTAAGAATTCATTGACTTTCTATGGCGAAGGAAAATGTGCTTTTAGAAGGAGCGGATAGTTAACTTTCTTTCGGAAATTTAAAAATGTGCTTGAAACACGAAAGCCGTGAAGGCACTTTTCTTTGTTCGAAATTGATTTCCCATCTTCGTTTCCTGCAGGCTCTGAATGGGTCATCAGTTCAGTCCAACGCCGCTTGAGGAAGTGCATTGAAATTTATCACACCCTTCTTCCTTTCCTCTTAAGCAATTTGCTGCAGTTTTAAAGCATCTTAATTTTTGGAGCCTCAACACTGAACTGCCTAGTTAACGAACGTTTTCTGCTTACATGAAAATCGATTAGTTTCGACTACTGCCGTATGGAAGCGCACTTTAAAAATGGCAGCGATTTATAAATAACCACACTGTATGTGCATTGACCTTGACACGTAGTCCCATTGCCGCTCAGGGCTTACTAGGACATTGACAAACGAACCAACTGCTGCATTAAGCATTTCTTCATAAGAAGGACATGGCTGACAGGAATGCATTTTCCTTAGGCGAACGAAGCAGGCATGACCGATATTGCCAGCAATTCCTTACCTACTTTCCTAAAGCGTAATAGCCAAGAGAACTTCAAGAAATGTTTCCTACCACGCAGGCTGCTAAACCAGTTCCTCGACAGCAGGTCGCGCTACTTGCCGCGACCTACTGCGCAAAGAACTACGGCCTTCGGTTCACCGATTATTAGCCGACTTTTCAACCTATAAAACCTTATTGCGATCTTTCGGACAGCCAAAGAGTCGGCAATGGAAAAAGTCGATTTGCCGTACTCCTCCTTTGGAGCAACGAGAAGGAAAAATGAAACAGGTAGGAAAAGTACTAGCGACTTCCAATAGGCCTTCTTCATGGATATCATTGCTAGTTGATCCAGCAGTCCTAGCGGCATGGTCCGCAATTCTTGTCAGCGTATGTGTGATAGTGGTTTGCGCAATTGGGCTTCCAGTCCTCACTGGAACTGTCAACTCCAGGAAATACAGCTTGGACATTGAAATGATGGATGTCAAGGTATTCTCCGGGGACCTTAATAGCATCTTTCATTTTTATGCGAACAAACTTAACTTTCAGCAGCAAGCCGATAAATTATGGCTTGAGATGATGGCTCTGCACAGCAAGTTACGTAGCAAGCGACATTCAGGATATGGTTTTAAAAACTTCCTTGCTTAACCTTCATGGCAAGAAGCTTTTTAAGGTAGCCCAACTTTACCTAGTGGTCCAGTACTTCCGTACGCCGGAGGACAGTTTGGAGCACCGGCCAGGACAGGTTTTTAATTTTTCTGGTGAAAATATGCGAGCGTAGTTGAGGCAACTTTTCAGTGAGTCAAGTTGTATATCCACCACCTTCGACCGATCAGCAATACAGTTCAGTAATGCAAGGTTCCTACGGGCAGACGATTGACCAGGGTCAGTTAGGAGCAGAAGATTGCAGTGAGTTGTTGTTCATGTTTTCGTGTTCTGCTGTTCCGTCTCTTATCTACTTCCTACCTTAGCGTGCCACCGACCAAACCTTTGCCCACCTGGTCCTCCTGGCCCGCCTGGGCAACCTGGACTTGATGGAAAGGATGGTTTCCCAGGGTACAGGACTAGCTGTTTGCCAGTTGAAAAGATGTGGGCATGGAAAATTAATTTTTAGTGAACCTGGACTACCAGGACGCGATGGAAACCTAGTCATGGAAGAAGAGGAATGTCAGATATGCCCTCAAGGGCCACCTGGCCCGCCAGGACCACAAGGTGTTCGAGGTCCTGATGGTTTCAAAGGCCCACGTGGCCAACCAGGAAAGCCTGGTAATCTAGCATTAATATAGAAGTATTCAAACGCAAAAGCTGGCTGACTCATTCTAGGTACACCTGGCTCTGACAATACAGAAGTTGGGTCACCAGGCCCTCCAGGTAAATCGTCTCGCTTACTAAGTCGTAGAAAATAAGCGAACAATTTTAAGGGCCGCCTGGTCGCGATGGAAATCCTGGTCCTCCGGGCTTACCGGGTGCTAACAGCGAAGGCGGAAAAGGAGAGAAAGGTAGGCACTTGTAGCTACTTCGTACAGTAAATACGGTCCAGTGTGATTTGCTGAGTATGACTTAAAGTTTCTTGTGCAAAAAGTTGCCACAGTCTTCGTGACCTAATAGTTTTTTGATTGCAAGGACGAACGCATTAATATAATGTTACGAATGTTCAGGCAAGCTTTGCTTCCCTTGAAAAAGTAGTAGGCTGGATGAACAAAGCTAGAAAGCATGCTATAAAAACAGGTGAATTGACTTTGTTTTTGCAGGACAGCCAGGACCACCTGGATTGCCAGGAGAACCTGGATTACCAGGTACTCCTGGAATGCCATATTCAGGACCGCCCGTTGCTGGTTACCCTGGAGCTCCTGGTCAACCAGGTGAACCTGGTCCTCAGGGCCCGCCTGGTCCACCAGGTCCAGCAGGTAGTTTGATTAATTTCTAAGCCGGATAAGGTTTCATTTCATAAAAAACTTATCATCAGGTCCATTGGGAGAGCCAGGTCGAGATGGTCAGTACTGCCCATGTCCCACTAGGCGTCCTGCTGAACCACCACCTAGTCCGTATCAGCCTCAACAGCAAAGGCCGGTGATCATGGAAAACTTTGGACCGCCTGTGTTCCCAACTTTGCATCATTTTCAACGAATTCTCTAAGTTGAACTATCGCGAGTCCAAAAAAAATAGATAATGTTGGGGGCGATAGCTAATGTGCGTAAAAAGTGTACGACTCTGTTCAGCAATCGAGTAAACTAGAATAAAAGCAGACTATTGCAGTTATTGTTGGAGAAAGAGAGCGTGTGATGATTTTTTCATCAAAATGCACAAAGACATGACTGCTAATTTTGCCTTCGTCAGCCTAGCAGAAACTAGACGGACGGAAACAGCGTACGACTGTTTCGGCAATTACATTAGTATTCAAGCGAGAATACTGCGGCTGAGAACAGCTCAATAGATTCAGTTTTGGTTGAAGAGAGAAATTCTCTAGTTGTCCTATTAATTTTTAGAATCGACGAAAGGCACTAGAAAAAATTTCAGCAAACGAGCGCAGGTGCACGTCTATTGCCCAGAGAGTATTTGCAAACACTTTTAGCTTAGTTATACCTAATAAATAAGGTCTAATGATGGAAATAAAAGACTAAATTTGTTACGCACATATTATGAGACGTTGGTTCCTTTTGCAGCCGTCTGGCTCATTCTTCGGCTAGACTTTTGGGTTTTCATTACAAACCGTTAACTAAAACCTACAACACTAATTAATAATAATTATACATTAGTGGAAAGTTGGCATTCTATTACAGCATCGTTCCTGAGAGAAGGGTACAATCTATGGCAACAGTATGCGGCCCTAACTGTTGGGGTATGTGTTTTATGAACAACAGAATTGGATACATATATGGATTATTCTTTTAACCTCGGCACGTAAAGAAAAGTCTCTTCCCCATTAGCAGCTGAAAAACCGTAATTTCAAAAATTGCACGATCGCCTAGTTTTGTTTTCTTTGAACAGAACATTAAAAAGCAAAACTCATGCGTAATTAACTCGTCAGCAGTTTGGTTGCTTCAGACAGTTTCCTGAAAAGCCAGGTGAAGGCTTTGGGGAATGAGGATCATGTGAATATCAGGCTTCAGCTTTCATTAAAACATCTTCCCTTGACGACTGGTGGCCGATAGTAAAATAATAATAAAATATTGAAAATTTTATTTTTATAGTTTTCAAGCTTCAGCCAAGAAGTTCAATCTGCGTTTATTCGCTGAAGAAATGAACGACAGAAGACCTGAAAGCTGCTGAAGTAAAACTTTAATATTTTATCAACGATCAGCGATTTCTAAAAATAGCAATTTTGCACACGGCCGTTGTTAAGCGTCCACTCTTCGGCTAAGCTGTTTTGTTGGTCAAGATACTAAAATGTTTGGCAAAACGTTTCTTTTGGAAATGAAGTCTCTCCAGTAATGACAGTAATTTTGCAGGACTTAATTCTTTTCAAAAAACAGATCAGGCTATTATAAACATAAACTGTGTCGACGCAAAAAGTCAAGATCAGGCATTGTTCACATCCAGCTACCATTGACTTTGGTGCAGGTTTTATATTTCCTTTGGCGCTCTGTTTCTCCGAACTTCGAACATGAACAATGCTCACAGACGGGAAGCTGAGCTTGCAATATGTTAAAGATAGTTCCGGTTGCACCTTTGCTCTGCAATGGTGCTTATGTTAATAGCTTCGTGTATGATTTTCATATCTGGATAAGCATCTTTCCACTGCTGGCTTGTCAAGAAAGAGAGGGAAGGATTTCATTTCCTTTTAAATCATGCCATTTAATTATGCCTTAACTGTCGTAGAGTGCTAATTCACGTGGAAAACTTAGTCGCATTTCGATGGAAAAGAACGAGAGTAGCACCTCAGCAGACAGGTGGTTGGATCACATTATATGCCGACTGATGGAAGAGCCAGCCGTCAGTTTCTCTAAGCTGACAGCTTAGCCACGCAGCTCCTGGGTTTGGCATTATGCCTGTGCATACCTCCGTTTCTCTTCTTGGCATAGGCGATGTTTACTCCTTTGAACGTTGGTTCCTGCTGGGAGATGTGCTCCTAGTCGTCTGTCAAAAGTGGTTGGGAAAGCGTTCCTTATGAACATCAGGCGTTGCATATGCTAGGCATTCATTCCCAATAATTGATTCGTTGTTGACATTGTAAAAGCCTTGTCAGCATACTCCACCTATGCTGTGGAGCGCGTTAGGTAGCACAGATGCTTCAATTAAGAAACGCTTCCAAACATGGGATGCAGCTTTCATCTTGCGCGTCCTCTCTTTCATTGTTTGTTGTTCATTTGCCAAATGTTTACAGCTCGGACTTGTGCCAGTTTACACACCTGCAGCTTAGAATATTTTGATTTGTTCAGATTTGCCTGCTCGCTGATTTACAGTTGAAAACAGTGACAACATGGGCACGAAAGCAAGCGCAGCCAGAGACGTTAAACAGGTGGATATCAGTCTGGTAAATAGTGGTCAGTAGCGTTCGGTTGTAGTTTACAGCAGGAAACGGCGTGAACAAACGTTGGTGATAATAAGGACAACAAACGTTTATCCACTGCCGCAGCTAGTGTGCAAGCCCGTCGGCTACTTGGGTGGCATTAGTTTGTTGTACTGCCGTTTTGTTGTGACCACAATCACTAGCGAGCCACTGCTGCCGTTGAAAACCCCATTGTGATCCAGGATCGCAGGCGCGTGCGCATGTGGTGTTGACGGGTCAGAACGCCGACACCATTACGCAAAGCAAGCATGTGTTGTTGGACGAGAGAAGTAGCACTGCCGGCTTGGTTCCACTTGCATTAATTCCTCAAGAATTCGCAACTGGACAGTGCCAAGGCGCATCGCATTTAAGTGGAGGGAGCTTTCTCCCAATCGAGGATTTGACTTCCAGGCAAGCAGCTGTGAAAACAGATGGCCCAGATTAACCGTGACTGCAAGTTGTAGCTTCAGCAATCGTTTAAAGTGCACTTCATCAGTTTATAAGTTGGACGTTGTCTTAGTTCCATTACCACTATTAATGAATACGTATGCTATCATCTAGTACGGTACTCACTGTTAAAGCTTTATTCTTATTTTCAACAGGCGTGTACTGACTCTTCCGTTTTGCTTGGACAACTATTCTCAGGATTACTTTTTCTGTAGCACCATTATTTACCAAAACTTATCAACTGTTGGACATGTCTACTGCTATTGATGAAACTGACCCTGACGCCTTTACAAACGTCTATTTGTCCGAATCCGTTGGATTTTCTGCTGATTTTGCTGGCAGTGACCATTACTTTAACAGCGTTCAAGTTTCCTCGTCCAAGCAAGAAGAAGAAGAAACTGGAATACTAGTTTCTAATTTTGACGTAGAGGATCAAGCAGGTGACAACAGCAGTGACCAAAGTGGAGAAGGTAACATAGTTGTGCAGCCATCAAAAAAAGCTATCAAACGCTCCGACAAACCTCCCTATTCGTATATTGCCCTAATTGTGATGGCAATTGAAAACGCGCCCAGCAAACGTGCGACGCTGGCTGAAATCTACCAATTCCTCCAAGAGCGGTTTGAATGTTTTCGAGGATCCTATCAGGGTTGGAAAAATTCAGTGAGGCATAATCTTTCGCTGAACGACTGCTTCGTCAAATTGCCAAAGGTGGCAGGGAGAGCCGGCAAGGGACACTACTGGACAATAGAACCTTCTGCTGCTTGCCAGTTCTTTTTTGAAGACGGCTCTGTTCGTCGAAAGCCCAGGCGGTTAAGAAGCATAAAGACAAGTGCGTACGTTGACGGAGTCAACTTCGCTGCGCCTGAAAATCCTGCGCATATTAAATATGCTCAACCGAAGTTGGAATGGAATCAAAGTGACTTGTTCAGCCAAACGGCAACATGTGCTCTTGGAATGGACAAGAGTCATTCCACCCCTCTATCCTTAGTACCCCCGTGTGCCCCACCAGTGGTTCACTGCGCTGCCAATGGTAACCTGTGGATGGGTCCATGGCTCCATTCACCTGCAGGAAATATGTCC
Source organism: Trichuris trichiura (assembly GCA_037903355.1). Classification (NCBI taxonomy): domain Eukaryota; kingdom Metazoa; phylum Nematoda; class Enoplea; order Trichinellida; family Trichuridae; genus Trichuris; species Trichuris trichiura. The sequence continues at coordinate 114,201 of JBAJFE010000052.1, forward strand.
TCTATGCCTTCAATGCCGTCGCCCGACGAATTCGCCGTGCATCAAGGTGCCTATTATAGTTCGAATTCTTATGACATATCGCAAAATGCGCAACACCTAGCTCCCCACGTGACCTTTGGCACCAACCAGCTGAGTCAGGTGTTACCCAGATCTGCCTTCGATGCATACAGTGGCTGATTAATGCAGGCAGTAGGACAGACATCTCAGGTTCCCTACGATAAGCAGATCACGGCTGAAAGGAACCAGTATTCATCGCTGTTATGTTCACAAACAGTTGGGCAACTGCGGCTCAGTGTTTCAGCCTCGCCAAGCGTTTTTTCTTTAATTTCAATTTCTCTTTACTACACAAGGAATAAAAGCAAGGCAACGAGAGACTGACTACTTACTTTTGTTTCTTGCGCTTCTTCATCATTCTGCCTTTCTAATGAGCCCGGACGTATTAGAGCCGAATGCTTCCGTTCTGAGCTGGGAGATATTCTTTTCCGCCGGCACAAACTGTCATCCGTAAAACAGAAGCGACAGTTGCGAAACGAAAAGCCAGAAAAAGTGTTCTCCAAGGCGATTCGTATAAAAGGTATTTTATTATGAGATGGTTTCATGGCACAGTAACAAAGATTACTGCGTTTTAAGCTTGCTTAGCTTAGGTTGATTGCATGCTTTTAAATGGACAACTGACTTAACTTACAGAATTCATTAATAAATATGCGTATTTACGGAATTTTTCCGTTTTTCTCTGGTTTTGTACCAACAAAGAAAACAGGATTCTTCAAAATGGGATGGAGTGTTTTCATCTGTCGATGGTCCTTATACGCCTATTTCTGTTTTTCTTTGTCGTAGTGAGTATTCGGAATTAAACGGAACAACTGTTCTACTAACGCAATAGTGAACGACTAATAGAGAAAAAGTGTAGAATGCAATTAAATCTATCCAGAACTTTCGGAACTCTTTAACTCCGCCGTCAGGAAAATGGAAATGGCGGGAAAATCCGTGAAAAGCTAATCGATAAATGACCAACAAGGTACGGATAATTCATGTAGCGCAGATTTCGCTTTGCATTGTGGCAGTCAAAGGAAAGACACCCTGATTAGTACGATCAAATTGGATTGACCATCATGTAAAGTTCATTTTCTCGGCACACGGCTGTCTCCACATACATGCCCGCTCAAATTGATTAACTGAACGTGAAATACCGATGCCTTGAATTGAGACAGCTGCCTGCCTACTTCTGAAGGCTAATTATTTACAGTTCAACAGTATAAGGTGAGTGAACGTGTGCCTGATCAAATAGCTTACCAATTAATTCTAAAGCCTATGGTCCCTAAGAAAATACCCAATTTTGGATGAGGAGTCGGCGCTAAAGAACAAAACGACTTGTAATCGACAAGGGGTTCAAAACGTAAACATAGCAAGACGTTTGATGGGAGAAAAAAGCGAAATGATATGCCCAATGAAAGGCACAGTTTACAAGACTCGTCATGAAAAAATGAGGATTATCGCTTCTACATTATTTACTTTCAATGAATCTCTCTCTTTCTGTATTGACCCAATTCGACCCTGCCAACATTTTCGATACGTATAGTATTCTCATTGTCTGAACGTTCTGCAGCGCTTAGCCTTGAAAATGAAGCAAAGGGACGCTTGGAAAACTTCTTTAGTTTTGAAGTGATCTTTAGTGCCAAACAAACCGTATTTTCCCTTTATTAGATGAGGTTTTGTCCACTCTGCGCCCTATGGTCGTACTGCAAATTTGCCGGCCATACTATTCTGCCTTTATGCAAGCTTAAGCCTCAAACTAAGGCTTGTATTTTAGCGCAGGCTTACGTAAGAGCAAAATAGGATAGGCAGAATGCTTGACAGTAAGGGCAGAACAGGATGGCCGCATGCTTTCTAGAAAGGAACCTGCTTTTCTCTGACAGCAGGCTGTATAAATGGCAAGACCCCTTAGCGAACGCTATCGGGTTACGTAACGGTACAGTGTAGATCCGATTAGCATGCCGTAGGCTCATACGGACTTGTGACAATTAACGGACTAATGTTGCAGCAACAGTGGAGTACAATATTGTGGTACTCTATGAGGAAAGGTCTGTGCCCAGATGGAATTGTTTAAGGGGTTTTGTTTAGGAAAACCTAAAATTATATTTTTCATTTTTCTGCCACAAAGAGTCACACCGTCTAGTCTAAGATTAAAAGCGCTTCAAGGCGAGCAATAAAAGTTACTCTATTTGTTACGTTCAAGATTACGTGATGCTCAGGTTGTCTGTAACCTGCGAGTGATGGAGAAAACTTTGGCAACATACTGATGTGTTGTAATGTTTGATAAAGACTCTAACAATGCCCTACGCCTTCCTTCGTAACAGAGAAGAAACTCGCCTAAGATTTCCTCGTAGAAGCTAGGATGACCTGTATCGAAATCGTGTACTGTGTAGTTGCATAATGACCCTATCAACAAACCAAGCGGATACAGGTTGTTTGAGCACAGCGTTTGATCGTAGCCTGGATCCTACTTCAAGTTCCGTTTTGAGAGGGTACCTTCACTTTAAACTTAAGGCAAAATCTAGTCCTAAACGTGGGTAGCAGTCAATGGTTCATGGGCCAACTACCCGTCTTCACAGTGTCTGTTTACTCCAGTAAGGGGTCACCACACATGCTGGGGACCGCAACTCTTGCCACAATGCATACTTATCTTAGTCTGCCAGGAGTATATTAATGCCATTGTGCCATTCGCATTATCACTTGCCGGAAATGCTCCCATATGAAATTGAGCTGATTGCTTACTTTTCTTTTAACCTGGCGCTGTGTCCTTCATTAGCAGTGCCCATTTTAGACAGCAGACCAGTTGACCGTAAGCAAAAGTCCTATATGATCTTTCAACTTCCCTAAGATTATTTGCACTCTAAATTTTACTGAAGCTTTTAAAAGCGCGGCGGCTCGCTGGTGGCAGCTTTTACAACTGTATGTCCACTCTAGCATACTTCCGTACGAAGTAATGAAAAAGATTCCTCTGTTGGCAGAATTTGTGCGACTACATTACTTCAAAAGGGAGAGCTGCTCCAGCTATGCGACATAATCAAAGACGTACTACACATTGCGCATCAAGATAGTTTCTTTGAGAAATATATTTGTTCTTACTTGATTTGCACGTACAGTAAGAGGAATACATTACTTTTAGGGTTTTAAAATTGTCCTTGCCATATCTCCCCATGAATGACCATCGTCCATCGGAGCGTTTGGCCGGAGTGCCGCCATTGCTTTTTAGTTTCTGAAAAAAATTCAATGAATACGTGCATTTGCAATGAACGATGTCTGGGATCTGTTCTTTGTTGGAAGCGTTTTTTACATGGACAGCACTATCTTGAATTCGTGGGTTGCAGGCCATGATGGCAAGAGTTTTTTTCTTATTGCGATAGTTCGATTGCCTTTTTCTCATTGGTGCTCGTTATTTTTGCAGTAAGCACAGCCGCTGCAGCGTTGCTCAAAGACTGTGCTCTGAGAGAATTTGAAGAAGCCGACGAGGCTTGCATTTTGTCCGAAGTCAACGATCACTATCGGATGTTCAGTATGCTGGAAAAATTCTTGGAAAATCCTTCCCGCCTGTTGCAGAAACAGCCGTTCCTCTTGCACCCGACGGCCATAAACTTGATAATAGAAAAGTGGAAAATGGATTTATTGCCAAGCTCATTTTACGTAAACCTTATAGATATTACGATATAGACGACTCTGTTATTCGGGAAATATGTGGGAAAAGACCAACAGGCAAACTGCGTAGAGAAGCTGAGGAGATCAGTGAGAAAACAGGAGTTGCCATAGCTAGTTGTCGCAGGCAAGTAAGTGTTCGCGAATCACAACTTCGGATGGTCGGATTGATTTGTTTTGCAGCTGGACAATTTCCGCCGCGTTTACAGATTTGTTGAAGACCTAAAAGGCAGCTTGTTGTTGAATATTAAAAAGCACTTTTTATTGCCCACTTGTCTGGCTAAGTTAGCTATAATGCTGGTTAGGCTGAGGCTACTACCTCATTTTTAAGAAAGTACGCTACTGCTGTGTTCCTTGCTTGCTACCGTTTTGAACTGAATAAGAAACGTCTGGACTATTTAAGTTTTGAAGACTTGGTTGCCTGTTCTGTACAAATGATTAATCACTGGTCTTCTGGGTCACTTGGTCAGTATTGTTTAATACTGCTGAATGTTTGTCATTGACTTTGCTTAGATAGAGGAAGCGAGGAGGATCTGTCTATTGACAGAGAATTTTTGCATGAGCTGAAAGATGCTAGACTTCTAAACGACAGGGACAGTATATCAAAGCTTCGAATGTGCGCCATGCGGTTTGTTTCGAATGTTACCTTGCTATATTATTGCTTTGTAGCATTGTGCTGAAAGACTTGAAAGGCAAGCTTTCAACTGCAGCATCCGAAGGTCTAAAGGAAGACTTCAAGGTATATGATTTCACGTTGTTCCGAGCTTTGTTAAAGTTGCCTTATCTTTAGACTCTCTTCAAATCCGTTGTGGATATTGCAATTGACCTTAATCATAGCCGTGATTTTCGCGACTTCTTCCTTGACTTAACAGAAAATGTGGGCATACAAAGCGATGAGCTGTTTTGTCAAACTTCAGCATAGCTGTTTAGGTAATAGTGCCGTGCAGATTGGCAAAATGGAAAAGGGAAGATTTATTGAGTTTTTTCAACGAAATAAAGACTGTCGTTAAAGACTACTGTAGCGTCAATCTGTAAGTTCAACGTTTTTCTTTCCCTGTTTTACGGTTTCAATCTTAATAGGAATAACGCAGAAATGGCGTCAAACTGGGAACGCTATATGCAAGTCCTCACAGCTTGTACGCTGCAGATGTACCGTTCTTGACGATTTGTTATAAGAAAAGTGGCAGCTACTGTCATGCTTATACATTTTCGATTGTACTTTATTCTACAAGCTTACTGAAAAAAAAACTTATCAATTTCTACGTTCTGGCATGGCGCCATTTGGATATTAATGTCTTTGCTGGACTTGCCAATCCCGGATCTGCTGGCTCGTTTGAATGTTGGTAGCAATGTCGGCATGATCCTGGCAGACCTGTAATTTCAGGTTAATAGATATTACTTAAAACTGTGGTTACCGGATGGTCCTTGAGGTCCTGGGGGTCCCGGCTCGCCTTCAGGACCAGTTCTTCCTCTTTCGCCTTGTACTCCCCTGGGTCCTGTTGAAGGTTCGCTTTAACTGACTGATTTTGGTAAACTTACTGGCTCACCTGTTGGCCCCGGTGGGCCCTGATGACCTTCCTTTCCTGGAATTCCTGGTTGCCCTCTTGGTCCAGCCGGACCCGGCAGACCTGGCGGTCCTAAATTTTAAAGTATCAAATGCCTCAAAACAAAATGGCGTTTAGTTCCACCTGGAGGTGCTGCATTAATTACTCTACCAGGTTGACCGGTCTCTCCTTTCAAACCCTTAAAGTGAAGCGATTCACGAAACAGAGATTGAAACAAAACGCCAGTTGAAACTTGCCGGTGCTCCTGGTGGTCCCCTGAAGTTACAATCACAAGTAAAGTTAAAGTTTTTGTGGAAGGATGGGAAACGTATTTACCTTTCTCCTGGTATTCCATGTGGTCCTTTCCTTCCTGGTAGACCTGCCTCCCCCTTCAAGCCCTACAATTTGTACGAGTCGAGTAGGGTTAATACGATTACGGTATAGGACGTACAGGCCGTCCGCTTTTGCCGGGTGGTCCTTTTGGTCCGGGCAATCCAGGGTCACCTAAGTTATGGCTTTTCTGAATACTTATAAAACTTACAAATCAGTGTAATCACCTGGAGGTCCTTGAGGGCACCGCTGACAGGGTCCTGAAAAGTGGATACAGAAACCTTCTTGCGTAAGGTCGTTTACCTGAACTTTCTTCAGCGCTTAGTAAACGGCCGTTTTTTCCTGGCTCTCCCGGTGGACCTGGATTGCCTGATTTTCCATCGCATCCATCTTCACCTGGCTTTCCTGGCGAGCCTGGCGGTCCTTGTTGACATGTACAGCAAGCCACTTGGCCATAATTTGGCCCCGAAAGCTGGACAGAACTGCCATACCCGCTGTAGTCCGATCTTTTATTGCGGCTGTTAACTAGCTTCCCTCCAAGTTGCATTGAGTGTTTCCAGTTCTTCTCCGACACTGCCTATTGCAAAACATTTCCAGTTGTTGTAGAAAGAACTACACATTCCGATATTTTGGTAGGCTTTTCCTCGCAATAATAAGCTTCTGGGTACACGAATAGGGGAGAATAATAAAGTTTTTGCCTATGTTGGATTGAGTAAACTTATTTACTCAGATACTTGGCGAGTGGTGGTTAGCCCGACGTATTAGCCTTAAGCCAGCAATAAAACAGCCTTTCACGCGCACATACGATGACTGTTTCATTTAAAGCTTAAAGTAAGGATGATAAACAACACGACTTGCAGAGGTGTGAATTATGTACCCATAAAGAATTGTTCGTTGCAATCAATGTTAAGTAAAGCAGGGCATTTTAAAATCGTTTTACTACTTTTATTTGTAAAGGCTCCGGCAATTTTTTGCCTGTTTACACGTTGGCCTGTGTCGCTACATTGCTATAACCACGTTGGAGCTTGTTGATTTTGGTGAAACGTTCCAACCGATTCTCAATAAGTTGGGACTCCTATCCTAGTTTCATTTCTTTATTGAAAATTTGTTTACATCGGTGGACTCCAACGTAAACGGAACAGTTGCTCGATAATCTTAAGGTTTAAGAGCAAAATTATGAGTTGAAAAATTCACTATCTACCTATTTATTGGTTACTTTTTTCTTCCGTCTATTTCTTTTTCGTTTAGTTGAAAGTAAATGAATGGGCTCTTTTAGAGTCCAAACGGAAATGCCAAAATTTATCATCTGCATTCTGAATTTCTTATTCACTTTCTAATTGCTTCAGAAGAATATAGCGTAACCTAACAGCAGCTGTTGCCCTTTCCGCAATATAGTTTGAAACAAGACCAATCAATATCGTACCTTGCAATACCGGACATCGTCGAGCATGGAAGAATACTTTTTCTGAACATTGGCATAAAATACTGGAATGGTAAGCACGCAAACCAAGGTGGTGGCAGTGGTAAGCACAGTAGCTCCGAATAATATCCATTTAGAGGCAGTCAAGTCATCTATTTCACAATGCTTCATGATTAAGTTTTTATACGAGCCTGACCGCTCGTTTAATTCACCATTTTCTCATCTGACTTACTGACTGCTTGCATTGCGTGTCCTTTTGAAGTTGTCAGCAGCTCTCATTTTGACCATTGGGTCGCGTTTTCGATTTTCGTTAACCAGAGTGCGAGATGTAATTGGAAGTCGTTGACTTTCTTTCCCAGGTCGACCAGGCGTTAACATTGTATCGTTCTAATTGTAACCATTAGCCGCAAATGATGTTGCTACAGCGGGCGCTTTTATTTTACGAAGTGTTTTCTACATTGCTTCGCTAGATCCACTTGGTAATGAAATATGTAGGATTCTGAAGATTGAAAATTTGGCAGTTAGAGCAGTCTTAGGCAGTTGTTGTGATCTAGGATCCATTTGAGTTAACAAGATAGTTTTCACTAGACCTTTACAATGGGGTCTTTGAGTACTAATTAGTCGAGTAACGAAGCTTAAGCTTTTTTGCGCTTCTTTTACTTGGTGAAAGAGCAAATAAGTTGTATTCGTCAGCTCCCAAGATAAGCGGGTGCTGTTTGTTCAAAAGCTGCGATCTAGTGCTTTTCATTTACTTTGCTTCGGCTTTATGCCAGAGGAGTTTTGGTATTTCTAAGCTTGACAGGGAGAAGTAAGGATTGCAAACAGGATTTAACTCTCTTTAAATGCAGAATAGGTATGAGTCAGAGAAATTGACAGGCCAGCTAATACGTTCCAATTTTTACCTTCAACAGTATAAAAAATTTGAAAATGGAAAATCTTTTAAAAAGCTTATGCCGAAAGCGAGCGCTTTTTAACTTTCCGTGCAGCTAAGCGGGTTGCGGAACTCGAAACGCCCCATAAGTTTATCCGCACTAATAAATGAAAGAAAAGTTAACATTATTGTACGGAAAAGCTACCCGTTCAAAATTGTTTAATTGCGATGCTTTCGAGGATCACCTGTCCCCGTCTTCAGCGCAGGTAAGTGACAGAGAGTGCTGGCACGCCCCTTATGTGGGACTAGTGCTTTAAACCGCGGGAAACTTGGGTCGTTTTAAAGGAGATGCGACATTATTTAAAAAGGTTGGGGGGTCAGGTAGTTGAGGGGACTGGGGACGGCGGAAGGGGGAACAAAGGGAGGAAAGCAAGAAAGAGTGAGAAAAAATGAAAGGGGGGCAAGGGAATTGACCGGGCTGGGGATACTTTCAAGTCCACGAGGTGCACCGTTATCGTCCTTGTACAGGCAATTCTTGTAACCGGCAGCAGTTGGTGGCCCTGATGATGTTGGTCCAGGTGTCACTGATTGCGATGCCACCGTCCCTGTTAATGTTTAAATTGAATTTTGTATAAAGTGCTTCCTTCATCTTCCTAATCGTAAAGTGCCTTTCCTTGCACAGCACTTTTGCACGCAATTGACCCGTGCATTGCTCTGCGTGCTGTCCCACCGCTGAACTCTGGCTGGCTTTCTCCATGGCAACTCGTGGATCCAGTGTGGGCGGACGGCCACGTGACGTGATGGACGGTTCTCCGTTCAAACGGTTGACCGCGTTCCTGTACCTCGTTAAAGACCTCATGTGCTCCTGGAACCTGTGTGCCAACGTATAACATGTTTCACCAATGTACGTGGATGAACATCCACACTTGATTTCGTAAAGTACCCCAGGGCACTGGTCCGGTGGTACCCTTTCTTTGTCATTCCGTAATATTGAACAGAGGCTTGGGTTCCCTTTGAACCAGACTTGGAAGCCTAGTCTGTTCCCAAGCCTTTTGACTTTTTCCCCTAGGCCTGCGTTATATGGGAGGATCAGGCGCAGTCCTGGAGCAGGTCTCTTTGTCCTTGTCCTCCCTCCCAGTTTTCGCTGGATTGTTGAGTTTATTATCTGGGTGCGGTATCCGTTCTTTTCAAAGGTTCTTCGTAGGTGGAACAGCTCCTCTTCCAAATATTCTAGATCGCAGATCGCCAAAGCTCGGTCCACCGTCCCCCCAATATCCCAGTCATAATGTGTCGCGGATGGTGCGACGTGTACTCAACATATTTGTCTGAGTGCGTCGGTTTTCGGTAGACGGTAGTTTTTATACCCTCTTGCGAGCGAATGATGACGATATCCAGGAACGGGATTTTTCCTTCAACTTCTTTTTCAATGGTGAATTTTATCGTGTTAGGGAATTCATGGTTTAATACTTCTAGAAAGACTTCTTCGTTTCCCCTTTTGATTATTGCAAAGATGTCATCCACGTATCGTTTGAAAAACGTGGGCGCAATTCCACCATCGGTCTTGGAAAACACACGCCGTTGCAAATATCGGCCAACTTCCCATCGGTGTACCGTTTTTTTTTGTTTGTAAAAGGAGCCCTGGAAGTGGAAGGTGTTCGCCTCAAGCATGCAGAAGGAACACAGCGTGACTATGTGGAACGGGTTGAGTTTAGTGCGTCGAAATAGAGTGTCGTCAGAATTTAGTAAGTCTAGTAAGACCTCTAAGGTTTCCGGTATCGGCAGGCTTGTGAATAAATCTTTGACATCATAGCCGACCATGATATCTGTCGGTGCGAGGTGTATGCTTTTGAGTTCCGTGCAAAAATTCTTGCTGTTTTTAACTGAGGACCGTTGTCGTCTCATTAAAGGTTGGATTACTCGCTTCAAGTACGAACTTAGTTCAGAAGTGATGCTGTAGATGGACGACACTACCGGTCGGAAAGGAATGTCGGCCTTGTGAATTTTGGGCAAATCATACATTTCGGGGCATTTGTAACGGGAGACGTGCCCTAGCTTCTTGCCTATTCTGGTTAGTGTTTCATCTCCAGTTCCTTGCGCAGAAACCTGTATCAGGCATTTCAAAGTCTTGTGTAAATCCTTGGTGGGGTCTCCTTGAATGGGCAAGTATACCGTGTTCTTTAGGAGGGCGGACATCCTGTTTTGGTAAAACGACTTATCTAACACTACTACCACGTTGCCCTTGTCAGCTTTTGTGATTACTATGTCTGTTCGTGACTTCAATTGTTTAAGTGTACGAAATTCCGACCTCGTTAAGTTTGCCCTTTCATAGCTGTGCCTCAGTATTAACGAGGATATTGCCTGCTTTATGTCTGTCGCCTTCTGGTGCACCTCGTGGACTTGGAAGTATCCCCAGCCCGGTTAATTCTCTTGCCCCCCACCTTTCATTTTTTTTCCCCACTCTTTCTTTCTTTCCTCCCTTTGTTCCCCCCTTCCGCCGTCCCCAGTCCCCTCAACTACCTGACCCCTCCCCCTTTTAAATAATGTCGCATCTCCTTTAAAACGACTCAGGTTTCCCGCGGTTTAAAGCACTAGTCCCACATAAGGGGCGTGCCAGCACTCACTATGTCATTTACCTGCGCTGAAGACGGGGACAGGTGATCTCTGAAAGCTTCGCAATTAAACAATTTTGAACAGGTAGCTTTTCCGTACAATAATGTTGATACACACACCCGTTAAGAGGAACTATGTTTTGAAAGAAAAGTTGACACATGAACTCAACTTACTTTGCAAAGAATGTATGCAGCTGAGATGTTAGTACTTCGTACAAATTAAGTCCAGAAAGCTCAGAAATGTATTTAACTGCTTTTGCACTAGAAAGGCTGTGCATTTCGCGAGCATGTAAATGAACGCCAAGCTGTAATAAGTCCAAGTTTATCTCTTTTGCATTTGGTGCGCACTTGAAATCGTTGAAACCAAAACTGTGACTTTTTGGACAAAGACAGAATGAGCCGAAGTCTTGTTATATACGAAGGATGTTCTGAAAGTTTCCGGAAAATCGTTGCAGTGTCTAACAGGACACCAACCAATTGGCCAAAATATATTTAAGCTTATTTCCGTTATCTTCAGGCTTGTACGGAGAGGTGCCTTATCTGACGCTGCACCAGTGTGGTACAAACTGCTCCTAAAGTAATCGTTTTTCTCATGATATGGAAAATCTTCGTTTTGAGGTCAGAGCTAATATTAAATTTCTATCCAAGCTTAGTTGGCAACTGAGAAAAGTTATTAAATCTTTGCAGCAGGTTTACGGAAGTAGTGCACCATCTAAATCGGTTGTCTATGAGTGGATAAGGCGTTTTAAGGAGGACACTGAGGCCATCGAAGGCGACTGGAGAGCGGGACAACCAGCAACTGCAATGAGCGGAGGAACCGTGACTCTTGTCCGGAACCTAGTAGAAGGTGACTGCAGAATTACTATATGGAGTATTGCTAGGATGGCTGGGATCTCCTTTCATTCAGCATTTGGAATGCTGTATGAAGCGCTCGGTGTGGAGAAGGTCTCAGTTCGATGGGTCCCGAAAGCGCTGCGTGAAGAACAGCTGGTCCGACGCTTTAACCTTTCTCGGGAGCTTTTAACGAAGATTGAAGCAAATGAGACCAGGGTTTTTGACCGTATCGTCACGGGAGATGAAACTTAGATCTACCGATATGACCTTGAGAGTAGGATCTAATCCAAGCAGTGGTTATCAAAGGGGGTCAGCAGGTCCAGTCAAGTTCAAAGTGGAGCGGTATGCTAGAAAGGTTATGGCGACCATATTCTGGGATTCGGACAGAGTAATTTTGACTGACTTCCTCAAAGGAGAGCGAACAGTCACGCCTAGTTATTACAAAGCAATATTGTGAAAATCAAAGCGGGCGTTGGCAAGAATACGGCGTAGCGAGTGGCACCTCAGTGCCCTTTTCCATCACGATGACGCGCCGACTCATTCGTCAAGGACTGTGAAGACTGTTCTTCATGAGTTTCGGCGGGAAATCATTCCAGACCCGCCCTACAGTCCGGATGTTGCCCCTTCAGACTTTTTCCTTTTTCCAAAGTTAAAAGAACATTTAAACAGCACGCCGTTCTAGTCAGTGGATGACGTAAAACGCGCCGTCTCGACTTGGTGCAATACACAGCCCTCGGGATTCTACAAGGAAGGTATGCGAAGGTGGAGACACCGTCTACCGGAGCGCCTAGAGTTTGACGGAGGATACGTTGAGAAATAAGTTTGATATCATTGCAAATGAATTTTTTATTTAATTTTTCCGGGAACTCTTCGAGGAACCCTTGAATTATGATAGATCGGTATGTCAGTAGGCATGGTAGCGCTGTGTTCGCTATTTCTAACATTTCTCGCGCGATCTTAAAAACCGTGTTTACTTATTAAATAAGTTCGGAATGTGTGACAATGACAGCGAATGCTTAAAAGAGTTCAAGCTTTTGTGAATAGATGCAGTTTTAAAATGAGCATTCTTTCACACGCCCACCAAAGACGATGAAATGTTTAGCAGGATTGATGCATGTCGTCACTATACTTAAGAAAGAGAACTGCTTGGTTGTGAGAGCCATTCTTAGCTAGTCGGAAACACTTTAATTCTCTTTACTAAAACTGAATGACGTATCCAGTAATATGAGCGTCACCGCTTAACTGAACTTCAGCTGTCTTATCGAATTTCAGTGCTTCACGACTGAACTGTTGCTAGGTTGTCACTTTGCATTCAGATGATTCAGTTAAGCATTTAAGGCAGATGTAACCGCTTTTTTCTGTTACTATGTTGTTAACATATCGTCGCTTCGAATTATGTTTTGGAGAATCTGACGTTTTCAGCGAATTCAGAAAAAAGTTGCTTTAATCCATGAAACGTCTTCTCACTTATCAGTTAAGACTCTCTGTGCATTTAGTGCTCTAACGATTTTAATTTTTCAAATTTAAGCTATTCGTAGGTCCAACACTGATGTCACTACGTTTGTCTTGCTAACATGGATAAATACTGTGAAATGCTTTATGAGGACATGCTCATCCGTTACCAGAAACACAATGTTCAACAGTACATATTTAAGTCCAGCATGACTGCCCAAGTAGTAAGAAAATCGGCTGTTCTTGTGGAATTATGATATCTTAATCTGTGCATTCTACTTTTTGTTAGTGTATGTCTTAACCCGTCCTTATTTAATTGTTCATTCGGCAAGCTGTTACCATTAATAATGACATTAGAGCGAACACCATATGGCTCAGGCAGGCATGGTGAAATACTCGCTGGCTTTTCTTTTCAGATTCAACTTAATACAATCAAACTTATTCTTGTTTTCTCAGCAGTTTTTTTCATGAGAAAAAGAAATGTGTCTGCCAATAATCTTTTAGGCTTCATTTCGATAGAAGAATGCAGGCTGTGCAATCCACTATTAGTACGGCTGTCTCCTTGGCATGTACAGACCTGTTGCATCTTTGCGTGACGTCTGCTGCACAGAAAGGCGAATTGTAAACGAGTTACCTGCGAAACGTAACTGTAACTTTATCTTCTGAGGTGATTTTAACGGTTTATCAGGGTCCAGGTAATCGAAGCATGTCCAGCGAATGACTATCGAGGAAAATAGTCCCCTTATACTTACAAAGCGAACCATTAAGAGAAGGTTTGCTAAGGTGGCCTACTTTGCATTGTGAAGTTTTAATTTTTGCACACATAAGATGCCATTAGTGGTTCATGTTGTTGGTGCTCTTCTATGCAAGTGTAAAGCTGCTCTATGAAAATACTGATCCTAAATGCCATCTCTCTGTCATTCTGAAAGTGCACGCAAGATTTTATTGATACGTTCTACTGGTCTATTGCTACCTGTTGGCAAGCCTCTGTTCGTTACTGGGAAGTCGATGACTAGCTCGTAGAACAGGTGCGAGGTTTCAGTAAGTGACAGTAATGCAAACCTGTTAGAAGTAGTCCTGCTCTTATAGTAGAATGGAATGTCACTGCTCCTAAACATAGTCGCCTTAATTCGCGGAACTGATTGAATTGCCGTTCCTTTTCTATAAGAAACAAAGAAATAAAGTAGTTAATTTTAGTAATGTGCCCAAAAGATGATACAATGCTATTAGCAAAAATTTTAGTGTATGAACTTCACTCAGAAGGCTGGTACTTTTAAGAAGTCTCACCCTGATGTAAAGATTTGCGGACTGCTCAAAATTCCATCACCCTAAAAAAGCTGAAAATTCTAGTGCAGATGAAGCTCCTTTTTCTTGTCCAGTTTAAACAATGCAAGGCAAATATTCCCCAGATGCCGTAACTAACAAATTACCTTTCGAACATCTTTACTGCTAAAATTATCCCCCTTGGTCGAGCATGTTTGTTACCATAATAACTTTTACGTGCAGTTTCATTATTCGTGTGGTAAATACAAAGCTTTCTGGTTTATAAATACAAAATCCAGTTCCAAGAGAAACTTTTGATAATCGAGGAGAACAGCTGCGTGACCTAAAGGATGAATCGTTCGCGGGGCGGCCACAGGGATGCATTAGTTACTGTTGTATTTTATGAGTAATGTTTTGACGTAAAAGTTATTGATATCTAACTCGTAATGTTAGAAAGTTACAAAAATTTATCTCGACCATTCCTCAACAGAACTTATTTTAGTCAAAGCTATGGAGTCAGTAATGGATTGGTTGTGGCAGTTTCCCAAGAAGTTATTAATACCAACGATATTAAGAGGAATGAATTGCGGTTGTTGTTGAGACTGGGAGGATTTCGATTGCTTGGCTGATTTTCATGAAAAAACCCCCAGTTTCCTGATAAGCAACTAGAACACATGCTGCCTATTCGTTCTCATAAATTGTGCTGCTTGAATTGCAGATTACATCAACATTTCCATACAACTCGACCACCAAAAATGAACTGCCTTTGATGATTTACTCTGTCAGTACTATTTGTGTCCCGATTCTAGCGGGTCACCGATGTCAGGTAGTAGTGATCTAGGCTGTATAAGCGTATTTTTATTCCGTTAGTGCACGTTTAGTGGCGGTCTTTCGGAAGAAAGCGCGATCTGATTTTATCACTGCTCTGGTGGCCAGTTTTCTTCCAACGATAGCCTGCCGCCTGTCGCGTGAACGAACTCATAACTTCAACCATTCATCAGGCGCATTCTCACAACTGATGTGTCATTCAGCAGCAGCAGAAACAGTCGAATAAAATGCGAGTTTGCTGATTAACTTGGGGTTTCGTACCTCGTCCCTATTGTTACTTAGCATTTAGAAAACTGATGCACGCATCCTTACTGCTAAAATTATCCCCCTTGGTCAAACGATAGCATATAAGGACTAAAAGATCAAATCGTTTATGTAGGCTTAGGAGTGACTTTCCCTTCATGTACAGATAAGACGGCAAAATCATTATTTTGCAAATTTAGAGAACGCGCGGAAAGTTTCGCTCCCTTCCGTAACATGAAGACCCGTCTTAGCTGGTAATTAATCAATCGCAGAGGTAGAAAACAGCGTGAGAAGCCTGCCAAAAATATGGAACAATGTATTAAATCGTCGAAACCATTGGAACAAGTGCTTTTTATGTTTGAAACATCTGTCCAAAGACTTTTTGTGCATAAGCCATTTTGAACTAAGAAAAGCATGATGCCTTCACATATCGGAACAGAAGCGTTGGTATTAGCCGAAGCGCCGGAACAAGCAACCTTCAGACAAGACTGATCATTTGTATGTGTTACTCGACGCAAAACAATATTTATAACGCACGGTTAAATCGTTAAAATTAGGGAATTCGTTTATTTTCATTGTTCCTTCCTGCAATGTTCCTTGTATTAATGGTACTTGTTGTTTGAAGTGTATTTTTAACTCGTCACTTCTGACATGTTCCTGAATTGTTGTTTCATGTAAAAATTGCTCGTATTCCATCAGGTAAATCGCCGATGACGAGATAGCAAAAATTTCAGAATCTCCAGAACGTTAGAAAAAGTTAATTTTTCTTAGAAATTGGTTCTTTTCATAATTAAATCATTACTTGATTACCCACCCATCCACGCTAAAACCAGCCTGAATTAATGCTTTGATTCATGTTGCGAAGACATACCGTGAGAGGCCGAAAAGCTCCAGGTGTTCTGTCCTATCCGTTTTTTCACGTCTTCAGTTTTTTAGTAAGTTGCATGTTGAAACAATAACAACAGCGTGAAGCGCCGGTAGGAAGGGGAGTATCTACTCGTAGAGGACATTAATTCTAAACGCACTAATTTAGGAAAGTTCTGTAGTAGTGCTTCTGAGACCATTGCTTATTCAGGAAAGACCGGCGGACACTTCTATGCAACTTTGAATTAAAAAAGTTATTGGTTATTCACACTTGATGAACCTTCTTCCACCTGGAGCAAAGCGCTTCTCAAAGGGCAACTGACATGGTCTAAAACGCCGTGAAGATAGCCTTTTGACCACCAGAAAAGAACTTGAGGGAAGTAATGTCAGTTTCATACGTTCATGAGTGTTCTCCTCCTTTCTTCTAAACGGTATCGCGTGTCTATACGCGAAGCAAACCTGAGATGAAACTGTCCTTTGTTGACAACGACAGGTTGAAACAGCCATGAGCATGACTGGTAGTCAACTATCGCTCCGCAACTTATGGTGTCCCCTAAAAGCCAATGACGCCGTAACGGGGAGAGGGTGAATTATGCTTTAGTCATCTAAGAAGAAATAAATAGTCACAACCAGCAGCACTTTAAGACGTATTTGCCAGATTTTATTTGCAGGAATGCGACTACGAAGAGAAGGCGTGAAATAGGGCAAATCATGCGAAACCGTGCACTGAGAAAAGAAGAATTAAAAATGGCAGTACAAGAAAATGAATGAATAACGCGCGCTTGCATCGGCTCCTATAACTTCTTCCTGTAACCACTCTCAAAACCGCTTTCAGTGCGAGGAGGAGGACAATGGTCACATGAACCTGGTTTTCCTGGTGGGCCGCGTGGACCTAAAGGGATCATTTAGAAGAGCAATAACTATTATTTCGAAAAAGTAGTTGCCTGGTTGACCAGGTGGTCCCACGGGACCTTCAGCACCCATATCGCCTGGATCTCCGGGAGGCCCTGGTGGTCCTGGGGGGCCAGCAATGCCATCATGACCAGGCGGTCCTGGTGGCCCTCGTGGGCCTGGCAGTCCAGGAGAACCTTGCGGTCCAGGTGGTGCAGTGTTTATCACTTTTCCTGCAGTGGGAACAGAGTTCTTACATGATCTTCTGGTACCTTAGCAAATAATTTTACCTGGTTCTCCTGGTGGTCCTTTTTCACCAGCTTCTCCAGGAATGCCGGGTGGACCAGGTGGCCCTAAACAGTATATGAACAGTGACTAAAGGTGGTCACTTGCCATTCTTACCTTGGGGGCCAGGACGACCAGGTGCACCATCCATTCCTGGTTCCCCTGGATCGCCCTGCGGTCCGGGCAATCCCTTAGGTCCAGGTGGACCTGGAGGCCCCATGGGTCCTGGTGGACATTTTTGACACGGTGGCTGGAGGAAATGATTACTTTTACCGCATGGTAAACCAGTTTAATTGATTACCTTGGGCGGAGGCGGTGGCAGCAGGTTGCCATCTCGTCCTGGGGGACCAGGATTGCCTTAAAAAGATTCTTCTTCTCGACATAAAAGATGTTAATGGAAGTTAGCTTACCAGGACGGCCAGGCGCACCAGGACGTCCATCTCGCCCAGGAGGACCAGGTGGACCTGGTGGTCCCTGTTGGCAACTGCAGCCTAAAGTTTTTTGTTCAGCTATGAGTCAGGTTTACTGCGAATAAGGAACGCTCACAATCGCCCGCAGGTAGTACATTTACGGAAGGACCAGGGCCATACTGTCTTTTGCTCCTAGTAACAACTGGCGCTTCAACTATATTAATTGGTTCACCCTTTTTGCCAACAGCTAATGCTTGCAACTGCACCATCTCTTTCCACATGTCCTTTGAGCGCGTCTAAATTATTGAAAAGCACTTACTGGTTCATGTCGAAACGGAATAGTTTTACCTTGCAAAAGTCTACTTCATCTTGCATTAGAGTTTGCACACTTTGCACGTAGTTATACATTAGAGGCAGTGTGATTACGCAGGATAAAACGGCCACAGTGCTAAAGGCGACAGCGCAAAATGCCACTGGTCGCAGTGACCGCTTAGGTGGCACTTCGTCGTTGAGCTGCATGGCGACAACTAATCTGTACTGAAACGACACGTTAATTTATATTACCTTAGTGAGCAAACGCTGGAAGCGTCACCTAATTGACTCCCGAAGGTCAAAATATCTTAACAACGCAATCAGCGAAAATGCTGCATGCCTGAAACTATGCCGCAGAATTTCTGGGCTACCGTCAGGAAGGCCTGCTTGCTCAGGATGTGGGTCAACAGTTGGCAGAGGCGGCATAGTTTTATTCGTGTTTCAAGTGTTTGGCTTTCTAATAATGCCTTTTGTGTCACAAAATGATGGCTACAGGATGTACGGCAGCAATGTATGACGTTAGCGTTACTGTCTGACGCATGGATTCGCTGCGTTTCGCTTGATCTATTTGCCCATTTTTGGTCTATTGTTCTCGTTGAATGAGAAACGAATTGCCGTTGGTTCGTAAAACGTTGATAGCATGGCGCACCTGGCGAGCACCTTTTGCGAAAAATTTTAGAAAGCACTTCCTGACCGCTAGACAACTTTCTATCAAGATCAAGCGCACCTTGTTTCGCCTGTACCATTTCACCTGTTGGGCTAGAAACGTCACACGTGGATCAGGATTTCCCTTG
This sequence comes from Trichuris trichiura, assembly GCA_037903355.1. Classification (NCBI taxonomy): domain Eukaryota; kingdom Metazoa; phylum Nematoda; class Enoplea; order Trichinellida; family Trichuridae; genus Trichuris; species Trichuris trichiura. Next base: position 132,844 of record JBAJFE010000052.1, read on the forward strand.
CAGCTCCACTGAAGAGGATTTGCAGAGCGGAGTTAATTTCAAGTGTTGAAGCAACGTCCTAACAAATTTCGTTATTTCATCCACATAAAAGTTAATTGAAAAGTAGCTAACGGTATGTTTACGGTCTGTGGAAATAATGAATTTAGCTAGCCCGCACCAAACGTGTAAAATACACTTACGAACTTTCTAAGGTTGTTCAAAACATACAAGCAGCGAATAAAGAAAATGAACTTAACAGTGCGTTGTCTATACATGGCTCTTTCGTGCTAACCTTCTTTGATGGTACATAAGCATCACACTTTACTGTGTTCAGTTCTCGGCAACTTTTGAAAAGTTCACCACGTGATACGACACACTTTACATTAAATGAAAATACAAGGTTCCGTTGAGGTTTGCATGGATGGCAACCGTTTAATATTCGCCTACATCAGTAAATAAGCGAAACGGTTGGGCAGTGTTTACTGACAATAAGACAGCAGAGCACACCTTTACTATTGCAATATGAGTTTTCAAAATTTTCTGGGCAATTTTCCTCTAATGTGGACGCAGACGGAGTCTTCCGCTGCGGACTGTCCATGAGAATCCAGTTTTCATGATAAAATAAAAAAGATGACAACGTCACTAGACAGACAGATACTCCCCCACAAGAATTATTATTTCTCTCGAAAATTCAAATTTTTACTAGCAGAACTTTTAGGGTGCAGTTGACCTGAATGCTATGTTGGTAGAAGTCTGAACAGCAAAAGGAACAGATTGCCTCCGTACGAAGAAATGGAAGCTTTTTCCCTGTTACAAAATTATGAGCTCGTAATCTAATAGTTTTAGCAGATTTGCTCAAATCATCATCGCAAAATCAGATCTCCTGCATTTTTTATCTCATCAGGCGCAATCTGAAAACAAAATTCGTATGCGTGCTCTTATGATCAGTCCGCGAAGGCGATAGCAAACAGTGTCAGAAAACCAGCAACACCCTTTTGTTCCCACTTTTTTTGCTGTTTCAGTACAGATAAGGAGGTAAGTGTAGAAGTTTCCACGTTATTTAGCCATTTAAGGAAACATGCTGTTTGCAAACTAGTCTGCAGCAGATGTTTCTAAAAGCCGTTGTCTCGCAATAGACAATGCGTGCTTCCCAGTAAAGTGATTAAGTTTATCGCAGACCAGAGTTGGCAGTTGCTTAGGTTTTCAAAAATGAAAGTTAAACTTATTTCAAAAAGGCGACTTTTCCCACCAGCGAAATCGTCCGTGTTATTCCTGTTTGCACGGTTGTTAGAAATCAATTTTTTCGCAAGCTTGTAGGATGCCTGTGCCACACACCAACGGTTCAGCGCAGGCATTAACAAGAGTAACGGTTAGGTGACGGAAAAATTGGCCTGCATGGAAGGTGTCCTTGAAAAGAAATATTATTTAAGTAATAAAACAAAAAGAACTTTGCACCCATACCTTAAAACTTCTACCATAAGCGACAAAAAGCTGAAAGCACTCAAGCAGCAGTGTTTCACCCTGCAGGATTGAAAAAGGCGCGTTCACAGAGTTGACTTAAGTCTCTTTTCAAAGGAGAATAAGCTCGAGGGGGCACTCTCAAAAGCTTCTTGTTTCTATTTAGCGTGAACTGCCTGTTCAATCTGCTCGTTGTTAACTAGGTGAAGTCGAGAGCAGAGTCGTGAACAGGCATTCGCGCAAGTCGTGAACAAAATATTAATTATTACTGTTGAAAACTGTGTCTTTTAATTTCACCTCTTGAACCACTTTTTCTGTGCATGTCAAGGACAATAACAGATGATGCATTTAAGCAAGAGGGACTTTGCAACCACCTACCAAATCAATGCTTTACTTACTGAGCCTGAAATGTTTTGTTTGAGTTCAACTAGGCAGGAATCGGATAAGTTTTATCCTTTCAGCAGCATTTTCACTACGGCAGGATGCCAACCTCAAAATCTGTTCCACAACAGTGAATTATTAAACGGAGATAATTCCTACTTGTGATTTTACCCACGATAAAAAATGTTTAACAGCCTTATGGAAAGAACGAGATTTGTAAGTACTTTTTCAAAGGAACTATTCCACCTACGTATTCTATTTACAAAACTAAGGGTAGTTCATCAACGCGCTTGTAAGACCAAGAATACCGTCTTAGCCGCTGACGTTAGCTCTAATTACAAACGCTGAAAGATGTGAAAAATAACGCAAAGAAAACCCAGTGGGACACCACTCAGCAGCGTACCCCTAAACTCCCAATGTTATACGAACATTTGTCGTTTTCCAAGGACGCTTGAATTTCTGTGAAAGTCAAATTTAATTTTCCGACCTTAAGCAAATCGGCAACCCGTGGACGCGGAACGTCCTTGACACTTCAATGGAGCTGGTCATATTCGACGATCTGTGAAAATCTCCCAAAAGTAAGGAAGCGGTGAATTGTGTTCAACGCGATGGAATTCACTGCCAGTTAAACGCATGGAAAAAGATGACGCCTTGCGCTGTGATCTGCGAAACCGACATTCGAGCTGACAGGGCAGATTGTCCGGGAGGCAAATATTATAAGGCATTACTGAGACATAGATAATTCATCAAGAGGACATAAGAAGGTCAAACTGCATCGAAGCAGGACCAACAGGGCAGAAATAAAACTTAAGATAGAAGCTTCCACGCAGACCTTTTCTGAGAAAGTGCAACGAATCTAGTCGCTTCGTTAATTCCAACTTTTGTTTCTCAGTAAGTTACCTCTCAATCGAGTTCGTAACTTGCTTGCAATGCAACCTTTCGTCTCCCGGGTTCGTCTTATTATTTCTTAGGAGTGGTGAACGTGGCAGTTCGTTTCCATCTTTTAGACAGTTGACGGAAAAATTTAGTTGGCAGAACCAGGGCCTTCATTGTGCAGCCCGTGAATAACGAGGACGCGTAGGCGGCTAGGTCTTTTCTTGATTGCTGAACAGCAGGATAAAAGAATCTGAACTTGTACTCCATGCATCAGCAGGCTGCCAGCTATTTCGACGTAGTATAACAGTACAGTGTCGATGTTAGCCAAGGTTTCAATTGATGGCCATGCAGTATTCCATTTAAGCTGTCATTCTTTCTTTGCTTGCGCCTTGTTAAAGCGCATTTTCTTATTGACGCTCCGGGTCCTTGCGTTATGCGAAACAAAAGAGGTCGTGCTTTTCCATACTTGACGACTTTGACTGCTCACCAAACTGCGCCGGTAGAATAAGAAAATGAGCGAACGGTTTCCTTGAGTTCATCGTGCATTTGACCTGGTGAACTTTGAGAAGGCATTTTTTCGTGGGCAGCTCTGCTCACCCGTTGCTCCCATTTCTTCTTGTGTATATAAAGTTTCATCAAACTAATTTTTATCTGGAAAGCAGTTATACATTGGAGTTTACCCAGACGCTTGGTCTCTGTTAGAAATTTATTTGCTAAAAAAGGAAGGTATGCTATCTGATTTGTGTAGTTCCCTCATGCTCATACCCTTATAGCCTACTTATTAAAACGCGCTCTTTTATTTGGAGTCTCTGCCATGCTTTACATCGCTGCTTTTTGAATACTTTGTCAAACCTGTCACTCTTCCAGAATACTGCAAAGAATAGAGGGAAAATATTGGAAATAATGGAGGAAAAGCGAGAGACAGCTTATCGCCTTATTTCATTTTTCTCAACTGTCATAAGCCTCATTGCCGCTTTCTCTCTGTCGCTTTCCTTGCCGGTTATGTACAACAATGTCAAATACATGCAAAACAGAGTGAAGCGAGACGCCGTTGCATGCAGGGTAGGAAACAATGGAGCACCAGTAGACGCATGCGAGATGCCCAGTTGTTTTTTTCAGGAGGTGACAGATGAAATTTCAATGGAAATGGCAATGCTCAAGATGATAAGTGCGTCCAACAACCGAACCGCAAGGCAGGCATATGGCGGCGGAAGCTCCACTGATCACTTTCCAAATATTGGGGTAGCAACTCTATCCGGTATTTCTGATCAAATCGGAGGTGGCTTACCTGTCGGTATGATAAAACTAACGAGCGATTGTTTTGTTTAACACTTGCTCCTAAGGCTGCTGTCGGCCTGGAATTCCTGGACGTCCGGGACCTAATGGAATCAGCGGAGAACATGGTAGACCAGGAAAGCCCGGAATGCCAGGAAGACCGGGTAGAATATCTTTAAACCATTGCAAAACAGTTCCAGTAATTCCTTGCCCGGTAACTGTCAAAGTTTGCTTTCGTTTTGTTGATTTCATCGTTTATAGGCTTGTCCCCCTGGTCCACCTGGTCCGCCTGGACCTGCTGGACCTACAGGTAAGGAAGTAGAACAAAATTATAAATGTATTGACGTTCATGAATTTAAGGAGAACCTGGACCCCCTGGTACGAGTGCTAAGCCGGGTACAGATGGTGTTCCAGGACTACCAGGTCTTTGCAACGTTAAGGCAGCTTGCTTGGAAATCTTAGATACTTTTCTCTAGGCACGGCTGGAATAACCGGTCCGCCAGGTATTCCTGGTTCTGATGGTGAAAGGGGCGAACCTGGAAAGGCTGCTCCTTTCCAAGCAACGCTACCCGGTAACCTTTCTCTGCGTGACGCATTTGTTCTTGAGAGTTAAGTTTTTCAACAGGTGATGCTGGTGACCCAGGGTTTCCAGGAGCAACCGGTCCGCTGGGACCTCCGGGACCAGATGGCAACAATGGCCCACCTGGAATTAGTGGACAAAAAGGACTGCAAGGACCAAAAGGTCCGCCTGGAGGACCAGGCCATCTGGGTAGGACAGGAAAAGTGTAATAGCATTTGAGCAAGTACGGCTTTATAGGATTGCCTGGTCCGGCTGGTGAAGCAGGTCCACTAGGCACGCCAGGGGTATGCCCAACTTACTGCGCTAGTGATGGAGGTGTATTCCATTTGGATCTTCCGCAGTAACTAGGCACTCAGAGTAGCAGGACTCGCAGCCCTCTTCCACTTGCCGCTTGAATTTCTCACTATCAACAACTTATCAGGACAGACTGGCTTAAAATCAGGCAGTCTGCTCAACCTGTGCAATACTTCAGGACCTCCATTCACTGTCGCGACCTCGGTTCTCGGTAACCAAATGAAATCCTGTCTCGATTAAACGTTCTAAACAGAAATTTAATTTCTTCTGAACATTAGATTCGTTGTGATCTAATAACCAAAGCACACTGAGTTCTACTGCATTACAGCTTATGAGCACGAGTCAGTGGCTCTGACTCATTGTAGGCTAATGTCCCCGTGGATTCAGGTAGAAAACCCCGCCGTCGTTGGCACAATATGTGGGACATACCCCATCATTTCCTGGGATGCCTTGTTTACCAACTGGTCCTGGAGGCCCTATGAAAACGAATAGGTTATGCTTTTCAGAACTCCTTGCACTTGTCCTACCTCGTACACCAGCCTGTCCAGCGAAACCTTCGTGGCCTTTTATGCCTCTTAATCCTGAAATTCCTGGTGGCCCTAAAAGGCCGGGTTCTCCTAGGGTGCCGGGAGGCCCGGATTCACCGATTTCTCCAATATCGCCAGATGGGCCTCGTATTAGGGGAGAGCTGATGGCTGGGATACCAGGATCTCCTCTAGCTCCATCCATTCCAGGACTGCCCTCTACCCCAGATGGTCCATCAAGACCTGAATCATTTTTGTGAAAAACTGAGAAAGCCCAAACAGGGCCTCTGTCTATTACCGTAGAGACCGTGAATTCCGTCAAAACCATTTGGTGCTGGAATTCCAGGTAATCCGTCGTCTCCTTTGAGAAAACAAAAGTCAGCAGAACAAAACATCTAATCCTCACTACTTACCTCGTGGACCGGTTAATCCTGGTAGTCCAATTAGACCTTGCAGGCATGGCTAAAACAGATGGTTTTCATTCGCTGATACGACCGTGTTTGTTCCTACCGGACAGGGACGTTTCGCTTTTGGCTCACATGTCAAATTTAACATTACTAGTCCAGAAAGGCCAGCTTCTCCCGGATGACCAGGTTTACCATGCTCCCCGTTTTGGCCAGGAGGGCCTGAAAAACCAGGTGGACCTGGCCTGCAGCACTGAACATCAGTTCCTGAAAAACAGCTTCCTTCATTTGTCGACATGCAGTTGTAATTTTGCGGGTTGTATCAATGCCAACTGTCCTAGCAAAAATCACTAGTAAGGCATTCTCTGAAGCGGTATATTTTATCCTACGGAATAGCATGCCCTACGAAGAAGTCAGGTAAGTGGCAGTCATCTCTCATGCCGATGGAACTGCAAGCTATCACGACTGGCAGCGGCAGCTGCCTTCCAATAAAGAAACAGTAGTATAGAAACAAACTCCGTTCCTGCCTCCTCCTTTGATTTGCACGTTTTGAGGAAAGGCATTGACTGACAACACAGGCATTATGTTTACTTATTATTATTAGCACTGTCAGTAATTTTCAATACTTACTGATCTCCTAAGTTTGACAAAGGCGAACGAGTTCATGCTCACTGAAAGATTACTTGAATGCTGCACCATGTTGTTAGCTGTTCCTTGACAAGTTTGCTTGACGAGACAAAGAAAATAATAACATAATAAGTACTCATACATTCCTCTCATTCTGCCGCTGACGGCGGCATCTCTCATCCGAAAGCTTTTTTCAGATAAGCACTTCTGAACACCGGAATCCTTTCGGTCGAAAAATCGTCTAACCGTAATAACTAATCTGAGGATATATAATACTGTCATACCCACAGAAAGCAAATTCAAGTTTATTTCTCTTAAAGTGACGTTTGACTGTTTTAAGGCTGCAGAAAATAAATTGTTCAATTTCAGCATATGAAGGTTAAAATCCTGTGCTTTATTAACACGCTTGCAATTTTTATCGATGTAAACGTCACAAATTAACACCACGCATTGAAGCATATGTCACCCAGTGACTTAGCTATTCGAAAACTGAAGTAAGCAGTGCAGCTTATTCTTTCGCGAGTAACTCTGACGGAAGGGGTGACGCCACAAGTGCATTCTACGTTTTCAAAGTTACTTTTTTCTGTTAAACTATTCTGAAGAATGCGTACACTGTGATATCTGTTTTAATACGTAAACATAACTTTTTAATATTGATAACCCTATTTTTCAACCATTGTCTTTGTTATAATAAATGCGGTTAATTGTTATTTGCATTCTGATGGAAGTAAACGAGTCATGATGCGTCCATCACTCTACTGTTTCAGGCAGAGATGAAAATTAATGTTTAAAGAATGCATTAACAAGTCGCTGTTTGATAGGATGACGTTTTGCAAAAATATGGTTAGTCATATGACACATAGGGACGCACCTACCAAATGCGTAGGGCAAAGAATTTATACCTTGCATTCCAAATTGTATCTGCGGCCCGTACAGGCCAGGCGGGAAAGTTCCCGGAGCAGCTGGTACATTTGCGTACGTTTGGCGAGCAGTCCGGTTGCTTCTTGATAAAATATTCTTCACTTCGTTAACAGCACGATCAATATGCGTTATTGTTACCTGGACATGTTTTAGGGACAGGATTAAAAACAGTGAAACCTTTTGAGAACTCACTGAGCAAGTTTCCTTTCCATTTCCCAGCACAGCGTTCTTCAAAAGTAACTCCTTGTAAACAGTTGGCAAAACGGCGGAGAGTAGGGCGCCAAGCGAAAGGCTTAGCATTAATGAGCTAGCAATAATCCAGCGATATGCGTTTTCTTTGCGATCCATTTCTAGTGTACTCAAATGACTGAATATTGTTGGTTGGGACCGCTCTCTGGCGCACTAAGACACAGAAATGATTCCTATATAGCTCAATAACTTGAAGAGTATTTGGTGCCTCGATAACTCTAAGTGACATCTCAGATACTGTGATCCGTGTCGACACTTGCAGCGCTGTGGTGATGCGAATGTGTCAAAGTGGGGTCGCATCTTTCCTGGCTTCGAAATTTCTTGTTCTCTAGTACAACAGCACTGGTGACGGCTGAACGCCTCATTATGGTCGGCTTGTTGACCGATTAAGAGTGGCGTACATTTGATATTTGTCGACCATTGTGCCAAAACATAGCGAGTTACATTAAATGTCCACCAATAATTATACGTAAAATTGTCGAGCAGAAAGTGCAAGTTCAGCTTGCTATTCGCAAACTTACGTGCTGTACATATGTGTGGATATTGGTAGTTGCCAGTCAGCATATCTGAACATACAACTGAATAGTCAGAGCAGACAAACAGATTTTGCAATGCTGATATTTCTGTAAGGCAACAGGTAGGGGATTTAAAATACTAATGAATGCAAGGGATAATTTTTTAATGTAAAGGAACCGTTTTCATCAGCCTTTCAGAACTTGCTGTTAATGATAGCATTATGCAAACATGTCTACTTATACTCAGGGGACATCTAAACGGTGAGCTAGCATTATTCGAAATGTGAATATTGCATATAACAGTGCACGGATGCATTTTCTTCTGTCAGCACAACCCATATATTTGGTGCAAAATTTGCGAATAGTTTAAGTGCATGCTCTAAGACTACAATGCTACTGTGACAACCGCATAGTTCCAAGATACAAATAAAGGGCGCAAATGTAGTAAAAGGCATGTAACACTCACGTGTTGAAAGAACTCGTAAATGCTGACTTGCTTCAATGCGTTTGAGGGACACTGCTCTGTATGGCACCTCGATGCCAGCAAGAGATGACTTCTTAGTCAAGCTTGCAGCACCATTCGTTCCCACGGAACCAGTTTGAGATTAGATGCATAAGTTGCTGCCGTGCGCATGGTTTTTCCTTCCAAACACTTTCCGCAGATTATAGCGAACCGTATATTTACAATATGCGCACCCGTTTCTACTTGCCTATGGGAAAGCCTGCCTACAGGCAAACAGGAACTATGCATATTGCACATGCACATCTGTTTAACCACCTCTCAGTTCAAAACAACGATACGCTTTCACCAAGAGAACCGCCCACAGGTGCTACGTAATAAACCAAACGTCTGTCTTTTGCGGGCGAAAGACTACTCGCTTTACGATGCCATTTTATTTGCCATTCAAGGTAAGAATCAGCGGTTATATATCTCTCAAAGTAGGTGTCAAAACTTCTTTACAATGAACTGCCCTCATGGGACCTTTCTAAACGTTCATTTCTTCTTAATTGTTTTTACTGGAGCCCATTTGCCGTTTTTCCAAATTAATAACCTTTTTTCGTTTTTCTGCAGGTTCACGGAGTACGGAAGAAATCCTGTACCACAGCCTTGCAACTCTCGCCAATCCTGAGAAGTGCCATACAGCCTGACTGTACGAACCCGCTTTCGCAGGGAGTCGTTAAGAGTTCGTATCAGCCTGAGAATAAGGCTATCCTTGAGCTACTAAGTCAAGAAGGATTCACACGTGACGCAAAAGCACTATTAAGAAATCAACTGACCAAAAGCGTGTGGTTACTTTGGGTCATCTAATATATAACCTTCTAATTTTAAATAACTAATTCAGTCTGCATTGCTGAAAGAGCAGGGTATAAGAAATCAAGGTGAACAAAGCAGATTTTGCTATTCCATCAGGAATGACAGAATTCTTTTGGTGACATCCCAACATTTTCATAATTCCAAACGCACTTCTGTACTTCTGACCTCCCTGTGTCCCTAAGTTTAGGAGAATTTTGGCACGATATTAATGCCAAGTAAGAGTCGTTCACGTAGGTAGAACAACTGTACAACTTCGTTCGCCACGTATTTCTAGCACATGCATACATAAACTAAGTAAGGCATTACTAATAATATTAATAACGCACTAATGCAAATGCACAGGGAGTGCAGTTGAATAAAGGCCAGAAACCGAAATCCGGTTTCATGAGCACTAGTCATTTCACTTGTTGCAGTCAGGGGAAAACTTAAACACTTGCATGTTTAATTTCGGGTTTAGGTAAGATACTCAGTTAGAAAAAATAATGCGGTAATAATACGTACATTGTATATCGCTAAATCAAGTGCGCTGGCCACATATTTATGAAAAATTTTCTGCGTAGGTATGACGTACTGATACTGAGAGCGCGCCAATGCACATTAAAGCATTTTTAAGCATCAGTGATTCCACAGTTTAGGGTTACTGACCTCTTTAGCAAGATGGCACTTCTCTTGCCGTGATATTGATACTTTCTATACATATTTTAACACAACATATGACTTATAAAACAGTCGCGTCAAGACCTTTATAAATTCATGCGTTAAATCAACAAAACGCATTCATTATCAATCAGTTAAACTTATACTACAGAGAGCGTACAGAGCACATCATTACTCTTTAAGGTAAAGTCTATCGTCAAAAAGAAACACGCTAAAGCATTTCTGCATTAAAAAAATGTCCCAGTGCCTAGGAAAGGAAAAAGACTGACCGCGTATATTTAAAATCTTTTGTTTGTAATTATATTTGCCACGTGCTTTTATGTTTAATTACTTTTCGTTTTACTCTATGCCTATCCCTTTGGTTGCTGTTAAACCAAAGCAACGCGAAGTGGTCAGGAAATAAATGTAACACTCTGCTGATCACCCGCATTACTTAGTTACATCCACGGTTGTGAAAGTTGTAGAAATATATGGACTTATTCCTGAAATAAAGCAGTGTGGCGGCTGTTTACATGATATTCGTCAATGTTTGGTAATAGCTGATGCATTTTCAAATCTTTCTACGTTTTTCCCCTTTTCTTGCTGTACTGAGCGATGATAAGGGAGAAATAAAAAATGTAACTAACTGTTTTCTGGTATATTTAAACCTCCTAGTTCCATTGGCTAACTGGACGTCACCGAGATGAGACACATCCCCTTTCTAGCTGAAAATCGAGCTAGAGCGTTCTGAAAACAGTTAAACTCATTCTGCATTTTTACCTAATAATCGCTCATCCATATACGTTGGTAGAAAAGCTGCTTCCTTTCATTACAGACAGCCATTACATTAAGAAGAACAGAAAAAACCGTGGAAAAATCTTTAGATGAAAACGTTTAGTTTCTATACGAAGCAGTCCGCTTTAACCAAGCAACCCAGGAGTTACATGAAGTGTACAGAAAAAAACATGAACGCTGCGGACTCGTTATTCCCTGTTTTGTGAGGGAATTTCTTTGTAACAAGTTAGACCTAGAAGCACAGACGTTCCTTTTCTTCTCACGCTGGCAATGGGTACCGAACGTTCCGAAAACCGTACCTCTTTCCCTTTTTTCCTCTAACCTTTTACTAACAAACAAACTTATCACATTATACTGTCACTCGGAATAAAATTTTTTGCGGCTTTGCTACCCGTTCGTCAGTTAAAAACTTTTATTTTCAAACGTATAACCCGCGGAGCTTTCGGGCCACACCGGGGCTCGTCATCAGCGCTAAGTGCGCCGCCGTCGAGTCGGTCATTATGTTAGCAAGCCGCTCCGTCCGACCGACCGTGGCGGGAACCTCAGCCGTCAGGTCGATCCTTGACCCGTCGGGCTTTGGTCCCACCTAGTCAGTCAGACTTTGCGGTGAGCACCCAACCGACCTTCCACGACGGCAGCAGCACTGACAGTGACAACAAACTCTTTGTTTCTCATTGTCAGTGATGCCGCCGTCGTGGAAGGTCGGTTGGGTGCTCGCCGCAAAGTCTGACTGACTAGGTGGGACCAAAGCCCGACGGGTCAAGGATCGACCTGACAGCTGAGGTTCCTGCCACGGTCGGTCGGACGGAGCGGCTTGCTAACATAATGACCGACCCGACGGCGGCGCACTTAGCGCTGATGACAGGCCCCGGTGTGGCCCGAAAGCTCCGCGGGTTATACGTTTGAAAATAAACGTTTTTAACTGACGAACGGGTAGCAAAGCCGCAAAAACTTTTATTCCGAATAACGCACCCGTTAGAATGGAGGAAAAGAAAAAAGAAGAATCAACCATACTGTCACTGATGAAAACTTACACGCTCCTTAGCACACATCGCATTTTTAAAATCAGCCTTGTTTGTTAGTAATTTTGCGAGCAGCGGCTTCAGTCCTTACGACATCTTAACGTCTAGGCAAATTTCACTAGGTGCAAGAGAAATGCAGGTCAAGTTTAAGAACTTTACTGTTTGTGAAGATTCCCTGAAGATTTCAATGATACCACTGCTTATTGGCGCTACATCCTCACAACGGTATTATCCTGACCTGACACAATTTAGCTTGGTTACAAATAGTAGCTTTAAGGGTAGGAATCAAGCAGTTAACGTCAGAGCGTACATTAGCGAGACTGCTGCCTCCTGACAATGTAACTAGCCTAAGAGCTATGTAGAAATTTTATCAGCTAGAAACTAAGCAGCTAAAACTTGATCTGAATCCTTCTCAGCCAGAAAGTCGCGCTGCTAAATGTAATATCCCCAAAGTGATTCTGTCAAAATATCGGGGACCTTAGTTCTTCGTCTGCTGCTTAATACATTTAAAACATTTTACTACTGACTCTATGACCCGCTTCTAGTCAACCTGGAGATGATACAGTGCCAACCAATGCCTTAGAAATGAACAAATTTAGTGCCGCTTTGAAATACATATTGTGCTTTGCTATTATTAAAGTTTGTATGTCACAGAAATGTTTATTGTGTACTGTGTAGTATGACTAGCCAACCTATAGGATGCGAAAAAATTTTGGGCAGTATACAATGCACTTGATATTTCATAGATTTCCTGGGTATTTTCTGCAATGTCTAGCGGCAAACTGGCAAATTAACAAATCGAATCTTTCCACCTACGCCCCTGCAAGCCTACAGTAGCGACACCTATGGTACGAAATGGGTTGCTTGTCTGCCTCTTTGCCCGCTAGACTTTCTTTAAATCTTCGCTTAAGCTTAGCCTATGGCAAACGCAGAAAGGGCAGACAACGATGCAAGAAAACGTTGTGTTTTGGTCGTAGAATTTTGCTAGATATCGTGTTCTGCCCTAGCCTAAGGCGAAACCAAAACATATGGACAGCAATTCCATAACGTAGCGCAAGGCGATTCTATAGAATGTTAGCATTTCTTACATTGGCAGTAACATACATACTTCTGTCTGCGTCTAAAGTCGTCGGCTCAAGAATAAAACGCAAAAATCTTATCTGCTTACCTGCTATCATATCAGATGAACGCTCAGCCGCTCTGAAAACCAGTTGCATTGTTAGATATTGCCATCATGCTTGAATCGTCCTAACTATTTTAACACAAGTTTGTTTTGAAAATCCTGAAGGTACAGCTGCTGCTTCTTTTACCTGCAGAAGTCCTTCCTTGCGCTATTCGTACCGTTAATATTGTAAGAAGCTACCGATTCTCTTCAAATTTTTTACTCACATTATTATCGCACCGGCGCATGCTTAGCTGACACCAACTACACACCGAAGAGTGGAACAGGGTAGCCTTCATGCTCGCCACTGAGGCTTGAACAAGCTAGCCAGCTTTTGCCAAGAACGAACTTGCATTTCACGGTTTACAGTATGTTGTCTGCGTGACTTGGTACCCATAAGACAAGTTAGGCAAAATAATCCTTCCCCTTTCTTTAGCTGTCCCTAAATTTTTGACCGTTTACTCACAAAATCATTAACAATAGTCTTTTAGCAAGTTTTACGTGATCAAAATCCTGGGCTTTAATATAGTAATGTTAGTCTTTTTTCTCTGTGTAGCGTTACAAAGCAGTCCAATCAGAATAAATGTCCAGACTTTATTGATGTGGCGTTTTGCAACGCACCCTTTTAACGTTAGCTTATATTTCTCTATTTCAGCTATCATTGCTGACAGTCCCTGTCTATAATGCTACTAATCTTGTCTAGAAAAAAAGTGGCCTCTGAAAAGTTGAAAATGTGCGTTAGCTACCTGTGAACAATATTTTAAGTGTTCAGTTACGACGGATTCAACATAGTTATTTTACTACCAATATAGCAATCTAGACTAGTATTGATAATTTCTGATTTGAAAAGTAAGCATAACCTAGAGGTTTTCAAGCGCATGAATGCTAACACAGAATCACGCTGAAAGTAGCCTTTTAAACCTCTGAAAATAGGATTTTTTGTAACGAATATTTCCATGAAGAAAGTCACAGCCTATGTTTAATAAAATAAAGCGCATATTTTGGCTTCTTTTTGTACGGATTTTCCATGTCCCGTTGAAAAACTTTTATTAATAAACTGTCCGTAGCTTTCAGGTCCGAACTTGATCCATCATCAGCGGTCTAAGGATTGACGTATGAATAAAGTGCACTAGTAACGTGCAAGGTGTATAGCTGTTTAAAGGCCAGTGTTTTAAAGTGGGCCTTGTAGTTCTTTTCTCTTTGCCTGTCAGCAGTTCGAGCGGGTGTATCTAATTTTAGTTGAGCGAGCAACAATTCGAGCGGGTTACAATATTCGTCCATATTTCATTTATTTCCGCTCCTTTATCTCGGTATCTTTATAACCGGGATAGGGAAAGGAGCGGAAATAAATGAAATATGGACGAATATTGTAACCCGCTCGAATTGTTGCTCGCTCAACTCAGTTTCGTGTTGTATCCTTGATAATGTGAAAACAAGAAGGCTAGAGCCTTTCATTCACCTAGTGAGAACGACGTGCCTCTTGTAGCTATATATTACGTTACTATAACAATACTTCTTTCGGAGTATGGGTATTACGGCGATACTGATTGAAAGTATTGTAAAGAATGCGATTGCATGACTAGCATGTCTGTCTTACCTTTTTTAGAAGCCAGTACTTAAAATCTATAAAACTCAGGTGTGCTTCAATATAGCTATTACTGATGAAAAGCAGTTACTTAATTCCTCTTTTGAAGGAATAATGACAGACAGCCCAGACAGATTCATTAACGAGCTTGGTTAAGCTTTCCTGTTAACGTTAATACGTAAAGTTCACTCTCCTGTCTCTCTAAGTTACTACAGTTGCGTTCACGGCCAAAACACCTAAAACATTTATGTTCAAAGAAAAATAAGCCAGGCAGAAACCTATACCAAAATGGACTTATTCTTATTCAGACAAAAATTGACCAAGTTCTTCGAACTAAGTGATTAGCCAGCAAGCATGACTGCGTGTTTATTGTCGGCGATTAATACTTCGAGCCCAAGAAGACTGAGTGCGCTTTTTGCAGAGGCGTTCGTGGTAAAGAGCAGTCTATCAGTTGACTGTGATATCAACAAATGTGAAATAGTAAATAAGTTCCTTGCTTTGGTAAAACCTTGAGTTGATTAAGTCGCTGAATCGTTTCCTACCTTATCCAATGTTAATGTGATTGTATTAATGCTGTAGAAGTTTTGTTTTAAGCTACTATCTGGAACAAAAAGCGCCCATCGTTAGCGGGATACTTTACTACCATTGCTTCCCTGACTTGCTCGAATGTCATTGGGATTATTATTAGTATTATGACGCATAATAGCTTTTAAACTGAAGGAAGACACCTGCGATCGTTTTCACTGAAGATGGGACCTGGTAATCCCTGAAGCGTAGAGTTTGTATTATGCGCTTTATTTTGAAGATATAGTGTCTTCGTACGGGACCAAATAATTTCATTTTTTGGCTTCTTTTTGTACGGATTTTCTATGTCCCGTTGAAAAACTTTTATTAATAAACTGTCCGTAGCTTTCAGGTCCGAACTTGATCCATCATCAGCGGTCTAAGGATTGACGTATGAATAATGTGCACTAGTAACGTGCAAGGTGTATAGCTGTTTAAAGGCCAGTGTTTTAAAGTGGGCCTTGTAGTTCTTTTCTCTTTGCCTGTCAGCAGTTCGAGCGGGTGTATCTAATTTTAGTTGAGCGAGCAACAATTCGAGCGGGTTACAATATTCGTCCATATTTCATTTATTTCCGCTCCTTTATCTCGGTATCTTTATAACCGGGATAGGGAAAGGAGCGGAAATAAATGAAATATGGACGAATATTGTAACCCGCTCGAATTGTTGCTCGCTCAACTAAAATTGGATACACCCGCTCGAACTGCTGACAGGCAAAGAGAAAAGAACTACAAGGCCCACTTTAAAACACTGGCCTTTAAACAGCTATACACCTTGCACGTTACTAGTGCACATTATTCATACGTCAATCCTTAGACCGCTGATGATGGATCAAGTTCGGACCTGAAAGCTACGGACAGTTTATTAATAAAAGTTTTTCAACGGGACATAGAAAATCCGTACAAAAAGAAGCCAAAAAATGAAATTATTTGGTCCCGTACGAAGACACTATATCTTCAAAATAAAGCGCATAATACAAACTCTACGCTTCAGGGATTACCAGGTCCCATCTTCAGTGAAAACGATCGCAGGTGTCTTCCTTCAGTTTAAAAGCTATTATGCGTCATAATACTAATAATAATCCCAATGACATTCGAGCAAGTCAGGGAAGCAATGGTAGTAAAGTATCCCGCTAACGATGGGCGCTTTTTGTTCCAGATAGTAGCTTAAAACAAAACTTCTACAGCATTAATACAATCACATTAACATTGGATAAGGTAGGAAACGATTCAGCGACTTAATCAACTCAAGGTTTTACCAAAGCAAGGAACTTATTTACTATTTCACATTTGTTGATATCACAGTCAACTGATAGACTGCTCTTTACCACGAACGCCTCTGCAAAAAGCGCACTCAGTCTTCTTGGGCTCGAAGTATTAATCGCCGACAATAAACACGCAGTCATGCTTGCTGGCTAATCACTTAGTTCGAAGAACTTGGTCAATTTTTGTCTGAATAAGAATAAGTCCATTTTGGTATAGGTTTCTGCCTGGCTTATTTTTCTTTGAACATAAATGTTTTAGGTGTTTTGGCCGTGAACGCAACTGTAGTAACTTAGAGAGACAGGAGAGTGAACTTTACGTATTAACGTTAACAGGAAAGCTTAACCAAGCTCGTTAATGAATCTGTCTGGGCTGTCTGTCATTATTCCTTCAAAAGAGGAATTAAGTAACTGCTTTTCATCAGTAATAGCTATATTGAAGCACACCTGAGTTTTATAGATTTTAAGTACTGGCTTCTAAAAAAGGTAAGACAGACATGCTAGTCATGCAATCGCATTCTTTACAATACTTTCAATCAGTATCGCCGTAATACCCATACTCCGAAAGAAGTATTGTTATAGTAACGTAATATATAGCTACAAGAGGCACGTCGTTCTCACTAGGTGAATGAAAGGCTCTAGCCTTCTTGTTTTCACATTATCAAGGATACAACACGAAACTGAGTATGGATTAAGCATAGAACATGTGGTCTGACGCTGAAAATGTGGTACATACGACGCGAAAGCCTTAATATGTATGAAATTATTATCATTCAGTATAAAATCGCTCTGTTACATTAGCTTCCTAGACAGCGTTTTTTCAAAGAATGATGAAAACATTGTTTCTCTGTTCAAGAACGCTTTCCAACAAAACAAAAGTGCTCTAATCATGAGAACATATTCCAGGTATTAACTATACAGAGAGGACTTCTAATTTTCAACTCTCCATTCAATGGATAAATTTTTATTCCATTTTTGCGCTGGAGAAGAGTTTCCGAAATAACGTTTTAAAATAGACGCAAAAATGTACTAAAGTCAGCTGACTAACGGGCCCAAAATATTTGCGTAACTGCAAATGGAAGCACTATTGGTCGTGTGCTTTGAAAAGACTGAACAGCTTCCCTGCATTCTTGGGAAGGCATGTCATTTGCAGTTTTGCTGATTTGTAGGCAACCTGATCTGGTTTGTAGAAAATACAACGTCACATTAACTCAAGCTTATCTGCCACGCTTAATCATTCACAAAATGCAACCAAACTAACACTCATTGACAATTGTGCGAAAGTAAAAGGACGTGCCAGAAATTATTTGATGACTTCACCACAGGAGCATCTTTGAAGAGTTCCATGGGTTGTATGTAATTTGGATGCCAAGTAGCAGATGAGGCTGTAAAAAATTCGCTTAGAATAGCACTCAGCCTTCAGTCATTTGATTTAGCAGTGTGCAATTTTTCACCCAACATTTGCCCTTTTTTAAACGTATGTCAATAGATATGTAGCCTTAATGATTAGGAAAAGCAACCATCAATAGTTTAGTGGCTTCAACAATGCGTGGAACTGTGCATGGCATGAAACCTTTTAAATACTATCTATCTCTGAATTTACAGATCGGTGAAATCATTATTTGTCCTCTGTTGTAGTTCACAATTCGTTAAATGAAGGCATCAGAATGAAAGTCAATACTTCAAAGATATCATGGGTTCATTGCGAAGCCTTTTAGGGGAAACAGCACGACGCAAGACGAAGAAAAACTTATAAAACAAGCTACCCTTGAGAATTACAAACTTGATTAAACTTCTCGATATTACAGATGCCTTTAGCTACTCTTGATTTTCACCTGTAAGACTATTAGTTTGACTTAGACTTAGAATCAATTGATTTTAGCTTTTAATGCTCAATGCTCGAAGTAACCCTGCGAAAGGCCTACAGGCTATTGGATGAGCAATTTATTAGCGAACAAAGCACTAGACTAAACGTCTAAGACAGGCAAAGCTTCTAGTCCAAATTTCTGCTCGTTAACGTCAAAAAAATCAACCCATTTTGCAGAACGTAGGAAGCAATTAAACTTTGTCACGCCAAAAGCAATTGTAACACTTTTAAGAATTCTTTTTCTTTTTTCAGATGGGTTTCATCATTTCAACTTTTAAAAGCTGTTCGGCAACACTCAAGAAATACGCAGTTATTGATGCCCATATCCGATTTATGAATTATGGTATTGTCCTCCAGCAGCACAATACTGTTTATGCGCGTATGCGACGGAAGGTGAAAAAGATCCGACGGTACATGACAAGGAATCAGAGATGCTCTGAACGTGGGAAGTGTTCACATAAACACAGAGCAGTCGTAGCAAGCCCATGCAAGTCGAGAACTGGAAGAAAAATGATGACGGCTTAAAACGGAAAACTTTCAGCGACGGACTCATTCAGCGAAGATTTCTGATGACGAAATAAGCTATAGAAAGCAGATATACCGGCTTAAAAGCAATGTTTATAACGTATAACAAAGCAGAACGTTTACAAAATGCTCTTGAACTACTTTTCAAACGTGCAAATCGCTTGCGCATGGAAGAGGAGCAACAGCAAAGTAATCGATTCAGCTTTTATTTTTCGTTAGAGAAAGATATTAGCAATAAGTTCATTCAGGTTTGCTCTGACAGAAGTACACCTAAAGCTAATAACACAAGAAGAATAGCTTGAATTAATAATGAGGCTGTAATTTGTTAAATATATTATATCGAATCTGTTCTAGCATTCAGTCGAATTAAATGTTTTTTCTTCATTGACTTTTCCCCGTTGTTACTTCATCTGTTACTATTTTTTAACATGCTATTCATCTTTGAGAAACAATATTAAACCTTATTTTGTTTCCACAGATTGCTGAAATTCCTTATAAGTCATATGCTGGGTTTTGGCCTGATTAATGATGAAATTTGGATGAATAAAAGTTCAAATGAGGGTGCATAATTTCATGACTCTGACTTCACAGAACCGCTAGAAATACTGCGCATCCTACAGATGATTGAGAATCCTCGCGGTAAAGGAAGGCATCGTCTGAAAAGCATTCGATTCTGAAAGAACGCACTTTGCTTTCTTGATGCAGCCGGGTAAACGCAAACTTAAATGCACCCTGGCCTACCTTAGTCGTTTGAAAAAAAGATTTCCTAAAAGTTCGAAATCAACGGATCCATTCAAGCCTAAGCCATGTGAATCTAAGTTTTGTGGATATGTTGCACAACACAAATGATAATGCAAAAGCGAGAGAGTAAACTATTAAGCTGAGCCAAAGGAGCTAATATTTTTATAAATAAAGCGTTAAAAACTGAATGTAATGGCGTCATGTAGTAATATGCCTGTTTGCACGAATCTTAAAATGGTTAATCGTACCTCAAACTGTCATCGTGATTTTTAAGGTGACAGTTCTGTAGGCATTCTTTATTCGTGTGACGCAGTTTGGTTTTCTTAACAATAAAAGCACTTCTACTAATTTTATTTTATTACTACACGCTACTGTCATTTTTACCAAAATTTTATTAAAATAGTAAGCATGTACGGATGATATTCACACGTCTAATAATAACTGTCTGCCTGATTCACTGTTTAAGCACTCATTTCTTAAACTAAAAGCATAGCTTATTCTCGTTGACGTTAAGGCGGGCCAAAACAAAACGAGTGGAAATAGTACAAATGGGTCACCAAGAAACCTAATTTTTTAATGCCACATAAAAGGAAGCCGCCAACTCCAGTGACCTAACGCAGATTTCTTCATCTTCTGACAATACGTATGTCCGAATGTACAAGTTCGTAAATTTCTTCTTTCAACATTTACGAATTTTAAAAAGCCTTAAGTTCTGACAAACTCTGCACCATTATATTATATGACAAAGTTAAACCCACTGAATGCAGATTTGCCAGTTTTGTAAAGTGAATCATCGACTTTTTGTGTTTAAATTTTTAGGTGCTTATAACCTTCCCAAAATGCAGACACATGAATTTAGCAATTCCATTTTAGGACTGAGTCATGCTGCACTTTCACGGTCAATAATGCATGAAAACGATTATTCGCGGTACGGAGAACATAAGTTGAATTAAAACAAGTTCGCGCTTTAAGGCATACAGCTCCCAATCGGACTAAACGCATGCAACAATAAAACAGTTGCTACTGTCCGCATTGATAATAAAAGACCAAATTCACCAACTGCGGGATACTTCCCGCTTCACAGCTTATTTCAAAAAAGGCCCTAATATTGTTACTGTTATAATTACTGGATACTGACTATCTGAGAAAATCTCAGGAGGTGAATCACAATGTGAGTCGTCAGGTTCGTTTGCTATAAAATGCTATCAGCAAATTGTTCAGTCGAGTGCTCAGCTCTTCATTTGGATGCTTTGCATTTCCATTGTGAACTTTACTTTGGTCGATCTACACTCCACCACTTGCAGCAGTGGGGTGGATACCAGAGAAATTGGTTATCGTTCAATCGAACTTTGTTATTTTTTGTTCAGCTAAGTAAGTGCACTTTACAGCGGGGTACCAGGTTCACTCAAGGTCTTGCCATTCACGTGTCTAAGAATAGTCACGGATTTTTTAAAAGAAAACTCATAAATTTTCGCGAAACGCAACTTTCAACATAAGAACTTGCACCATAAAGAAATGCGCAGACAAATAGACGCAGTTGCATGATTTCAATGCTACGTGTCAAGGTTATGAAATGCGTCAAATAGTCACATCCGAAAGCTATCATTGCCATAAAATGAAACAAACGATGCGGGAAAGCGATGACCCACAATTTAGCAAACACTGAAAACAAACGTTAAACTGATCTTCCTCTTCTCTCTCCCTCTCTCTCTCTCCAGGTTTCGATCCTCTACAGCAAACAAAAAATTCTCGTTCCTTCAACTTATTATAACATATTCGAAACTTCGTTTATCTTTTTACATTTCGAGAAATGAAACAGAAGAACGTATGCGTTCTTAAGGCAATATTAATGAGACTAAAAATGTGAAGCGTGATAACGACTGAAAGAAACCACAATGTAACCATTTATTTTATGAGCAAAGCGACGTCTTAATAAAAATTATTAAGTTTTCCAAAAAGTTCAGACCGCCCACGAACATTTAGAAGGCGAAACTACAGAAGTCCCAAAAGTTTCTTAATTTCAACGCGTAAAAAACGATTTCAACCATTAGGTAAAACTGCAAGATATTAACACGGTAATGAAACTCAGAAAACAAAATGGCACAAGCTTAGATTTTGCTCTGTCCAACTGCTACTAGTTAGTATGAATTTAAGTTTTTGGTCTTTGCCAGTTCGCATTAGACAGAAATCATATCGAACCTACAATTGGAATTTTCTTGAAACATTAACACGAAGAAAATAGTGATCACAATCTTGATGCGGAAACAGGGTTATATTTCCTCTGCGACTTAATAGTTAAATGAAAAAGGTGTTTCCGCTTTAACATAGCATTTATCTACTAGCATAAAAGTAGTATGAACGCAGAATTTGAAAAGTTATTAGAGCTAGTTCCCGAAAATTCCGGATGGTAGTTTCAGCGGTTACGTTCCTCATGGGCACATAATCGAAATGTCAAAGAATACTTGCTCCATTGGCTGGAAAGTAAGGGGACTAGTTAACGTAAATTGGTTTCAGCAGGCTCCTAATAGCCCATTATTATGCTCCCTGTGGGCACAGTTTTCAGATCGCTTTGCAGCACCATCATCCAATGTATGTTATCGCAAGAGTGAAATGAAATAGTGGTTTGTAGATCTCCAGCGGAAAACCATTATAGCAAAAGTAATAGAACCACTTTCCATAGTACAGAAGAGAAAGGAATGTTTCTACCAATTCAATGCCACTGGTGCTCTGTGAGCAAATATGAACTGTAGAAATATTAATATATTAATGGTCTTTAACGCATAGAACTGCTCCCAGTAACAAAAAATATTTACTATAAATAAAATAAAATACAGTTTATATAAAAGACTGCTCTTAAGGTAATTGCTGAGAGGCAGCTGTGATAAACTTTCAAATGGTAAAACCAGCTGCAAAACGTTTTTAAAAAGAAGGCTGGCCACATTCACCTATGGAGTATATCTGCCATGTAACTGGCGAGAAAACATATTCAGCAGAAGCACTTAATCTGCACTGAGATTAATTCACTGATAAATGCCATATATAAAGGCATATAGGACAGGGATAGCCTAAAAGCTAGTTTTCTTGGCATGCGTAAACGTCATTCATATTCGATGAATTCTCTATTTCATGCTAACTCAAATTCAAATAACATTAGAATCAAAATGCGCGTCACCGATCAGGAAAGCCGACTGCCCGTAAATGAAACCCTATTAACTTCACCTACTTGTCCAAGCGAAAATAATTAAGAAAAGCGACGTAATTCAAGAAATCACAAAAGCCTTGGTGACAGTATCAAAGTGTACAGCAGTTTTCTGTTTTGGGATCGAATTAATTGTTTTACGAAGTCGTCTTATAAACAGCTGTATTTCCTATGTTTTCCCAAAAAGTCATTTGGAAAACTAGAAACGGCGTCAAGGCAGGAGAATAAAGTCGTTTATTCTTTGTCTTGAAGGGGTTCCTGAGCTGTTGTTATGGGCTCATTACGGCTTCATTAAAACTGCACGCTGGTGCTTTATTGTGTGAGAAGCATTGGATGAGAAAACCTGCGTGTTATTTCTTCATTTCAAACAAGTAGGTATGCCTAATAATTTGCACTGAAAAAAGCACGCTGCTGAATTCCACAGTCGACGTGCAGAAGCAGTCCAGTCTTTCTTACTTAACCCTAATTTCTGAAACACTACTAATCCTCGGCAAATTGTACGTATTACGCTTTTTGTCTGATGCATTTGTTTCCAGCGCCTAATTCCAGTTTGTCGGCCGTAATTCTAAATTTCTTAGTCGCCTCTGTATCAGCAGGTTGCTGAATCAAAGTCTAATTAAATCTCATTTCAAAGTAGAGTAGGGTCATCAAAAGAAAGTGCAACAATTAGCTGCCGTTGAATTCGGGTCGCTAACAAATCATGGAGCACAGGTTGCACCATTCGCCGGCCATCAGCCATTTGTGGAGTATAGAGCAGCTGTCTTAGATCGTCAGGTCACCTGCAACTGATCGTCTTAATGTCCGGAACGTCACCGCTTTCCAACCGGTCAGTTAACTGTTACGCGTCGAAGTGACCAAATCGCGGTGATAGTCATGTCACGCTGTTTAAAAACGTTAAACTATCTGATTCTACTCATACACAAAGTACAGTTGAACGGTCGAACATGCATTTCCATGCATAACTGTTTGCTGGCTGTCAATAAACGGCACTCCGCCTATTTTGGTGACTTTTGCGGACAGTAACGTTTATCTGATCATTTTCAGCATGATGTACAAAGGAATGGATCCCAACCGAGAACACGCCTACCGAATTGTGGCCTATACTTCATCCATCTTTAGCGTTCTGGCAATAATCACCATAGCTACGAGTTTTCCGTTCATGTACAATTACGTTTGGAATATGCAACAAAAGCTGAGCGAAGACTCTGCCTCCTGCCGAGTAAGCGGAAGATTAATGTTGACGGACAAGTACGGGTTGCGGTTTAATTGTCAGGAATCACATCGGATGCTTAGCAAGAACGTGTTGCGACTAAAGTTTTTGCATGCTTCTTACAATCGAACGAAACGGCAAGGATACCAAGTTCAAAGTCCTTCTTGGGGACAATATGGTGGAGTTGAAACCTCACCTTCAAGCTCCTATGGTCAGGTAGATCAGGGAATGCAGGGAGCAGCTGGCTCATCAGGTTTGAATACCGTTAGCGAGGCCCTTAAATTTTGGAAGGCGCTGGTTTCTTTCAGGATGTTGCACCAGAGGTTTGCCAGGTCCAGCTGGAAGGCCAGGAAGAAATGGAGAACACGGAAGACCAGGAGCTCCTGGGAAACCAGGCATGCCAGGTCAACCAGTCGCGGACTGTGAAGAGAAAACTAAAGCCCCTTGTCCGGTATTTCAAAATTTCTGCTAACTGACGATATTTTCTGGCAAAAGTACATTCCAGCAATGTCCTTCAGGTCCTCCAGGACCGGCAGGACCGCCTGGACTTAGAGGTAATTGCTAACTTTTAAATATCCTAATGAAACAAAAAGTAATGATTCAGTAGGTTGATTTTAACGTTTAACCGGATAAAAGGAGTCTAAAGAAAACTAATTTAATTGAGAACCACATAAATTAAAATCTGCTGGCATAAATTGTGCGCAAGAAGGATCTTGGGCAAAAACGTCCTGCTCAGAAAATGACAGCTACCTATCACTTTAACACTTTCAGTAAGTATACCAGATGATATTTGTAAGCTATTCACGGCATACTGAAACAACAAAACTCTTGCGGCTGATATGGCTCATCGCTTTTGGAATTACAACAAACATGTTAGAGTTCAAACAAAAACAGAGAAAATTTTCGATGATGTTAGATTTTTAATTGCTAGCCAGCAAAGCGTGAGTATGCCTATTCATATCGAATGTCCTGTCTTTTCGCCTAAAAACAGTGCGCACAAAACAGAATCTGGTTCAATGATTTAAAGTCACCAATAATAGTACGGTTTTTCCTAAAGATACGCTCTGAATGGAAACCAAAATCAAGATATAGTCTTTTTCATTAATCTTAAGACTGCTATCAAAAGAACCAAAACTATGTCGATAGTGTGTTTCAAAATAATGAGCTCCAGACTAGTGGTAACCAAGAGACTGCGGTGAGAATGCCATAAAAACTGAATAGTCCATTCGCGTTGTCATTAGCAATGTTCCTGGCGTTTCCATTCTTCAAATTCATTAACGCACGCTAAACCGCACGGCCTGTCACGTTGTTAAATAAAGGAGCAGGCTAATATCCCTTACACAATAAAAGGCAAAATTCAACCTGCCGGTCTGATAATTTAAAAAACTCTATGCTTGCTGGATTAATTAGTTTCCTTCCTTTATGTTCACTACGTTCTGCAGAAGGTCAGCGCGTAAATATCTAGAAGTTCTGACTGCTTATGAATTTAACTCCGCCGTTTACTTGAAATTAAAATGCATTGTACCCTGCCACGCTGATATGAGTGCAAGCGAATCAACAAAGATGTCAGGTTTTCATCAACAATTCCCACTAGGGCGTGCAGAGGCTATTGTAAATCCGATTACAGAAGAAATTTATTACTAACATGCTAACTCCTATAATAACAGCCCTACAGATAATGCCTAATCAAATGGTTGAGAACCATCAGCCTGCACTGGGAAACATGTTGGAAATTTTTAGGAGACTCTGGACTACCTGGAACAGACGGAACAGACGGATGCGATGGTTCGCCAGGACAACCAGGTAGGTTTGGGCAATGAAAAAAGTAGAAACGGAACAACTAACATAATGCAAACATAGGATCCGCTGGACTACCAGGTACACCTGGAACACCTGGTCTTGATGGCCAAACTGGAGAACCAGGACGTCCAGCTCCGTTCTCTCCTGTGTCCCATGGTAAAACATTGTCACAGCGCGTCGCAATGCCTGACAAAAGTGTTTCAGGAGAATGTGGTGATCCTGGCCCGGTAGGTCCCGCTGGACCTTCTGGTCCACCTGGCGAAGATGCTAATAATGGGCCACCAGGATATGAAGGGCCGAAAGGACCGAGAGGACCTCCAGGTTTTCCAGGGCCAGCAGGTAGAGCAGGTAAGTTGCCCTGGCATGTTTTAATAACAGAGAAGATAACGCGCAATCGTTTAGGTCCTCAAGGTAACCAGGGATCGCAAGGAGGTCCTGGTCAGCCTGGAATATGTCCCACTTATTGTGCCAATGATGGAGGAGTCTTCCACGCCCCAGCTCCCCCAAGCTATGGGCTCAAGCGCAGGAGAGTCAGGACATACCAAAAATAAGAAATGGTAAAGGACAAACGAAAAGATTAATTAACCTTAACATTTCGAAGTTCTCTCTGAGTTGTTGTGACGATGACAAATTTCTTAAATTGAGTTCTCAAGTGATCAATAAACTTTTCCGTTTTTGACAGCCAAATATTACGTGCGAATGCTGAAGCTGCACAGTTAGACCAACAATACCTAAGATAGTCATATGTTCGCGTATTTTTTGAAACTTACTGAATCTTTCGTATCCATCAATAGTTGCGCAGCGGTTTTCTGTGAGAAAGTTGGTACATTAAAGAAATTAGAGCAGCTTCATACCTTTAATAAACAACCTAGTAACAAATTCATTCGCAAAATGCAATTCATAGAAAGTAAGGCTCTCTAAATGGATCTCATATGCAAATACACAATAGCACAGAAAGGTGACCTACAAGCTATGAACAAATAGAGAGGCGACCGTTGCCGCAATGAGCTCAGTCTTTGGCTTGGCGTAAAGATGAGATGACCAAGATTCCAAATATGCTGGAAGATTCGCAAGAACGTCACTCCTCCGGAAGCTTGGACTCGGAAGGCGGCATGGCTGAGACAGCTCTGGTTGAGGTGACTTTTACATTCTTCCCAAAGTAAATCAAAGTTCAGAACACTACCGGACTGGTTAAGAATGACAGACTCTCATAACTGACCGGTAAATATGAATTAAGACTGAACGCAAGGAGCAATCCCCTCTTCCCACAAGGATGAAGAACTCTAATGAACAATGCAGTACTACAGCGGAACAACATGCAAATGACCAATCAGTACCAGAAAGGTGCAACATTGTTATACGCAGATAATTAGTAACTGAGTTTCTGAGCGTATTTAGGAATATTTACGATGGTATAGCAGTGTGTCGTATATGTCACGGCAGTGAGCTGTCCAGTCCGACAAAAGGTGTTCCTTTACTTTCGCTTTGCAAATGCCGTGGAACGATGGGCTTATGCCATCAACAGTGCCTTGAAACTTGGCTGTCTTCAGCAAACACCAATGCGTGTGAAATTTGTAAATTTCAGTATGTTACTGAGCAAGAACCAAAGCCAATAACAGAGGTACGCGCTACTCGACGGATATTGCATAATCGGTAGGCAGAAATAAGTTTTAGTTTTTATTGCACCCAGGAAGCGTATCTGCCAAAAGAAACCTCGTCAGCGACTTTATATGCTTCCTTATTCTTACGCCGCTGGCAATATCTAGTACTTGGCTTTGCGTGTCTGGCGCGCTATACTATGCTCGTTTGGGATTTCAGCATGTCGAAGTGCCTGGGCTAATTTGCCTGGCTGCATTTTTGATAGTTACCTACTGCATTTGGTTTACGGTAAGCGCTCTAACTATTTTAGCCCCTGTAAATTCTATTTAGATAACTTTGCGATATCATGTAAAATTGTGGCAGGAATGGAAGAAACAAAATCACACGGTTCACGTGAAAGTGAGCAGCAAAGACTCCTTCTCACGGCTATCTTTGAACAGCTCGTTAAATCGTTCCGATGGTGCACATAACACTGATCAAAACAACAATTACATAATTGATGTAAGTAAGACTGCCTAAATTTCGACTCAGTGTAAGCGATGCGCCAGTGAGCAACTTCACGCGGCGTCGCCGTTGTTCCTTGAAAAACAAAGGCAGGAAGTATTAGGCTGCCAAAGCGAACGAGGTCGTCAATTTGTGAAAAGAATTCATTCAGGATTCGCAAGGACGTGCAATGAGCAGTTCAAGCCTATTTTTATCCCTTACTGTCCTTGCTTACTTACAGATTAAGATAAGTTCCTATCAAAGTAATGCCATTTAAAAAACTGAGATTTCCGTAGAAGCTAGCTGAACAGTACCAAGGAAAAATTTTTATGAAGAAGCGAAAAGAAAAGTTACGGTTATGTCACTGCCGAAGCTTCTACTTTCAGCTACCTGAGCAACAGTGTGAACATAGATGAGACAGGTTACCTTAGCAATGACGAATTATTAATACTCTATTAAAAGACTGTTTTCCAGATAGTTCAGCAGCACACGTTAAATGTTTAGCGTATGACTAACAGAAGTACAAACCTCAGCTAAAAGTAAACATTTCTTATTCTTGCTTCAGAACACGTTTCCATATGGCTAGTAGCTTCTTTCGTTTTCATATAACAAGGATGGAAACCACAGATAGTAAGGAAACGAAATTCTCCAATAAGAAAGCAACTTTCCGTTGTATTGCTGTTAGAACATTGCATTTTGCAGTTACTGAAGTGATTCCTTTTAGAGTCCCTTACCACGTACTTGCGTGTAAAGGAAAAGGATTTTGAAGTGGAAATACGGCTGCTTCCCAAAGTCCAAACGACCAACAACCTAAGCGCCATTAGTACGGCAAAGTGGATAATATTTTTACTTATGTTAGCCTTCTTGCTTTTCACCGCGACTTCTTTTTTGATTTCTACCCACTATCCCAGTATTTCTATTCCGTGATTTTTACAACATGGCTAATAACATTCTAACAAAGAAAGTTCAAACATTTCTCATGGCTTTCCCTCGCATACAGCCTTGTTTGCTGGGTGGGACAATTTTAAGTGGAAGCTGTCAAAGCGAGGGTACAGTTGTCATCAACCCGAACAAGCTTTTGACGACACTGATAGTAGGACATCTAAAAACTGTGCAGTCTATACAAGACTTTGCACTCTTCACTACTTATTCGCCTGAAATGAACTTTAATTCGCTTCAGTTGTCCACTCGAAGCGTTCGTTAGGGGCAAAACAGAGATTCGAAACGGAGAAATGCTTAATTTAACACTTCGTCCAGGCTTCGGTTAAGTTTCATGGGCATTGTTACCGCGAGCACGATTAATTGCTTTTCCAAAAATTCACTAGAACGAAATGAAACCTTGAAAGACGTTTCTTTCTTTTCCATGACCCGCATTTTTCGAAATCTACAATCTTGGTATTTGATGTCTTCACATCCATTATTTTCCATTTACTTGTGTTCTTGCTTTCTGAAAATAAACGAAACGATTTCCCTGTCAATCAATGGCTGAACATTTCCTAGGGAAATAACAGAGTGCAGTTATTTATTTTTCATAGCTTTCAGGACGACCTTGTCCCTGTCACTGAAGACGGGACAACGTAGTCCCAAGAGAAACAAAAATAACTGATTATTCCCTGTTACTTCTCTAAAAGAGGTTCATCCATTCGTTAGTAGAGCGTTTGTTTCATTTAAATTCGGAAAGCAACTAGCAGGAAGCCATATGCGACCTAGTTAAAAAACATTTCTTATTTTGAAGTTCCATCTATAAATACTTTCCTGATCTTTAGCTGCTTAGTCTCGAACAAACATTTCCGTTAAGCCGCTTTGATAATTATTTTAGTAATATTATTAATATATCTTTAAAGGTCGGGTTGGAATCATGCTGTATCAACTCACCTAGAAAAGAACACTTTGGAAATTGGCGCTTTCAATGCTCGACAAGCACTTGCTCTTTACTGAGCATCTCTCAGCGGCGATGCTATTCAAGTTCTAGTACAAGCTGACAAGCCAGCTGGATAGCTAGCAATTTAAAAATTACACAGACAAACATCAGTTCAAGTTCTGCGTTCTAACACAAAAATTACGTGACGATCGCGAGCGGAAGTAAATGAGATATTAATAGTTGCCCATTCAAGCGAAGCAAATCTAATTGTCGAGTGCAACTGAGAAATAAAGAAAGGTGACTGCATATCAAGACAAAGGAGTTAGCAAAGAGACATTTCTTCTGGCAAAAGGATGAATCCTTAGTGAAGTTCCAACAATTGTTCATACTGTCTTCTAAGCTACGTATTCAAAAAACATTATGAGAAAAGTAGTGGTGAAGAGCAATCAAACAAGAACGACTGTTATGACATAAGCCACGTGCTTATCAATTTAAAAAATTCAAAGTAAAACGAAGTGCTTACTTTCTTATAAGAATACAAGTATGCTAATAAGAATGAATGGAAATATCGTGAAAGCGCACAATAAACTCACAAAAAATTAGCACAGCTGAGATATCCTTATATTTTTCTTGGTGCTACTGCTGTTTCTGTTGCCAATGGGCATATGTTTTAGTTAAGACAGAATGTTCCAGCTGCAGTATAGGGAAAGCAAAGCGGTGTAGAAAAAATTGACAATAAAACCTAAATTTTATTGGGCTGCCACAACGTCATTCCTATAATCGTTCATACCGCGCGCCCAGTTTTTCAAACCAAAAGTTTATTTGCAGAATCAACCGTTTTTTAGCAAAAATGAATTTCCTTTAACATCTAGGAACAAGCATTCCTGCCAAAAAATAGGATGATTATGGCAAACAAAAGTTTGGTATGAAATTCACGACGCTGAACTTGAAAGCGGCCGCCAAATCTTTTATTTTAATTACTTTTTTCAATTGTAATGGTTTAGTGGTTAATGGATGGTAATGTATGGACCGTAATTATTACCGAACAACTGCATCGTCCTTTTTTCTTATTCATCGTTGCAAATTATTCAAACTGTAAGATTAAATTGTGTAATCCGACTTGCAAAAGAAACAGCAATGATTTATGTCCCGATTGATTGATCTAAGCGGTACAAACGACTATACAGATGGGTAAAATACATTTCAAATCACTGACAACCTGATAGATTCTCTAATTTAACGATTCACCACCCTGACAGAAAATGAAAAAATTAAAAGGAAGGACGTTAAGGAAATTGGAATCCAAAATTGTAATTTGCTTTAGTTAAGCCCAACGTCAAAGCCGATTTAATTGAAGACGCATAAACACGCTTACAATGACTGAAATGTTTTCTCTATCTATCCGAAAACGTTAACCTACGTTCAGAGAATGGGTATTCGCTACGCGTAATTAAATCTTTCATTTACCAATACGGAAAACTAGCTCTCGTTTTCTAAGATTGAAAATTGTTATTATCAAGATACTGGATCTATCAGTGCATCAGATTTTCGAAATAGGAAACTAAAAGATGGCTTTGTAAATTATGTTCGCTTCGTACTTTTCTGTAAGGAAAGCAATTTAAAAGCACCAAGAACAATAAATGAAACTGTATTATCCCAAAGCCATTAAAAAGATGGCCAATGAGACTACGAAGAACAGCGGATATTAATACAAGCAGTTACTGCTCGTACCGAAGCAGAGACATGCCCATGCTTTAGAAAGAGATAAAAACAGTAGAAACAGTCATCATATTTTTCATAACACGAAAAGTTCAAATATTATAAAGATTTTAAAAATAGCCTCTTGTGTTCAGAATATTCTGTAGCAGCCTAAACGGTGCGAAAGACATAAAACTTCAGTCGTAAAATAAATAGCTCCTCCAAGACTTACCAAGAACATGGAAATCAGCGATAAAAATTTCTTCAACCAATGTGAACACAGTGTACGTCATTTTACTGATGGTGACCATTTCTGCTATGGTAAACTGAAGCCTTTTCAGAAGCGCATTGCTTCAGCCCATTTAATTACTCAACGTTAATCATTTTTAATGAAACCGTACTTTTATCATCAAATTTAAAGGAATTCTTTAATTATCCATTTTGAAGAAAAAAATTTCGTTGCCAGGAACGAGACAAATTGGACCATTTGACTAACCGGCAAGCAGGAAAAGAACACTTGAGTTAAGCTAGCTATTACCTGCGCGCGGCAGTCCAAAAACACATTTACACGCTACTGATCGTTGCCGTATTGTCATGCAGTAATGTGTAAAAACGAGGGTAACAGAAAAGCAGCTTCAGGGACTACAATAAGTACAGTTCATTGATCGTATGAGGTAAGTAATTTTATCATCAACTTTGCCACTAGGCAGTCCGAATAAGGGAAAGGAAACGAACAAATGTTGACTAGTACATCAAAGCATTGTTGATGCAATAACATATGAATGCATTGTTTTTTTCAAAAACAACATCAATTAATCATTACATCAAGTCCCTGATACAAGACGAAACTATGCCGCTTTGTTTGTAGCCACCTGGCTTCCAGATGCTTCTCTGATTAACGTATTAATTCATGCCTTGGAAAGAAGATGTTCACTAATGTTATATATTAATTTGTGCAACTTCAGATAGGCGTAGCCCTAATTTTAAAAATATTTAAGAGAATGCTTTCATTCCTGGCGTTACTATATGAATGCGGTTACATTTCAGTCCGTCGAGAACAAAACTACGAACCGAAAGTCAATTTGCAACATTTGCATTCTTGCAATACGTAAATATGAGTTCCGTACCTGAACAAGAAACTTTGTTGCATGCACATGCAAGTGGGTGTGTAAAAATGCTGATGCAACATAAGCCGTAAACAATTCTCAAGCGCATAACAAACGGCATTGCAATATACAAAATAATGAGGCAGAGTAGACACGCATTTGCCTCTCCATTACTTAAAATATATCCATGCAACCAAAACACAAAAAAGCTAGGAGAACGCAGCGAAAATTTTAGGTTCCTCGAAATACAGGGTTGGAAATTCGAGTTGATAGTTAATACCTCGTTTTAAATTATGTAATTAGATTAAAACCATAAAACTCTTACTCCCTTAATAATAAAGTCTTGGTTTCATGCTCACCGTTTTTCAGAGGAATTTCCTGCTATGCACTGTTGATTAATAGTAGGAAGAATGCATTATTTGCATAAAGATGGCGTGGTCACTGTGCACATGAAAGCAGGGGAAAACACTAAAACGCATGCATGACATCATTATCATAGTCTAATTTTTGACTCACTGGGCGTTTTGAAAAGACTAACTCTGGATTTTTTTAACTACCTAAGATGTTCGTATAAAGCTTGCGGCTGAGCTTCATCTCTATTAATAACTTTACTATTCAATAGCACCTATTGAATCACCATTCCTACACAGGCGGTAAATGACGTCTCAAAAATTGAATTCATCTGCTTGACGCTCCCCATAGTATACGCATTTCGCATGGGAAAGTAAAAGAACGAACTATATCTATTTAATTCGAATTACTGTGAGATAATCTTCAAAGACTATGCTGCCCTAAGTATATATCTGTGCAAATTAATTTTACCATGTGAGGAAAATGAACAGCGTAATCAGCAGCTAACTCTGGCTGATAGGTACACGCTTAATTGTCACAGTTCAGGAGTTTATGGTTTAGAATGATTTCCTTACTGGTTTCTTTCATGCAACTGTCCTTCAGATTTCACATATGTTTACTGCAAATACTGCTTTCAAGGAGCTAGCTTATTTCCATTATTTCACGGAATGTAGATGTTCTTTCATGAAGAAGAGGAATAGAATGTTGAAGAACAAGTATTCTTACGTGTGTAATCTAGTAGTCGTACATTGAAGAATAATTGGAAAACAATTGATCAGACATATTAAATATCAAATAAGACATAATCGACAATTATTTCATATTTGTTTGCACTAATTTATACTAACTGCACTGCGCAGCCGTAAACAAAAGCATGAATGAACAGAAGGCAACGCGGAGCTTGACCAAAAAACAAAAAATGTTAACAATAAATCTTAATATTAAAATAAAAAGCAAAGTGAAACAGAAAAATACAGAAGGAGCTTGTCAGTCCCTCTCCTTGGGAAGTCAGCGTTTCCATTTCAGGTTCATGTGATTGCTTAAGTCACCGTCTTGATGCACTGCTAGAGGAACACTTGGTAATGCATTCATATCTGTGCTGATGAACATCCGTTTCACATTAACTCTTCGCTAACAGTTGAGTGAGGCTTGATTTCCTAAGCGCAAAGTTTGTCTCAAGTTTGCTATGAGCGTCAGGGTAGCTTAAGAGAGATAATTGTAAGTCTCATGGATAAGCGAGTTTTTGCAAGTTGCACTGCTTAAAAGTTTCGCTGAGATAAGTTGGCCAACGTTCGACCTATGATTTCAATAAATTCAACATACGTCCTGTTAATCTACTTGTATTCCTGTTAAAAATGTTCCAACAAGGCGTTGCGGTTGGGAACCGTTACACTTAAAGTCAGTCCAGGTCGGACAAAACCGATGTATTACGAAGCAATAAATTATACAAAGGACACTTCGAGAGGCAAACACATTAGGTCAGAGGATTAAAATAGACAGCAAAGACCGTTCTATCACTCCCATTACAAGTACGTTTTGAAGTGAATAGCAGCTTTCTTACTTGCACAAAGGCTATACTTCCTACCGTTTCTTACCTCATTGTTTTAAGTGACAGTATCAGTCACTTAAGAGGTTTGGTTAAGTAATAACTAACATGAAGTTAATTCAAGAGTTGCCCCCAACTTTGGACAGCGACTGTTTCGCTAACGCCATGAATAGTAGAACGTGAAAAGCAGCCGTCTCATAATTTTGCCTAAATTATTCTTAACCGTAAATGAGAGTCGTTCAGAGGGAAGATAGGACAGCAGCAGGGCAGTATCGATTGAGCTGAAGGTGTTTTCAAACACGTCGATAGCCTCCCGTATTTCACGCTCCGCCCTGGCGCGAAATGCGGAGGCTATCACAAAGCAAAGGTGTGCGTGAATTGGTGAAAGCTTGTCCACTTTGAGGTGAAATCGAGGGGAAGAAAGCTAATTGTCAGTGTCAGTTAGGAACGGACGTAGTCAAAAATTCAATTATTCTGGTTTGGCGCTGAAAAGAAATATCTGACCAAAAGCATAGAACTGCTGAACAGTAATTTGTGCTCGTATTTCCCCCATTCCATTGAAAAATATTTACGTATGGCTTATCCGGTTTTTATTTATAATACCCTGTTTGTGCTTTTTTGCAGGAGCTGCGAAAGTCGTATTCAGTGAGCTTCTCTAGCCAGGCAAAAGTTTTATTCCATATCCAATGAATTCTATCTTAGAAAGCTGGGAGTTTTCTTGAATATTTCCTCAAGATGTGAGGAGTTGCTGAATTTAGTCGCGTCGTTTGAGGCGCAAAGTTTCACTTCCCAATAGGATACTTATAGATTTTTCATCACAACATGAGTTTCACGACAACTTAAACACGTGGACGAAATTAAGAAAACAGTTAACGTGTTATGGGGGAACTAAAAAGTGCTTCAAAATGCAGCCGCTACGTTCTGTCTCTGCATGCATTGAAATACGGCAAACATCTTGCGCGAAAATTGATCAAAGACAAGACGTCCCACAGGTTTCAGTGTGCCTGAAAGAGCTTTCCAAAAGAATTCCCCATTCAGAAACGCTATTGACTTTTATTGTCCTAGAACAATTACCACCAATTATTAGGGAAAACAGCCTAAGAGTAAAACATGCTTGGCTATGACGGCGCATAATAAACATAATCGCGAAACAAACATTTCAGCACGTTTTCACCGTTCATCTATTCTTAATTAACGCAGATGTATTGTCACATATCTTCTTTGATATGACAGTTGCTTAGCGAAGTAGCGCAAAGCACTGTACAGCCATGAATAGTCATTTACGCCGCAAGACATCCGCTTTGTAAACCATAAACTTGGGCGCACATAATGAATCCATCATGTAATTGGCTCTGCAAATTGACCAAATGCTGTGATCGAAGAACTTAGCAGCTCTGTCTTCCTACAAACCTATATGTGTAGTCTCAGTGGGACTTCCACCCTATAGAAAGTGATATATAAGTCGATAATAGTGAACAACGTTACGCAAGATGCAATGATGGCCTTTGACCAACACATGCCGCTAGACATGCCGTTAGTACGTTAGAAAAACTCGCGCCAACAGCTTCATTTTCAAGCCTGAAATTGGCGTCACATCGATGCCCACAGGGCACTAACTGTTCATTTGATATATCGTTTACCTTAAAGAATGCAGCAAAAATATAGACTGAATTAATATCCCTCGAATTCCAAACTAGTGCGTATTTTGCTAACCAGAAAATACTTCGCATTCGGTAGAACAGGAAATTCAATTAAGCGTAGCAGCTGCCCGCCTGAGCTGTCTAATGGACTGGATTCAAATAAGGAAACCGACACGGGCTGACTGGCGTTTCAGAAACTGCCACCATCACGAAAGAGCAAAAGGTGCTACGAATTATCACGCGTGGTATGGTTTTTCTTTCTTTTGATATTAACAAACATGACTACGGTTGAATGACAGTGAACGATTGTTTGACGGAAAGCCATTGTCCCCTCAAACGACGTTTTAGCCGGACAAGCTTTGGTTTGATTAAATTAAATTGCTGAGAAGCTGGCCTCGAATATTAATGGCATGTAATTCTGAATTACGAAGCTCAACTCTGATCGATTGCTCCAACGATTATGCACTATCTTTGGCCTTTTAGACCATAACGTTCTGCAAAGACGGATGAATCATACGCGATACAATAAACCGACCCACTCTAAAACCAAAAATTGTTTAGATAAAGTTGTATTGCGACAGCCCCTACGCAATTTGGATCGATTTTCCTACTCAACCACATTTGCAAATCGTTAACATAGCTACAACCTGATAGGTCGCTCTTGTGAGCTTAGTCCGCCTACCATTGAAGCTGTTGATTAAAACCAAAGGTTCCGTGTGGTCTGTACCATTTCTTGCTTAAGACAAGAAGAAACAGTTCGACCGGAAAGAGCATTCAGCAGCATCATGATCGCCATCTCTTCACGCCTCACATTTAAGATTCTCGTCGCTGTGCTCATGGTATGCGTGTTACGTTCAGTCCGTTTATACTTTAATACCCTGAGAACAAATTCCAAGTATGCTTGCTAAGCCATTAAGTTTCAATGTTAATTCATAAATTAAATTCAAACAAATGCTTTCTACTGAAGCACAGAGGGATTACGCTTTTCAAAGCTAGAATAAAGTTAAAGTACTTTACAAGCAAGGAACCTTATCTTGAGGCGACTTTATGCCTGTTCGAGCGTGATAATGCTAAAAACTACTGAATTGCCTTTGAACTGTTATAATAATTGAAAAATGACGCCTGCACTGCATTTCACTCTACCCGACGTACTGAAGGTACACTTTAAGTGTAAAATGAGTCACAGGTGGTTTGATCACATTTACAAATGCTTTATATTACTCAGCCGTAGTCAAAGGTTCTTGATAAAGAAAAACAAATACTTTACTAATTAACCCACAATCTTAAATCATTGAAAACTCATACGACAATGCTTTGTTACACATATAACGGGACCGTCTCGCCTTAAGATAGCTAACAAAACTTACTGACGCTAGATGGATTGCTTCTCCTTGGTTACAATTATGTATACTTAACAAATTCATTCTGTTGTCGCCTTAGACCAAGAAAGGCAACGAAGTGGCGAACGTAACAGACGTGATATTTCTACACCTGAATAGATAAGGCCATCGAGCGAGGTGACAATTATTTTTCTAAGAAGCAAACAGGAATTTACTATTACTGACACAGACTTGTGACTTGTATTAAAAACTCACCGTTTCCTTACTGCATCGATCTTGCGGATTTTCCAATCTGCACACGCTCGCTTTAGTTTCTTCGAAACGGCAAACAGCATAAATTTACATCCCAACTTAAGCTGCCTCTTTCTGAATGCCTCAATAGATCATCCTCTACTAGGCTTTTCTGTTGACCAAAAGTGAAAATACCAAACTCCATGTCGTAAGTGCAAATCATATGAATGCGTTGAAGTCTACGGTTGCAAAGAAGGGCTGCTCAGATGAACTGCTGCAGTTTAAATGGGTGGAGAATATTGAGTGGTTTGGTGTAAAGTTTTGCAGCCTTAAATTAATAAGATATATGGTATATGCTTGTCAGCAAGCAATATAGAGACCAGCACAGCATTAGCCAGGTGATCTTAATTGCTACGACAGATCAAACTTCAATACAAGGTCAAAATGACATGTCTTCTGCCCTTTTGGTAACGATGAAGAAAAGATGCGGCAAACCAGCAGATCTGGGACTGTCTTTACTGCAAAAGCACCTTGCTTAAGTAATTTCGTTACGTCATGCTGACCATGTCTTAAGATAACAACATTGTTCCTTTGTAGCAGTAGCTTACGCGGTACCATGAAAAAATCGTATTGCCATGGTAATAAGTTCAGGTCGTAATCTAACATTTGTGAAAATCTCGTGATTTGCCTCTCTTAAAAAAAAAACTTCCTGAGGACGAGAGACTTGGCTGTCTTCTGAGAGAACACAAAACTGTACCACCCCTACGCTTCTCTGTGTTCTGTGACGTCAAAGTAAATAGCAGGGACACGCAAACCAAGGATAATCTCATATTTTGTTACGTGGAACAGCAGCCTGTGCAAGCAGCTTGCTAGTAAAAATATAATTCAGAAATGCCAAGGTAATATGAGTGTGCAGAATGGGAAAAAACCTTTGAAAGCACTCTTACAAACTTCTGTTAAACGAGCTGGTTCAAGGAAAAACGTAACGGAAAAGTTCACGTTGGCCGCTGCAAAAAGCTTTGTTGAATACAAGGAAAAGTGTCGTGTGATATGATTGCACCCATCAATCTTAATGCTATTTAAAAGCATCTTCACCATTCCCCAAGTGAATTGCAAAGCGCCGTGCCTTCGGCAATAAGTTTCATTCTACCGCCAGAAGCATTCTTTAGCTTTACGCTCTCAAAGACTAAGCAAAAAAAGTTTTTGTCAGAGTAATTGTTTCGCGAAGGAAAGTATAATCGGGTGTTTTTTGGTCAATTAGCATCCATCTCGTAGGCGATGAGTGTCTGACGCAAGTTGAATGGGGACTGGCAGCTTCCAGTACCATTCAGAAAATTAATTACACGAAAATCCAATTCAAAAGTAAAGCCAGAATAAATACCACGAAATGAAGAGGTTAAAAAGATTGACCACACAAATATAGTTTAATTTGCTCATCGACAACACTCAAAATGTCAACTAGTTTCTACTGCTTCTAATTAGTAGTCACTCTGCACTGCTTGCGGGTTTAATTGATAACGATATATACCTCCGGCAACGCGTGTGAAAGGAGAAAACCAGAGCCGCCGTTGTTGATCATCCTTCTAAGGAATCAATCTTTAGTTTTCATTTCCCTTAACGCCCCCATAAATCATACGATGGGGAATGATAACAAATCACGCGTTCGCAGTACTACTAATATGTAAAGCACGTGATTGCTTTCTACGATGTTAATCAAGCAGTAAATGAAAATCCGCCCCGAAAGGCATATCCCGAACAGTCTGACTTGACAGTCAGCACTTACTTCTCTAAAATTGAAACCTCATGGCGGTTGCAAAATGTCCTTCTGGACTATTAGAAATAAAAC
The DNA here is from genome assembly GCA_037903355.1 of Trichuris trichiura. Taxonomy (NCBI): domain Eukaryota; kingdom Metazoa; phylum Nematoda; class Enoplea; order Trichinellida; family Trichuridae; genus Trichuris; species Trichuris trichiura. Next base: position 172,308 of record JBAJFE010000052.1, read on the forward strand.
ATCGAACTTTCTTTATCCTTCAAGTGAACGACATGTTGTTATGTTTACCTAAAAGAAGATCTGCTAGAACTGTTGCAATAAGGACGACGGAAGTATAAGTGATTATGCGTATCATTCTTAATGACAAAGCTGTTTATTAGTTCTACTTATTAAGCAGACAATCTGGCAAACCAACCGACTAAAGACTTAACAAGAGGTGCTTCATTAGTCGTTACTGCGGAACTTGAGGAGTCTTATTAATGTAAACAGAAACTAGATTATGAGTTACTGATTACTACAGCGTCTCTCTCTCTCTCTCTCTCTCTCTCTCTCTCTCTCTCTCTCTCTCTCTCTCTCTCTCTCTCTCTCTCTCTCTCTCTTTCTCTCTGCCTTTTCTATCTTTCCATACTCAATATAAACATGCTTCATCAGCAGCTTGCAACTCCATACTTTTACAGGTACACCAAATTAAAACGGTGTCGGACTGGCGCTTTGATGATATCGGTGGAAATGAAGAAAGAGCTCGAATGGAACTTGCAAACTTCTACAAACCCCTTGGCCATAAGAAACAACAATTCGAGCGAATTGTCAGCACAAACAGTTTGTCCGGACTCGATAAAAAAACCTTCGACCGTTTGGACGATGCTCATCTATCCGGCTTGAGCAAGAGAGACTTTGACTCAATGGAAGGCGTTGGGCTTGGAAACTTCCATAAGCGTCCGTTCGATTCTCTCGAACGTGGTTTACCAGGAAGTTGGAAACGATTTATCCATAGACACCACGTCGTTTATTAACACTTTCAGTTGGGCAATTAGATACGCTTGAACTGGTAATGGAGAAATGCTAGTAGCAAAGAATGTCAACTCTCAGCGTTCGAACACTCCGCAGCCTCACTTGTTCTGCTTTATTTCTCTTCAAGTAAACCTTACTAGGAGAGCTGTTACTTATAGACGCCACGACATCGTGTAGACCAAAACGCTGTAGAAATAACGGTCCTTACATCGGAACATATAGTGCAGACAGTCTGCTGACTAAGTTTTCATTAAATTAATACCCTGTATTTATCAACAGCACCCATAACTGAAACCTCGTTGCACAATTTCGGCCTTAGTAGCCTCGATAAGAGACCTGGATGAAAGCTGTAGAACGTTTATTGCTCTCTTTTAAAAGCAAGGTGAGGGCAAGAAATTAAAGCACATTCGATCTAGCCAAAACTCAGACAGTTGGAAACGGATATTGCACCTAAAGCGACTTTAAATCAGCTCACATGGTTAATATTCCTTAGACGTCATCACTTCGGAAATTCTCTAACATAGACGCAATATCCGGGAAGCGATCACGTGCTTGATGGTGCTTGAGCAAGCAAAATATACAAGTATACTTGAAACACAGCTAAATGGAGAAAGCAGTAACGCCTACATGAGACTGCATCAACTACAAGCGACTCAGTGTTCCAGGTGATCATCATCAAAGGTAGCAAAAACCTTCACGATGTAACCTGACAAACGCGGTGCTTCGATAAAACCAGAAATTTTTTTGAAACATTCGTCTTATATGACTAAAGGTAAGCATCAGAAATCAGCTGCGAAAAGCCTGCTCGTCCAGCATTCGGCTATCCGTACACGCAATGAATTACTGCACGAACTTGGTGTAATTACTTGTGAATTGCAGTTGGGTTGAAAAATTTTCAAAAATTCGGCAACTATGCCAACGCGTAATTAAAATCAATAGCGAAACGCAATTCTTCGTGTGTGCACTCAAATGGCAGGGGGCGAAGGCCTTCTTTTGGTGCCCTTACAATAATACCAGTCGGCAGGCGCTTATGCATGGTGTAATAAAATCAAATGACCAAAGTTTCGACATCCAATAACTTAAGCTTGACCAAATGTAATTTATGGGCGTCGAAAAGAAGATCAATTACGTTTCCGCCTTTGAAACCGGTTGCCAAGGCATATGTAACGCATTGCCGACTGATTAAGTAACGAATACCAATTTCCTTAACAATGCTTTATGCGGGTAGCCGAAACAATGCTCGACAATCGAAAAATCGTGTAAGCATTTATAAGCAAAAGCTGAAAGGATTAACCATTAGAGAAAATGAGGCGCCATGATGGCTAGTTGAATTTAACCTTTACAACTAATAATCTCAATTCAGTTAGCCATTCGGCGGAACTGGCATGAAAAACAATCGGAATTGCGCAATTTACTAACAAAACGTAACTTGATAGCGGTGGACCTTCGTTAGCGACACAAAGCACTTCTGCGACGGTTACCCGTAAGAGCAACAGGAAAAGGTCACTTACAAGGAAGCTGAGTGAATAATAACGTTGCAAACTGGCCACACCCTTTCTGCAGCGCGATCCCAGCTTACTCATATTTCAAAAGGACTTCTTTAAAAAAGAGAACGCTTTTTAGTCAATAAATTTTTACAAAATACCCCAAGCGGATTACTTGAAACAAAAAAGCGTCACTATTTCCTAAAACAGGTTGATTTTCGCTAACGCTGCTTTTAACGTACAGCATGGTACGCAGGTAGTTTATCAGCAACAGCAAACACTATACATGGAAATGCTAATTCGATGCATTCGAAGCCTTCAGATTCCGCGCCGCGGCCGTTACTTCTGCAATTGACAAGTGGAAACTGCGGAATCTGCAGGTAAATCCTAAAGCTTTCTGCCTTAAGCTACTAACGATAGAGTTAATGAGTTACGGAAGTACTGATGTCACCTACTCTGGTGTTTTTATTTTTGTTTATTTTTGCTGAAAAACAGCCCACTGAGCGGCTGGTGTGACTTTATTAAGCGATACTGATCTATTCATCAACATCGAAGGGAACTGAATCCAAATGAAAAAGAAGTGTTACTGTAACATGCGTAAACGTAGCCTGTAGGATGTTCATTTTTCCAGAACTTTATTAATATATAATATTAATGTTCATTATTTTCATAAATGATCAGTGATACACAATCTGAAAGGAAAGGGAAAGCCAAGGAATGAATTGGGCTACGAAACGTCTAGCAAGTCTACTATTGGGCTCGAATCAGCTGAAGTTATATGAAGCGTCATTAGAGTCAAACCCTACCGAACCGTTTCTAGAGAATGAAGTAGAATAGCATTGGTCATCTGACCAGAATTCTTTCTAGAAAAATGAAAAGATATTGTACGCTTTCAATGAATTGCTACCCTGAAATTAGAAATGTTTTTTCCATCAAATTCACGTGCCGAGCTGAGGGACGCATAGGACTGAATTAATCAATTCTGGAGCAAGTTGTAAATAATTGAAAACTTTCCAGTGGACGTCATTTTTGAAAAGAGACTATGGTATGAATACATTCAATCCGAAACGTGCTCTTTCGTACTGCCGATCACCGAATTAGGTTGATTACAAGAAAAAAAAAGAATATGCGCTCTATGGCGACTCTAATTAACTTGCACATGTGACAGCTTAGTGAAAAACAGATAAAAAGTGTTTCGTGCAGCTGCATAAATGTGAATTAGAACTTCCTTCTGGTCGCTTAATAAGATTTGTCTTCGCAAAGATATTAAACGGCCAAGGATGGAGCGCTTAGGTTCACGTATTCTCCCGCTGTTTACAAAAAGTAATTGTATTGCATGCTTTGATCTGGCAAAAGAAAGTACGCCATAAATATTTCTGCTCATGAAATATTCAACTTCACTCTAGCTCGCCAGTTTGTTATACTGATCAAGTTTATACTGTATGCTGGCCATTATTTTCTAGTGAAAAAAGCGGTAAAAGTACTATGATAAATCAAACGGTGCCCGTGTTTGGTTATGCGAAAAAATAAAGTAACACTAACATGTGAAGTCTCAAAACGTGTACGTTAACCAAACCGTCACATTAGCTCGAATAGTTTGTTAAATTAGTTTGAAGTTAACATTTTTAAAATCAAAGATCACGTGAAATAGCGAGCAAAGTATTCCAAAAGTTTTTTCACAATTAGGAAACCACTTCGTGAAATAGAAAAATGCAGGTTCAAATAGAAGGGCGCTTATTTTAAGGCGAACCGTCAAAACTGTGAGCAGAAAACTTAGGAGTGATCCAACGCTCTGCTCCTAAGGGAACGAAACGAAAACAAGGCACAGTGGTAGCGTACCTAACCGTAAGGAAAAGATTGATTCAAGGATTAGATGATTAGATCTTTTCCTTATCTCAGATCTATTTAGGATTAATTTATTTTTGCCCCATGACTCATTAACAGAACGTGTACTTGTCGTTTATGTTCAGTTCTCGGATTGTGATCAATGATAAGTTATGTAACGCTTATTCATTTCTAGGAAAATTTTTGCGTTACTTTCTAAAAGCTCAAGTCTCAAGCGAACTTCGTAAGCTACTTGTATAATACAGTCAGTACGCAAGGTTCAAAAGTAAAGCAATCGGTTCTTTACTAGACTTGTTTCCTAGCTTCATACTAGACTTTAGGCTAGATGAAAACTGTAGTTTTCCGCATCAGGGAACAGCTGACCTGCACATAAAAATAATATTTTATTGATAAACGCGTTTGGAGGATCGCAGATCTATTGCATTATCCATTCTAGCGCATTGCTCAGCACACGCAACAAAGCTTGAAAGACTTGCCTAGTTCATTTTATGAACACTTACTTATCCGGAAAAGTTCTGGAGCGTACGAACGGAAACATCATTAAACGGCCGGTCAGAGGTGGTCAGTGCGGAAGGAAAATATCCTACGGCTATTTGCAAAGACTAAGATGGTTTACTATGTATTGCGGTTTTGAATAGCTCACAGTTTATTATTGATAACAGCTAATAAACAAAGGTCACCGTAAGGAAATCGATTTCTGTTTTTCTGTAGTCCTCCGTAGCCTCGAGATAGAAATACATAATATTAAACCTTGAGGAGACATTTTAAACTAATATCAACTCTCTATTGATGAGCGGCGTCACTACTCAAAACAATATGTACCGCAGAGTGCGTATCAGAGAGGATACAGAGTGAAAACAATTCAGTTAACTATTCATAGTTCGTCCTTTGTAGTTTATTTTTGGGCGAAACCACTTTTGATAACATCAGTAGCTCTCGTTGCGGTATGGATACTTTCATTCACTAAACTGGAATATCAGAAATATTTAATTGAGTGGCCACGCAGGCGGCTCAAAGTTTTCTCGCGAGATCCCCGCTTTGTCGGTGAACTAAAGGAGCCACACGCTGTTTCAAGTTCGCATCTCACAGTTCAAGCTTCCTTGAATCAATTAAAAAATTCCCGATGAATACCTGGCTGACGCAATTTCAAAATCTCCACGGGCTGCGTTGGAAAGCTAATATATTTTAAAAAAGTAATTTTCGCCACTCAAGACAAGAAATGTTTGCCTAGAAAGCTCAGATGGTTTTCGCTTCTTTAATTAACGGAAGGTAACAAAAATGTTAAATTGAGAATGAGAAAATACAATCCTGTTACCGTAGAAACCCGATTTACAAAGGGCTAACGTACTAATCGAAAATTTAAGTGAACAATGTCCATCGAGTTTTCAGGACTTATCTGTTCAACACGTTTAGAAATGCAAGAACAATGCAACGTAATAAAAGACTGATCACAATTCACTTTACTGCAGTGCTATTGCATTTCACTCGTATAAACTCGCTATAGTAGCATATGTCAAATTACTGATGCGCCTAAAAAACAAGTGTGAAATGTGAGATCACAGCAGTGCTTTTAGTTTGTTCGACTGAAAAAGCTGAATTCCTTATACCAACTCTTTTATGTATTAATTCCACGATAAGACAAGGGTTAAACAGGGACAAAGCTCTAAGAACACTTTCTCAAAAAAGATATCCTAAAATTGTTCCAGCTTTTGATCTTATTTTCTAAAACAGTTGACTTTCAAAGACTGCAGCTGCAAGGAGTAAAACAAACTGAGGGCTAAGATTTTATACAATGCTTGGACAACTTATGTACCATCCTGTTTTTCAGGGTTTCAATTTGTTGGGAAGATTAAAACAATGAAACGAGATTGCTAGCAACGTAGCCTCATCGAAGCAGAGTAGAACCTCGATTAATCACACTAAGCAGGATTGAGGGTTGTCGGATTAAACCACCCTCGTGCAACTTCTAAACATTCAAACAATTAACACGCGAAGAGCATGCATAGTGTTCAACTTCATCTTCACGAAATTCATCTTCTTCTGGTACCTTCTTGCATTTATGGTAATGAATAAATAATTTCATCGTCATTCAGCGTTTGAAATTGTAGACCCTCTGAGGTGATACCATAAACCGTAATACTTCAAAATTTTAAACCATAAAAAGTATGCATCCCATTGGAAGCATGCGTAAATTCAGGCGCTGAATGCCTTGATCAATAAGAGCGCATTTAAGCCAAGCTGAATTTCCTCGAGTTCAATTAAAAGTCATACGTTTCGTACGTGACAGTTTCACAACGCCTGACATTTTCACAGGCACACGAAGTAAAAGCGCAGCTATTGTTAACCCTGAATAAGTCTCCTATGCTTGCTTAGGATATTTCTCATGCAGGCTTAACAAGCAACCCATCGGTCCCAACTATGAACACTGCTGAGTAGATCTAATCGCCAGGTATCCAACGTTAATAATTTGCTTTCTGAAATCAAGGCGCCGAACCACACGAATACCAAAACTACCTTATGTAAAGCAATACATTTTTTTACAAGAATATTGACTTTCATAAAGTATAAGATTCATTTACGGAAGGGATCCCGTCAAAACGTTTTTATAAAACAGGTTTACTCGGTAGAAAACGTTGAAAACGAACGCACCCCTTACTGAAAGCTTTATTTTCGACGTTTACAAATAAGAAAATTTTCTACATGGCACTAAGTATGCTTTTGTAACGCGTGCATAAGTTTTCACGCTTCTTTATGAAAACGGCCCGCCATTTCGCAGCATCAATGTCTGCGTAAAATTAACTACGATTTTCCGTAGACGCTGACGACAGGAAAAAACCTTATCTGAAAACTTGAAAGCTTTTAAACTTACACCCCTTGCTCGGCAATAAGCACGTTAAGAAAGCCTCATGGTTGTAAGGTCTTCTACGGCTTTTCCCGTTTTTTCGTTGTGCTGTTATCTGTAATTAAACTAAAACAACTGCTCTACCAACGGATGGATGAGCCGTTATTAAGAAAAGGTACAGATATCAACGCACTCAACTTTTAATGTTCAAAGCTTTCGGAACGCTCTAGTTCTGTCGTCAGTGAGGTGGTGGTGGTGGTGGTTAAGAAAGCCGCCATAATGGCAAGAAATCACATGTGCTAAAAAAATTTTTTTCATAGCATTGGAAAGGCTTTCCCTGGAATTTTCCTAAGAAGAAATATCAATTTTTGTCTAGCTTGCTTTCTGTATAACAGCCTTAGATGCAGTCACTAATCATAGTAATAATTCTTGGAGATTCTCACAGCTGCATAGAACAACTAACACTATAAGACCTGCAGTTGTCAAAAAAACAATAGGGACATGCAGTGAATGCTTTAAGCTTTTATGTCTGAAGTTTAACCTATTGCATTTGGTAGATTTGTTTGACTTAAAATTCAGTTTTTGACTTGGAAAAACGATGTCAGTTCCACCGTTTTCAGGTAAACCCACGCTTTGCATAAAGCTGATACCATACTACACACAATTCCTATATGAGAATAGCTGAAATCAAGCCATCCGTCTTAGCAGAAGTAAAGCCGTTCGTACTGTTTTTTCATGGTTCACACTAGCCTTTTACAAAACAAATGTTGTGTTCATCGTTAAGCATAGCATGCTCTTTAACTATGCAACCTATAAACATACATATCAAGTGAGGATAATTCTATTTTATCTCTGATGATGGGTCATGATTGGAACGGTAAGCTCTGGCAATAAAAATTTGAAATGTTACAACGGGATTTCTTCCGCAACAATCACATATGCTTCAAATGAACAGATTAAACATAATTCCGCTAGTGGAGTGCACCATAGAATTGCTATTAGGGATCAGGGAAACAAACTGCTTTAGAAACGGAAATTGGCATGCTACCCGTGTTGATCTCAGCGTTTGACACCAGATCCAGTTAAGTTAGTCCAAGAAAGCATTCAACAGCGAATGAATTATAAAACGTCTCCTTTTAAAAACGGAAGTCTTTTTCATCGCGGTTACTTGACTTGCTTTGACTAGACTAGGTCGGGGCTTCGCCAGCTTTCCTAAGGCCTGTACGTCTTCCTGGTTTCGAACGGCTTCCATTCGCGCCTTTGCTCATGTATATCATGACGTAATTCACCGTCTTTTCTTAGCATCCATCAGAGCATCCATCAGAGCATATGTCTGAATATTCAATTCCGTGCACTTGCTGTTCAAGCTATTCTTGCTAATTTTTTAATTTCAAGGCAAAGTACTTTGTCACCTATTCTACGAAATTCGTACTTTCTGTTGGGAAATGCATGAGCCTCTAATGGTTAGCCAACTTTTCGCTTGAACCTCTCTCACTGCGATCAACGTATAATCTAACCGCTTTTTTTCACACCGTTGCTCATCGACAACCTAAACAGAAAGCGTTCTTTTCATTGGGAAATGCACACGCATTCAGTATCCAACCTTCACCGCCAACAGGGGTCTTATCAACCGCCGTTCTGCACATCTGAACCCATTGAGCAACCTGCGCACGGTTATCCAACAGGAAGAGGGCCTCACTCAGATTCCCCTATGGAATGTCCTAAGTTCAAGCCGTATGGGGCCAACGACCGAGTGTTATCGTACCCGGTGGGGATCTCGTCTACCACCTGACGCAGACACAATGACAAGCACAGAACGTGCTGCATTTAAGGTATTTAAAGAATACTAATATACTGCACTGAAAATGAAGCTCCTTCTAACGTGTGTGTGAAAGAACATAATGGTGATACGGAGGTGCTACCCGTTAACATGGTAACATACGAAAATGTACTCCACAGATGCGTACATAAGTATACCCACGGAAACTTACCCTGTGGGAAAACACAACAGTAGCGAATCTCGACGAAGACAAGAGCTCGTGGAATCATACTTCCTTAGTTCCATCCAAACACAATCCTTTCGAGCGAAAAAATGGAAGCCCTGTACGCACGTTACTACGCACCTTATGCTGCGTAAGGCAGTGCAAGCATCTTTGCAAAAGCCGGTTAAGAAATTCCGGGACTCACCAAGGCGAATGATCGCACACCAACGAAAACGCTCACACGCGCACGACGGAAAGTATGGTTACAGACGACAAAAAGGTACCCTTGGAAATAAATCGCATCGAGTGCAGGCAATGAAGCAACGTGATGGCAAGAAAACGAAACCACAATCGACAGGAAGGCTTAGAGAAACATGCTTGGTGAACTCAGTGCTCTCTGGGATGTACACATTGGAAATTGTACTAGCGGCAGTCACTCGATAAAACTTATCGTTATATACCAATGGAAATGTACCTGCTGGAGATGTACTGCACTGAAACGAAGCCTGAAAAAACTAAAACCCCCTGAAAGAAACCTACAAAGCATTGCTAACGGAAAAGCATGCGCGCTGCCCTGAAACACAGAGAGATTGTTCACTGCCGACAAGGCTAAGTAAGAAAGCAGACTTCATTTGCAAGGACCACGCGTCAACCCTTTGCGTCAAACTGTTCGCGTCAAACCGTAATTGTCGAAGTATGTCCGGGAAAACATATGCGTTATAACGTAGTGCACCCAAAACAAAACGTTTAGTAACGGATGCTTTCGTTTTCATCGCTTTTTACCGAAGAACCTTGTTTTTTAAACGAAATACAGGCAGAAAAGTAGGCATCAGCAGAAATGGAAATAAACGAAGTATTTCACGTTTTTATAACCAGCACCACTTCCAGGGTTTGCGTCTTCCCGCTTTCAGCGTCACGGTAGAACAGAGTTCCTCTATCGCAACTTATTGCAAATGCTGGTACAGGTTATTTGCCCATTTTTTAGTCCTTAGTCGTGGTGCAATGTTACTAGTAAAATCGAGGACTGCACTGAACGCAAAAGAGATCAGAATAATTGCCGACTAAGAAACCATACGGAAGTTTTTACCAGATCCAATACTTACTAATAATAACGGATTGTAAACGCTAGTTTCAACAGTGCTCAAAAATTTGTGATTTAATCAAAACTGCAGAACACTGCTACCAGGAAAACCATTTATGATGATTAAAATAAGACAAGCTACGTACGCTTAGAAATATTTTCTAACCTCCTCTCATATTCACTAACATCTTGACCCTTGGCTTTACCACGTGCAATTGCCTCGAACAGAAGTTCTTTTTCAATATCATCCAACTTCCTAGCTGCATTTCTGAGGTCCATAGCTTCGTCAATGTCATTTTCTTCTCTGCAATGTAGTCACCCACCTCGGCGCAACTTCGAAAATTCAGAAGAATAGTTACCTAATGAAACCGAAATAGAGAAGAAGAGTGATGAGCGATGCTCCAATTGATATTGCCTCAACTATACGGACAACTGGGTCTTTCAGCTGGGAGCTTGGAATGCTCAATGCGGGAAGCTTTCGTTGACGACCACGAAACGCGGGGGTATTCGAGAATTTTATCGCTCCTTCTTCACGAGCTTTCAAGCAAGACAATTGGACGAAACGCCTGCCGGCCGAACGAGAAAGTTGGACAATATGCAGCGAAAGCATATCTAAATTGTTAAACGTAAGTCGCCAATCCAATCGCCAGTATAGCTAAATTGCTTTCAAGACCCAAAACAAAAATCGCATTTACAACGGTTTTGAACAACGGCTGCTTCACGTTTTGCAGTACGATTTATAAAATTACATTAGAAACTTAAAAATCAATACCGTCGACGACTTAGGCGTTTATTATAATCAAAGTATTATAATTTTGAGCACAGACAGAGCACAAGACAAGTTGTTGACAATTAATACATGAACATCTTTGAACTAATACAGTATACATTAATGTCTCTGTTGACGATCGCATGCGCTAAGCTTTGAGAAGGCGTTAAGTGTGGGAAAGAAAGTTCTCTGCATTCGCCTGAATTCTGTGCATTATAAACTCATTGTTGCGCTAGGCCTTTCGATATACGTGAACGAAAAATGGAAGCAACAACAAGACGTGGAGAAGGCAACGCACACTCGTCGTCTCGCACGCACAAAGATAAGAAGCACAAAAAGCATAAGTCAGCAAAGCATCGTGAATCTTCTAAACTGCTAGGAAGACATAGCTCGAACAGCAAAGGGCCTTCGGAGGGTGGTGCCAATAAAGAATTTTACGAACTCCTAGAGAATATGAGGGTGCAAACGAAGGAGCGCAAACGACGTCGGAAGGAGCTACTGAAGTCTGTGGAAACAGCGGCGGAGAAACGGGCCCGTCGACTGGCGAAGAAGAAAGCGAAACAGTTGAAGCATTCCTTTGAACTTGGCTGGCCAGGCGAATATATGGTTGTGGTGAGATTTTCTCCTTCCATCACTTAAGCATGTGTTACCTTTAAGGGCTATAGCAACGATGATAATCCTTACGGTGATCCAGAGCTAACGCATCCGTTCGTGTGGGGAAAGAAGCTTGAAAAGGAAGGCTTAAGCAACATTTCCGACGCAGAATTGGCTAGTCGAAGCCGTCAAGTTTTAGAAGCGAACAGAGTAAGCGAGTGGCCAATTTCCTTTCGCTTCCCAATCTTAGCCAGAGATGTCGTTTAGGTTCAACTTGAAAAAATTAAAATGGACCGCGTTATGCGTGATAGGCTGAAGTCTGATGCCGAAATGATGCGTAGGGACCGCGATGGGCAACAAAATTTTCAATGGACCGAACAGGAGGCTCGATTCCATTTGGAGCAAGCCCGTGAGCGCAGTAAAATTCGTCTCCAAGATAATAGAGGTACTTATGTATTGTAATTTAGAATTTACCATAGCTTTTTTGTTTAGCCAGAGCAATCGACCATTTGGCTGCATACATATACTGCCTGATGGAAGGTGAAGACTGGGTAGATGATGAATACTTGTTCTCAGAACCACAGACATATTGCGAGGTAAGATTTTCTAAGCATTGCGTATTACGATATTTTTTCATTTCGTCCCGTTTGAAAGTAGACCCATGCATTGAGTTGATCCAATTTGGGCATTTGTGTTCAGATGAGGCAGTGTAAACAGAAAATGGAAAATTAAAACCGCACGTTAGGTCATGGTTTGTTTTCATTTATCGTTGACTTTATTGGAGGTGCAATAAGCGCGTCCATCAAAATGAATTCCTTCAAAAATTTGCGGAGCAGTTCTTTAGGCTTTGCCTTTTCTTTGTCATCTATAGAATTTTCCTTTAATGCATTTTATTCCATAAGGTGGTCATATGGTATGACAGTAGACGTTTCCGTTTTAGAACCTATCTCTAAGTGATTGTGAAGACCTGGTGGAGGATATAGATGTATACAAACGTCTTCAAGAAGGCGCATATGACCAATTTTGGAATAATATCCTCGTTGTTGTGCATGATCATCGGAAGCAGGAAGCGGTGAAGTCAGGTAACTGGTTAAGCTTGGTTAACACTTTGAAATTTTGGGAAAATTTCACATGCTTAGGACTGGTTCCCGACTCACGCCAAGCGGTTAGTTCCGCTGTTATGGGCGACATCGAAAGGATATTCGAAGGCAAGGCTGTCGAGCAACTTATAGAACTGGAAACCCACGTAGTGGCAAAAATAGATAGTGCTGAAGATGGTTTAGATATTGCTTACTGGGAGCTGTTGTTGTCTCTTCTTCGTGTACGAATTGCAGTGACTCAGTTGCTTCAACTTCACCAAAAATTGGCCGAAACGAATGGAGATAGAATGATATGTCAGGTTAGTATTCTTTAGATCGTATGTCGTTCAACACTAGAGAAGCATGCTTTAAGAGCAAGGCTGAACCTCCGCGAGGTGGAAGTGAAATAAAGCTAGAGCAAGGAGCAAGTCAGACTCCTGGCCCTTCCTGTTCCACTGGCATTTCTACAAGGAAGTTTCGTTCTTTAAGGTAACGTGTTATAAATCATTCACTTTTCATTCACGGTTCAATTTCTTGTAGCGAACTGGAAAGTAGAGTAACGGATGATGAAATGATCAAAGCTTATCGTGAGGGTGGCTACAGCCCTGTATACGTTAGTAAAGATTCTATTCCGACTCAAGCACGTATTATCGGCCTTAAGAAACAAGTTACCAAGTTTACGGAAAGCAATATTTCTTCCGCCGAAAAGGTGCGCTGTTTCCATCTTTCTTCTCTCATAAATGAGCTGCTGTTGTAGGAATCAATCGAAGCTTTCGAGAACTTTGCTAGGAAAGGAATGGGTGAAGATGAAGCAACCTTTGCAGTTGAACATCCTGTTGAGCAACAGGACGTAATGCGATGGTCAGATCGGTTTTTGCCTAGAAAGCCAAGATACTTCAATCGCGTTCACACGGTATTGTCAACAACCCGTTAGGGCGATACTGAACGCTGCACTATTAACATTTTAGGGCTTCGAGTGGAACAAGTACAACCAAACTCACTACGATCTGGACAATCCTCCTCCTAAGATTGTGCAAGGCTACAAATTTAATGTATTTCGTTTTGTAAACTTAGAAGCTGTGTACGCTGAGTAAAAATTTTATTTAGGTGTTCTATCCGGACCTTTTGGACCCGACACCTCCGAAGTTTACCATTATCCCTTGCAAAGACGACTCCGACTTTTGCATAATTAAATTTCACGCCGGCCCTCCATACGAGGCAAGTTGCGTATGTTCATACGCCAATGTTAATGTCACTGTCATTTTTAGGACGTTGCGTTCAAGATTGTTAAACGCGAATGGGAAATATCGCAAAAGAAAGGTTATCGGTGCATTTTTCAAAATGGCATATTTCAGTTGTGGTTCCAATTCAAGAAGTATCGCTATCGCCGCTAAAAAGGGGTCAGAAAATCGAAAACAGCCGACTGCACTTTATCCGATTCTTCTCCCAGATTTTTTGGTTGTTTTTACTTTTTCAACTGACGATCAGATGTGCGAATGATGTGATATACTAATGTTTTGGTCCGTCAATTTCAAAATTCAGTTACGATCGTATTCATTGAAAGAGTTTTGCAGTTGTGAATTTCCCTTTGCACAAGAGTTAAAACTGAAACGTTTTTCTGGTAACGATCTGTCCCATAGAAAGAACGGTGACTAAGAAAGTTCGCATTTGTTTGCATTAAAAATTTAAATCGCATTTTAACACGTGCCTTTCGCAGTGGCACAATTTTTCAAAGTTTCCTGACTTGTTGTAATGTTACGCTTTCTGCTGAGCTGGTATGTCGAGGTTTAACTCATAAGTTCAGCTTACTTGAATGGGGCAATAATAGTGATGGAATTCCGTCAATAACAAAATGCAACTGTATGTTTCTAACTAGAGCTATGAAAATCCGTTTTCAAGTTGTCGGAAGCCGGTAGGCTCTGTCGAACTCCTCTGTTATGTTGTTATGCTTTGAGCATCAGAGCTAACTTGACTTATTTCCTTCACTCGTTAAGAGACTGCACGCTGCCGGCAGTATGTACTTGAGTGAAAGAACAATAGTAGCCGTTCACATGCATCAATTGATTAAATATTTTTCCAGTGTAATTTATTAGCGTCATACGCTGACACTAATTTTGGTAGCTTCGAATGGCGTATAGAACGCGTCTGAAGCCGAGTAATGACTAAGTATTATGGTAGCACCAGAGTTCACAGCGCATGGAAACCGACAAGAATAAGTTAGTGTTATCAGCGCGGTCTTCAGACGAGTGAGTCAGCTTGCAAGCATGGAACATTCAAATTTTTAATGTGCCTGCGAATCACTTCCTTCTCGTTCGTTATCCAACAGCCTTAGCCTTGTGCGATTTCCATTCTGCAGCCGTATGCTTGCAGACGGTTATTTGGAAAGTCGTGCTACAAAACACCAGTACTCCAGCTGAATGCCATCACTTTTATACACTCAATGCATTCTGCGGTAGAAAATTTCCGTCTCTGTCGAAGTTCGGCAGTGTAGCAAATCTGATTTCCAAAATGACCATAATGCCTATTATCTGAAGGGTGCTAAAACTTCACTTTCCAAAATTGAAAGATAGAAGTTTCAACCCCATTTAAACGTCGGCGACTGCCAAAATTGTGTGGGAATGGTTTCTTGCAAGACTTGATCTCATCCCGCGCACACCAAACTTGATACTCGTTCTTAGAGCGTCTTTTTTGGAGACATTATTCACGATGGTCAAAGTTGCAACGTCCTTTTATTAAAAGCGTCATCCAAATGTATCGAAAAAGGAACGCCCTCAGGAAAATCGCGCTCGTGTCACATGCGTTGTCTCGACGTTGAAGAACCGAAACTCTTCGGCACTTTTACGAAAATTTTACTACGAGATGTAGCTAAAAAAATGTCATTTGAGCAATTTTTATTTTACAGGGAACTGACACGAATGCTATTTTTCAAGATTACTTTTGCCCATCTCCGTTTAAAGCAGAGGCTTGATGCTTTCAATCTGCTGGAGCATATATGATCATTTGCTGCTCGTTTCTGCCTGTTGGCAAGATTAGCGTGATGACGTTTGGACTGATTCCGCTTTTGCTGCACCGTTTTTAACACGTTTTTTTGCCAGCAGCTTTACGGAATGGTTGAACATACGTAGCAGGACGACTCTTGAACGATTCTGCTTCTACGGCGAGACCAACGTTTTAAGTCTTCTTATGCTTTACTGGCAATGGCCTGCTAGTGGGCAGGAAGAATGCCATTATTAGAGAGCAGCATCTTTCGTTCCGTTCCGCAGCATTGGACCAACAATTTCTGCAAGCCGTTGCTTGCTCAGGTAACCGTCCGCTTTTCGCCCTTTGCACATTCGGAGTTGCAAGGGTGGCAGATTCGAGTCGCAAGTGACGTCGTGATAAACGTGAATTAGATCTGGTTCGGGTGCTCTGAATATTGAAATCATGGGATTATTCAAACACTTTTCAAACAGATCCACATCCTCCAGTCCCCATCCGCGTATCTTAGTGTTCATACCTCCAACTGCATCAAAATCTTCCCTATATAAACTAACGAGCCCGAAACCAAAATAGCGGAAATGGCCATTCATGTAGAAGTGATTGAAGTGATTTTGACCGTCGCTGGCCGGCTTGTATTCGCTGAAGACCACCGGGAAAAATACTTGTCTATTTTTGATGGTATTTAACCGAATTCGATGCAGCAATTGCTGCGTAAACAGCATGTCAACATCGGCAAAGAACATCAATGAACCAGCAGGGCAAAGTTCCGCACCGCGAGACAAAGCAAACGCCCTATTGAATGGCTGCTTTTTGAGCACAACGAGACTGATGTTCGACTGTTTCTGATAGACCGCCTCCAAATTGCGTAGCGTTTGCGCTATTTGAAAGTCTGACTCAGAATCGTCTGAAGGAAAAAGCACGACAATAAGGGAAACCTTCTCGCCATTCCTTAGGCAGTGTTTTTCAAAATGCGCAACAAATCTTTGCAGTGAAGTTAGCCTTTTGTGTAAAGGAACGATCACGTGAACAGTTACCAAATTAACATTGTCTGCATCTGCTGGATGTGACGTATCTATCGCATCGGTTGCTTGTAAAGGTAAAAACAGCTGGCGCAGATAGACATGGCGCCTGACTAGCATCGACGTCCTTTTTCCTTTCAACCGCTTGTACATGAGCAAAAGATCCAAAATGTAATCAGTGCCTACTGTTGGCTCGACCCGCCAATAACCGTACAAGGTGCTTTGATACTCCACCATACGACCTCGCTGTCGGCCGTACTTGTTCATCATGTCAATTATTTCGTATGCTATATTTCTCACTGCATACATTTGTCGAGATTTCATACGATGACGTGGGCATTCTGACGCACCGGAACAATATGCAAACGGGGACTGGAAGAATTGCCATACGTTCATTGCAGTGGCGGAGCTGCACCTTGGCTCCAACAAAGAAGAAGATTTTGGAAAGGTTTGACCTAAATCATGAAAAAACCAGCGCTGCATACATATGTATATAATGGCCAAACTTGTAGGAACGTGAACCTTTCAAAAAAGCTGGAAAACTCTCACATCCCATGTTGGCTTCAGTATGTCTGGCTTTATAGCGACCTTGGATAGTTTAATTTCATAATAAAGTGCCTTTATTACGGAGTGAATGTCCCGTTATATGTAAAATAACTTTAATCTCCGGAGCTTTCGAATCAATCGTGACCTTACCACCGTTGAAGACGGGTCACGACTGACCCGAAAGCTCCGGAGATTAAAGTTATTTTACATATAACGGGACATTCACTCCGTAATAAAGACACTTCTTTATGAAAACTTATAGTCCCGTACCAAACATAATCTTCAGGTCTCGTTTTAGTATTAGAGGGTTTATCCTTTCTGACTGTATGCTGTATGTGTGGCCCATTAGTCACGGTTTTCAGAACTGTGGCTTATTCTGCCCCGACACTTCAAGATAGAATGCTGTTATATGATCAGCTAGTTTTCGCTTTTTTAAACCCCGTATAAACAATTTAATAAAGCAAACGAAATTTATGTTCTTCCTTAAAACGAAAAATAGCTACCGATATCATTAGGGAACGTATTGTTATTATTACACTTGAGTACGTTATTCTCATGAATGAAAGAACAGCAAGCAGTTGGCCGGAGATGGAATGTTCTCTATCGGAAATGTTTATGTTCTCAAGAGTTCACGATGATTTCTGTCCATTTTTAATTGGCAAAGAGGTTGTCCACAGCTTTAGGTTCATTGCAAGAACCGTCTTCAGCGGAACAATTCTTAATACACCTTCTGGATCCAGACTATTCACCAGTCTACCCCCTTCCCGTGGCTGTATAGGTACCCTTGCCTATCTCTACACTACGAGCCTCACCGTGCGTAGGAGCTGTATTTATGATCGTCGAAAATGGAGCGCGCTAGGCTCTGAAAGCTCCGAAAATTTGGAATTTGTGTTTAAATATACAGTAAAAGCCTTGTACGTTTCCGTTTTTACGAAATGCATGAAACAACCATGAAAAGTGAATTACCAGTGAAATGTGACGCCAATAGGTTCCACTCGCCGTTGTGGAGCAACAGCTGAATGCGGTCGTACAAGTCTGCCATTTCCTGACGTTTGAAATGCCTGTACATTGCGTGCATTACGGCAGGTTCTTTGAGTGGATGAAGCACAATGGCATGCTGCACTTCTGGAACGTTGAAATCTCCAGTAAACGCCTGAGACCCGCTATAGTTATTGTAGAACAACGACTGCATCTGCAATAGAAACGTTCGTAATTTCACTTTTGAAGCAACTGAGTGCCTTGCACTCCATCACGCATAACGTAAAGGAAAACTGGCATTTTGTCGAGCTCGCGAACTAAAACATAGCGAACTTACGCTTCGCAGAAACTGCGAAACATTTCAAGAACGTGGGCTAAGATGACCTGTATCGTATGGTACAAAATGTTTGCAAACCATCCCGTACTTGAACTGGACGGTTTATCACCTGTGCGCTGGAAGGCGGAAATGAGCTCCCCAGGCATAATGCTGACTCAACAGCACAGTAATGAAAATCGTAAAATTATATGGAAAAACGCGATAAATATTTCGGTGTTAGCTGTCTGGAATTCTGACGTTTGAAAATTACGAATATCTGTTTCAGTAGACCGCTTAGAGTCCACCCAAAAAAGAAACTTGTAGATTAAATATAATCTCAGCTATGCTTTTGTTGGCCAATATGTCAAACTATCAATATGCAATCTTCCTGGCCTATAAAGTGAGTAATAGCTCAAAGTTTAGACATAAACTAAACACGACTGCAGTCACCGATATTAGTAGACAGTTTTATACATTAAATTTCGTGCAAAGCATAGCGACAAGGAATAACGCAGTCGGCAGCAAAGTATTTCTAATGCATTAGTAAGTTCGGCTCATTCATCTCTTCCAAAAACGCCAACAACTGCTTGGCTTATTAGCAAAGAGCTATGAGCGCTACCGCAGACGGCGCCAACGCAAAGCTCAGAAGCATCTCCACGTTACTGTTCACTCATCTAGGCCATTTTTCTGCAAATGACTTACGGAAGTTTAAATGAACTTTTCGCGATTAACGCAGGCACGGACGGTAACGCTGCACAGGCATTGTTACCACCTTGGCTAGAGCAGTAATACAACGGCAGACATAAGGAAATGAATTTATTCAGTTTCAAAAGTGCGTTCCTTCCTATGAAGCATTTACGCATCTGCTGCTGAATCCTCGGGCAATTGATGGTAAAGCCTCAGCAAAATGGCACAAATGCACACTTGCGCTAATGGGAATCATCTCGTAGAGCGAACTATTTGAATAAGCAAAAAGTGTTCCAGCACGGTTGGCGCCCGTTTTTGCTGTCGTCGGTGTTTGCAATTAAACGAAACAAATGCCCTACTAGCCAAAGGATGAGCAATTATTGGTAAAGCTGCGCGGCATAACGTTGTGTTGCGGCTTTTTTGTCATCCAGCCACATCTGCTTACTAAGATTTAATATAAGTAAGCCAGTAGGACAAAACGCAACACAACGATGAGCCGTCATAAAGCACATGCATTCAGTAAGCAAAAAGGAGCATATGTTTAGCTCAATGATATAATGTAATAGTTCTTCTGACGGGAAATTCATATGCTAGAAAAAACATCGTTTTGAAGTCTTGACGTGCTTAACCATTACTGTCTGTTTCAAAGTTCGAACGGTGCGAATCCATTTCGTTCAAAATGAACTTGAAAATTACCTTCTGCTAGTAGAATTCACATGGGTAAAACCTGCAGTTTTTTTTTCTTTTTTGACGAAGTTCACCCGTTCTATCAATGAACAGCAGCAACAGATAATATTTCAGAATGCCAGAGGCTCCTCACGCCCCAATCTTTACGAAAAAGAGGTAATAAGATAAAGCGAGTGTTGCTAATAAAGGAAACTATCTATGCTGTGTATAAGACCCTGAAACTTCAAAGCTGTACAACTGAATTTTAAGAATGAACATTTTAAGTAAACGCCATCAGCTATCTGCTATTATTCATGGTATATGGACCAATAAGCTCGAGAGGAAAGGACGAAACTAGCGAAGAAAGACTGGATGAGCTGAAATGCAGTCACCAAGAAAAGAGAAAATGCTATGCCCCCTAAAGCACAACAGAACAGCCAATATAGCACTTACAGAACGGTCAATTTTGAATTGCTACAAGTTCACCGACCGCAGAAGTACCGCTTTTCTTAAGGGTGTTCAAGCAGCTGGTGCACAAAATTTTTCATTGCCTCTTGTTGTTTTAGAGTTTTTTTAGCCTTTACGGTTTTCATGAAACTCGGTTCGTTCGTACGCGGATTCTGTTTAAGTCAATTTTTCACTTCCTCACTGGTACTTTCCCGAACGTTAGTCTTACATTATGTTTACGGTAGCTCGAATGGAAACGCAGGCAACAAAACGAATGAACTGAACAGGAAGGCGATCGCAGTAAAACGGAAGAAGAAGCAGTCGCAGCAGTGGAAAAAATTGGCGTGATAAAGTCGCCACGTGGTGGCGACTGCACCAAGATATGCAGAGATCTTAAGCGACTCCGCCGTAAGAAGAATTGCAAGGATAAGTGATACGATCAAAGAGCAGAAAAGTTGCATCTGCTTTTTGCAGTCTGCAAGCAAGAAGTGGGAATAGGAGCCATTTATCCGTACGGACTGAAGATTGTAATCTAGAAGGAATGCCTCTCAGCATGGCATCTTTTAGGCCAAGGCTCTGGTCCTTTCTTCTTTATTGAAAAGGGTTGGGATCGGATGGAAGAGAAAAAAGCCTTCCTTCCTATAAGCGATGAAGCATTACAACGGTTTGTAAAAGGAAAGAATTTTAGATAAGGTCAGAATATACGTAGCCACGAGTGCACATAATGAAGCTGGAAAAAATTAGGAGCGAAATATTGTGTAAGGTGTTCCCACCCGTCAGAAAACAGACATTAAATGCTAGCGAGATGGGTTTGGTTCTTCTGGAAAGAAATGGTCCGCCGAACCTAGCTGTATAAGAATGTGATTTACCCAAACTAAATAAACCTTCAGCTAAGTTTGTTACACTCTCCTTCTATGCACAAATGGAGACGAGCATTTCAAACTAAATCCAGTTCATCTTTGCTGGTCAGCTAATCCACGAGCTCTTAAAGGCTACCGTTAGTAATCATTTGCACTAGCCTTACAAGGTAATAAAAACCCATAGACTGGCCTAAGCCTTCTTCGATGCAGTGAAAGCAAAATAACATTGCTCAGTTTGGATAATGTTTTTGGTCTTCTAACTATTTGCGACTAATTAAACCACACTGTTAAAGTAAACATTTGACCTCCAAAGCAAAGTGCCTATCAGACGTTATGGGCCAAAGAGTGATCACCATTTATTACTCCGCTTAAATGAACCGTTAGCTCGCCGCAGTTGCATTGGTTCAATTTTGAAAAGCTGCAATCCCAGGATATGTATATTGCTTGGAGATTTGTTTCGCGTCGTTGCACAAACAACTTCCCCGTTATCCTAACACAAGTTCAAAGTAAGATTTAAAAAAATAAGGGAAATGATGACTGATAGGAAAGGATTGCACGATATGAGTGCAACAAGCGCCTAGGAAATGCTCGTTAAAACTTTGCACATTGGGCTAATATTATGACGGAGACTCAATAATGACAAATTGAACATTCAGTCCGCGATATCTGTCAAAATACGCAATATCGGTGGAAGAAAAACAAGCAAACACTTCTCCCACAAATGAGCAATGATATAAAGAAAGAAAAAAAATTCGAATCAGCGAAGCCTATCTTATCAAAACTTTTTTGCCATCTAAGAGTAAAGATTTCTTCCGACTTAGACTTTTTGTTGCAATCAATTATAGCATTTTCAGGGAATTTACCGCGAAGACGACAGTTTCAATCAATCTGACCTCTTTGTGAACCACGAGATCCTCAGTCATCAAGACGAAACAGTGCATAAAGTGGAACAGAACAAAAACAGGTACTAAGCCAGAGAAGAAAGGAGGAAAAATTTTGTAAACGCTGGAAAAACACCCTACTGATGGCAGTAGCTTCCTGTAGGGGAATGGAAAGCGGATTTTCTTAAGACTGGTCCAAAGTGCAAAGTTTAAAAAATCATACGTACGTCCAGAACACTACTAGATAAACGGTCTCGCAAAATTTTTGCAAGTAGTGACTAACGTTCCGTTCCTGCATAGCGAACACTTTACATCTCCTTCATTTTGTAGCAACGATATATAATCGAGAAAAGAAGTGCCTGTGCAATATTACTTCTGCATAAAATGTTCCAGAGACGCGCTTTCAGTTGCCAAGTTTTCTGGTAAACAAACAATGCTCGTTGTATGCATTTCTTTGCTTGTAATTTACTTTCTCCTTCTGATTAACCGCTGCGTCAATTTTCGGCGCGCACTTTTCAGCCATTCTACGCAAAGGAGGTTTTGGAGTCACTCTTAAGTAAACTGACCAGCAGGGAACGAGTCGAGTACTTCTTTTTCTGAACGCGTAGGCCCTGTGTTCTCTGATATGTCTGACCAAAACGAGTGCATGCATTCTACGAACAAAATTCCCCGAGGCTGCGATTAATGTCCTTTGAAAGGTAGCAGCCTTGCATGAATGACGACGGCTACAATTGACTTATACAGATGTGAGGAAAAAACCAGCAGCTCCCTGGAGAGCTTCGTAGCCAAGGTCATCGCTTATGTATAACAATAACCCATTTTCAGCAATAAATTGGACAGCGCCAAACTACGAAACATGAAATGCAAGTATTACCCTCTGCGTGTCACCTCATACGGAACATGATGAGCGTCGACATAGAGGGTGACCTTTCGGACGATGATATAATGAAAAACGAAGTGTACGATTTTAAGGAGGCGTGCTACGACATACCACGCGTGTCACTTCATGGGAGCAGCGAAACATCGGCATTCAGTTCTTATCGAAGGCGACGAACGAGTTTGAAAAAGTTTCCTGCTCCCCGCATTTCCAACGGGTTTAGTGTTCGCTGAGAACAAGCCGGTCGTGCCCAGCAAATGATCGGCCCTTCGACAGGGCCGACCGGTAGAAGATAAAAAACTCCTTGTCGGCATACTTCTTTCCCTGGCTGGCAATCAGCAACAGCAGTGGAAGGATGCATGCCGAAAAAGAGTGTTGCAACTGGCGGTTTTTCCTCACTATTACCAGCGACCGTGATGGAAGGCAAAGAGTAACGCTTTTTCATTACAGCCATTAGCGAAACGCCGAACCAGGAAACCTTCCACCTTGCACCTTTTCCCGTCGTGACTATGCCGACAGACTAGGAAGAATTTTAAAGCAATATTATCTGGATGTTATAGTCGCTTGAGGTTCCTTGTTGCATGAAGCCGCTTTTATTTTCCAAGTTCTATCCTTTGTCATGAATCAGTAATCATCCAAGCTATCCGCTGGCACGTCATTTATCTCGCTGTAAACATGTCATTGAATGAAAAACGAGCTCCGCTGTCACAAAACGTCTTTTCCATGTGGCCAGACAGTGGCAGCTGTTGGAATGCATGCTGCTAGTATTATTCAAAACTTTCCAATAGTTAGCGTGCTTTAAGACAGGTACAGAGCAGAAAAGTAGCCTAAGCATGTCTACCCTAGCGACTGCCTCCGTGTCTGACGGTAAAAGAAATCCGGTTATATGGATGTCCACGCGTCTGCATTGCAACTGATAGCTAGTCAAGATCAGATATTAGTTAGCCTTTTCTAGAGAACGAAGAGTTGTAGGAACAATTTTCTTGAGACAATATTACTAGCAAAAATGAGCAAAAAAGAAAACCATACCTCATACGACCATGTACACTTAACCCCTGCGAATCTTTGCACGCAGCGGTTTAACTCCACGTCCTCATGGTTACTGGAGACCAATGGTAAGCAGAGATGCACATATGGGGCCGTAAGTCTTAACGTTTCACGACTGAGCACTATTCCTGTTCCTCCCATACAGTACGGTTCACCATCAGATAAACCTAATTTGCCATGCTCCTCCGGCTTGCCAAATCCAGCCTGACCAAGCATCAAAGGTCTGCTTGCATCCAAAGAACGCAGTAGCTGCTCTAGACGTTCAACTCGAACAAATACGTCATCGTCAGCCCTGAGGAACCATTCGAATTGACTTCCATGGTGCATGTACATGTACCTAATGCGACACAAAGTGGTCAATGAAAGCTCCCGAAAACTGAGGCACATACAAAAGCTGCCCTTAAATTGAAATCAAGACTTCAATCAAGGAATGATAAACGCAATGATCAAATTCCGTGCGAAATGAAATACGTGACACTTGAAAAATAAGCCAAACGTGCTCTACCGAATAATACTCATTACATGCACGCATTGAGCCCTTACCAAGCAGGTGCACTGTGCACTGAAAGAAGCGGCAACTACAAGAATACCTGATCATGTGCATAGATTTCTTTTGGGGAGGATATGTGTCGTCCACGCCTTTCAGTCGTACTAATGGCAGAGTGGCGGAGGCACAGGTAGCATTTTCGCCTACAAAGAAGACCAGCGAATCGCCAAGCTTGGAGCCCCATGTTTTCATGATGGCTTCAGCTCGCGAATCTAAATACTTCTGAGCTGTCATCACTCCGACGAAGAGCAGACGGCGGCTCTTTGAGCGATCCAGCGGCTCGACATGATGGCCCCAAAGCTTGACGGAAGAAGTGTGGTAATTGGCTTCCGGAGTGCACAGGAGTAGTTGAGGCGACAGATGCATGCAGATGGTGAAAAAGTAACCGAAAAGTACTCCGACTGTGAACAGCGCCCAATGACGTATGGAAGCACGGCTGTATAATCGTAGGGTACGATCCCAAGAGGAGTCAAACTGCTGTGTCCGCATAGCATGATCTTGGCAGACTTGTATCACACCAAGTCGGTACACACGGGCAAGTACACGTAGCACCACAACAGTTCGATCACTTTCTATCGTCCACAGTTGCGTGCCTGAATAAGAAGTAAAGATGACGCAACGGCAGTGCGTGAATGCATAGTAGACGAGTTGTATGATTCGTCGAACCTGATGGCTTTTTTAGACAAAACAGATCGGCCAGGAAGAAGGTTAGTAGTTGCAAGTTCAGCGCTCCGTCGCTGCAGTCAACACGTGCACGGTTTCGCACAAGTAAATTGAAGGGCACAAAAGACCCACAAGTACACGTCAGCCACGCGACCCAAAAGGATCGTGGAGGAATAATACAGCTGAGAACCTGTTTTGCGTTGCGTTAAAGCTTTGCCTAATGCGAGTATGGAAGTCAGGTAAGCACTATGCTGCTAACGGACAAATTTAAGTAGCAGCGACAGAAAACCGTCATGTTGCTATGCTATATAAGAAAAAGAATTTCGCGATGCTCATACGATTTATCTATCCCAGAGGTTGATGAACGAAGTGCGATAATATGGGAAAGACGATTATGATAATGTGTGTGAAACTTGTGTACAGTTGAGGAACACAAACATGTCATGCGCAAGAATCTTTGACCAACCGTGTTATCTATCACTCTTCCATGAGCTGCACCCTGTGCGAAAGCGTCTTCGCTAGTCATCTGCTGATATGATGAAATACCTAAGCGCCTTGAATTGACACGTTGGACGGAAACTGCAAGTTAATCTCCCTATTGTCTGCTAGCGACTATCGAGGGCATGTGCGGTGCCAGTTGGGGTTTATTATTTGCCCAGCGCCCCCACAACGGCCTCGGCAAATTCCCAGTGGCTGCTTTTTCATCTATCTAACCACAATCTAACACGACCTAGCCGTAGTTCGGCGAACAGCTCTTGTCAGTGCATCCCTTCGGCTTGACCTATGACCATTTTTACTCGGCCTGAATCCACTGCTACCGCTGAGTCATCCCCTGAATGCCTGCAGTCCCTTGGGCATACTTCATTGAACTACCAGTGCGTACTAGGTTTCTCATGATTGAAAACAATAATGAAATTACTCTAAAGCCGCGCGTTACGGTGCGCCGTTGGAACGCGGTCATTCAATGGGATGTGAATAATTGCGCCACATTCCATCGGTGCCATACTGACAAAGAAGTAATTTGACTGAGTACAGTCCAGCCTTATCTGGTCAGAATGTCACTGATGACTTGGAGATGCGCCGACTTTTAGCAACAATACCTTTTTATGCGAACTGGTCTGCGTGACATGGTTGAACACGTGAAAAATTAACTGTAACGCAAGGAGCTGATGCTCGTTATTGAGATTGGCCGATTTGACTCCGTTCTCAATGGTGGCGTCCGTTGGACGATGGATAATCGTACCTGCTCGCTAATGACCCAGATGTGCATGCGAACGGGGACTTTCCAACGCGTAAACTTTCCGTCGTTTTTGCTGGCTTCATTCCAGTGCCCAATTTTCTTTTCCACCAAGGTTAACGGAAGAATAGGATAGCTAAAATAATTGAGCATCTTTTGGTATTACGACGAAACTTTTTTGCATTGCGGAAGTAACACCGTGGCACTATAGAAACCCAACAACACGTACGAGATCAGGTAAAGACGTTTGGCAGATAGGCAGCTATTAATAGAAGATGCATCTCGTACTCCGAATGAGTTTCATCGTTGACCAATGTGAATACCTTCTCTCCCAGCCGACGGGCAGCTGCTCAAAGTTTCGTCTCCAATAACGACAACTTTCCGCTCTGAAAGCAATTTGCATACCCATCGAGCAATTTAGGCAAATTTCTGCATTTATTTACCCGTAGCTGCATCGTTCATGTATTTGCGAAATACCATTACACCTTCAAGAGGCTGCAGCTTTTTGCAGGCGCTTCCGTTCGCGTAAACATGAACCAGCACCCCTTATACAGACAGCAAGGCAGCACAGCATCACGTAATTTACAACTGGTGATAACCAGCAGACGTGTACGCTGCTTCTGACAGAAAGAGTGGGCCATTAGTCAAAAACTTGTGCGTATTCCCGCAGCAAAATGTGCCATGCACATGTTGGTAATAGGAGAAAGTTAGGAATGAGCAGAAGGGCAAATGCTCCCAAACTGGCTGAAATGCGCTGTTCGTAGTGCAGGCAGCGACTACGGATCAACTTCCATATTTCACCAGAAGGTTTCATTGCAATATTGTTGACACGCATCTCCCACGCCTATTTTTTTTCTTAATGGACCACCTGCGAGTATTTTGCCGACAAATTGGCAAACCATTGATGAAGCGATGCGCTGATTCTTGACAAAGCGTTTTTGCAGCCTACTTTGCACTGGTGGAAAAATTTATCAAAGTCATCCTTAGCGGCAAACTGATTGCGTAATGAGGCAAAACTAATAAATACCTTTCGTTTCAATGCTGATTTCTTAGTTGTTCCACTTCGCATCATCTTAGTTCGCACGCCTATTTTCAACAAAACATTGGCGCATGCCATTTAACACTACTTTTATTTTGTTACACAGAATCGCTACCCGCGGTTAGCGTACTGCCAAGTATGAATGACTGAAAGGTTAATTCGAGAGAATTTGACTTAGGGCATCCAGGCGACAATGGAAACAAAAGTGGAAGCTTCAATTTTCATTTAAGCTTAACTGGCAAATAGTCGGACGTAAGTACAGTAGGGAAGCCAGTGTATTGCAGTCTGTCTGTTTTCGGTGTTTTGCTTTGCATGTGCTTACATGTTCCAAGATATGTCCGACCTTGCCCTCTCATTCCGCTCATCAAACCATGAATGTTCAATATCCGCACAAGACGGACTTGCCATAATTCATTGGCAGTTATGAAGGGAAATGTTAGTAAGAGTAGTAATTCGACTTCACGATAATGGAAGCTTTTTCGATTTTTTTTGCAAACTAAAGGTTGCCAATAACTATTGCAAGCTGCAATTGTAAATGACGCACCCGAAATGAAAGGATACGTGAGCTTATAAGGAAATCGTATGTACTTTCATAACATGATAGAAAAGGATTCTTTTAACGGAGCGATCGCACAAGTTCACACGCTACGAATAAGCTAGATTTCTGTGTACAGAGAGCATTAGTCAGTTTGTTAAGCACAGCATAAGTCTTGACAGTTGCTGCGGGTGTTCACTAATTGGCATATAACGTAGCTTTCCCATGGCCAAGAGACTCTTCTGAATGAATAATGATGCAATAAACCGTTGGATTGTTTCAACCATTGAAAGCGCCTGGTTCAACCACGGTGAACGGAACTCGGGCGCTAAATTAAGCTTCCCCAAATCGGGTGAAGCATCGGCACAATGCAAACTGCGATGACCTTTTTGTGCTGATCAACTTCTCATTTTCATTACGAACTGCCTCACTGAAAAGCTTACAACTAACAGGAGAGTCTTTATAATTATTCAACTTTTTGTCAAACCGAAAAGCAACATTTGACTGAATACGCCATGGAAAACTCAAGACGATCTCACTAAGAGTTACGCCTGCCAAGCATATTAAAGCAATAGGTATTACCATTTTGCAACCTTATGCAAACGATTGCATATCCGTATAGAAAATATGAACAATTGCCACAGCAAGTATGTTCGGAATGTAATGAAACCACGTAAGCGTGGTGGTGAAATTAAAAATATTAATGTTAACGCTATTGCAGTACACGTGCTTCAGGTTAGCTTGCATACCGATGTTGACTTTTTATATTCACCAATGAAACGGCGTCGTTTGCTGTCTGCATTAAGTGTCTCAGAGCGCTTAATGATGACTATTCTGGATAGGGCTACGCCAACTGTCCAACTGAAAGCTCAAGGAAACTTCTACGGCAGAAGGTGTTTGTTTACACGACCTTCCAGTGTTCTCTCTTAATGAATGGACTGAGCAGCTAAACTTGGAAAGTTCACCAAAGTCAAGGCGAAAATGTACAGGTTCCATACACTATGAGCGACGAACTGGTTTCCTAAATGGTAGGAGGAAACTCAGTTGCCGAACCAGAGGGCAAAATAGTAAGTCAGGGAATGCATTCAACTAGTTTTCAAGGCAAGATTCCTTTCGTGAGGTTACTAGGTCCGATCAGTTATACTCGATTTTATTATAACGCTGAGAATGTCCAGTTAGTCACCTGCCTCAAAAATGGCAATGAAATCAGCAAAACATTTTGGAAGCTTTCAAAGGGGTTGAAAATTTCAATTTCCAGTAAGCTGCTGCACGTGCCTCGTCCGACCAGTGGCTCAAGATTGCAATCGCTTAATTACGATGAACTGGTTCACTTTGTTTGAACAGTCTGAGTGCACTTTCGTTTTTGCTGTGAAGGAAGTGTTTGATCGAGGAAGAACTTGCCCTGATTCATTGATATGCTTCTCAATAAAGCAATAGATACCAGTTACTCTAGAAAATGTCCGATTATTTTGAGAACCGACTTCAGGGAGCTGTAGGGGATCCGTAAGCCAAAAGGCGTACTGGTCTGAAAAGGGCCAGAAACATTAATACAAATCAAATAAAATTAAACCATTTTTTCTTAATACGTTTTACACAAAGCGCATTAAGTGGTTTTGTTGGCTATGGATCAATAACCGTTTTATGCTTCCACGAAGTTCTCCACGCTCTTACCACGTGTTCTCTTTTTTCTAGAAGCAATGGTTCATAATTTGCTTGAGATGAACAACAGTCAGTCAAGCAAGGTTCTTAGGACCCATCCTTGCCTACGAAACCCCAATTTAAGATGTGTTTCTGATTTCAGTTAAAATCAGCATTATGTGAGCCTTTTAAACTCCGTATCTGTAAAGCAATTCGCGGCATTTTAAAATCAGTGTTAGTCTAATGGAGCACCTTAGCGCTCATGAGACAAGCATGAAAGCAAAACGCTCATCGATATGACGCGAGAACGAACGAACGGGAATAGCAGCTTAAGCTGGATTCCATCATTTGGCGAGGTTTTCCGTGGTTGGAAAGTCCACGCACTTATTGGGTCTGGACGCTATGGGGCAGTTTTTATTGTGCAAAATGTCAATACGAAAAAGCTTGGCGCTATGAAGGTTGAAGATAGATTTGCTAGCGAAGGAATGAGGCGTCTGAAGGTAGAAGTCTTGGTAATGAAGGACTTGAAGGAACGAAACGCAAAGCATTGTATCTTATGCATAACCTACGGACGAACAGCAAAGTTCAATTACATCGTAATGCCACTGGTGGGCCCAAATTTAGAGCGGTTAGCAGTCACCTGCCACGATTCATTCCATTATTCTAGGAACTATTTCTCTCCCTACACTATACTTCAAATTGGTTTGAAAACACTTAACTCAATACGGGAAATGCACCGTTGCCATTACGTTCACAGAGATGTCAAACCTGAAAATTTTACAATAGGGTATGAGAAGAATGAATTAGCTGAAATTTTCATAATCGATTTCGGGATGGCACGTAAATTCGCTCATCAAACGGGGCAACACCACCGTCCACGTGCACTGGCGGGATTCAAAGGAAGCTACCTTTATGCATCCGTCAATGCTTTACTTGAAAACGAGCAAAGTAGAAGAGACGACATGTGGTCTTGGTTTTTCATGCTCGTTCGTTTCTACTCCGGAAAATTGCCATGGAGCAACTTGGAGCTACCGGTCGATTGTACTTTCCAAGAATGTTTAAAATTGTACGCATCCAAAAAAGATGAAGCCATCAAATGTAAGACGGAACTGCTGCAGTACTGCCCCAACAGCTTTAAATGGATACTGAAACGACTTAGCCACTACATACATTACAGGCAGCCAGAGTACAACTACTTCATTACTTTGTTAGAGAATGAAATTAAAACGCTGAGACAGCGAGGATATTCTACCGACATTGATTGGTTGAAATTAAACCTGAATGAATCAGGACCGGCCTTTCTCAGTATGTCTGAAACTTCCGATGTAAGTAGGGCTTTTCCATTATTTTTTCTTTGAGCCAAAATCATTGATTTCAGGCAGAGAGCAACCATGAACCAAAGAGCGAGTAAAAGTTCTTCAGAAAGATGCCTTTTTGTACCTTTCGCTTGCATAGCTTGAGTAACGTTTAATAAACTTTTTCATAGTAGTTAACACTTTTTTCAGGCATTGTGGAAATGAACTTCTCTGAAACTAAGCGTAGGCCCAACCAGAGTACAAGGCGATAAGTGACTTGCACGTACAGATCAACTGTGGGCAACTCCGTCTAGTACTTATAATGTTTGGAATCTTAATCCGGTGAAATCACTAAGGATATGAAAGTATTAATACAAATCATTCCATACCCAGGAGGCGGCAGAAATGCATTTTACTTCATCGATGTACCTTGACCCCACTGCGTGACTTTGCGAGCTAATCTTACTTCTCAAAAATGAATGACCAATATTCTGCGTGTAGGTCTGCTACAGAAAAGAACGACCATGAGTGTTAAAAAAATAATTATTATGCACAAGCCAAAATTCCAAGCAAACTATGTTGAAACAAAAGTCGCGCAGCTCGATTGCACAGTGAAAAACACCTGATTTAAACATAATGAAAGGGCGGTACAGGTATAATGGCGAGACTAACACAAGGTTAGAGGTGCGTCAAGATTAAAAGAGCTATAAGGCAATTAACAGTATCAAGCATGCGTGATCACTGTTGGAATTTTGCCTCATTTTGATGTTAAACTGCCATAGTCCATGTTTAGCCAACCAAATGGCTGCGCGTTTTCTGTTACTATTCATGAGAATCACTTTTCATTGAACTTAGCAGTACAATGAAAAAAAGTACTTCTCACGTGACCCATCAACAGACGGTAGCTTACATTATCCCTCCTTAGCTTCTGAACCGCAGTCAGTTCATGGAGAACTATTCTCGGCAACTTTTTAACTTGGCAGTTTGGGCAAGATATCAATCTACTTTCGTACGATGGATCTCGAATCGCTGACCTAAAATAGTTACATTGGCACCCCTCGTCCTGAGCATTAACGATAAAGTCATATATACACCTATAGCTGCAATATCCAAAAAAATCCTCAAGTAACTGACGTAGATGACAGCAAGCAAATCGCAAGATAAGATGAACGGGAAGGTTGAACGCGGGATATTCCTCAGGCTTTAATGCCTTGTCAGTTCTAAACCTGCCATTATATTAATAACGCAGACTCTATCTATATAAAGAGGAATGCCCTAGCAGTCAAAGAAACTAATAAATAAATGAGGAAGTAGAGATGATGCTGCAGCAGTTGCCTGTGCCTGCTGAATGACCAAAATGCTAGCATTTCAAAGTAAGCTCTCGCCTTTTACCATTCATGCTTTATCATTACAAGTGAAAAGGAAAGTGGTGCCAAGAAGTAAACAATTCCACGAAATGAGCATTGCGTTCAGCAAACAACATGCGCCGAAATTAATGGAATGAACGCCTCCGTACTGTCACAAGGCCAAGCTGCTTACTTCATGCCATAGAAAAAATCAGAGAAAGTTACAGTTAAGTGGAAAAAATTGGCAGTTGAAATTTCGGGCGATGCAGTAAAGTAAACGGTGACTGAATAAACAAATGCAAAGATAATTTCAAGACAACAAGCAATTTTCGCTGGCGAGAAGCATTGTCGACAGACTGGTATTTCCTTTAAAACTGATAACATCAAAACAGTGCAACAGAATTCACGTTTGGTTGAAGGATGTTTGAACAAGAACACGCACTTCCAAAAATAGAACTCAACCGTTACCCAGCACGTGCGCCCATAGTAACGCTTAATTATCGTGCTTAGAGCAGAATTCGACTTAATGGCACATGATAATCAAGAAGACGAATTTATTCATACTTCTAGCTTAAGGTAAATGTGAAAAAGGATAGCAAAAGTGCTTCACAGGGCAAAGCTGAAATTATATAAACCATACGCGCATCACTTGACTACCTTAGAGTAAGCTTCAGAATAGGGAATACTTCGTAGTAACCCGGGATCTTCAACAGATCCGCTGGTAGATGGTTGATCGTCATATTTATAGATCGGGTATGAGCAAGGGCTGCCGACAGCTTGGCAAACTGGAGGAGCTGGAACAGTTGCCATCCAAAAATTCTTTGCTGCCTTCCTTGCGTCCCTGAGCACCATGAACACTCGCAGAACAATGACGACATTGAATACAGATACAGCAGTGCTTGTGCACGCAAATATAGCCGCCTTTTCACAGTACGTAGTCAGCAACGTTATACTCTCTTTATATCGTTCACTGGTAACCATGCCCGCGAAGGAGTGTAGCTCACAGGTAGCTATTATAGCCAAGAGAAAGACGGCGACAAGGAGGATTATGTCAACGGCCAAAACGACCAAGTTTTGCAGCACAAGTCTTAACATGGATTTGTAAACCCCGACCAGTAGCAAAACAGCGGAACTGCAAGTCATCAATCCTATCACAATACTACCACAGGAAAGTAGCTTCGGGGTAGAAGCTTGGAGTCTTGCCCCCATAACGATGAATGAAATTGCAAACGTGAATTGCAACCCAGTTGAAAAGTAAGCTGCCACGAGTAAGCTGACACGGTTGAACAGCTTGGCCTCCTTCAATACTTGCGGAGCGTCGAATGCCGTAGGAACCATTTCTGAAGTCAAGACTATAAAACTTTTTCTAACGAAGAAATGAATGCCGCTTTTCGCTATTATAATAACAAGCCAATTAACTTATGACATTAAGGTGCTCATTAATCTACGAGATTTTACTCCGATGGCTAATGTCAACATTAGGTGACAAGAAAAGTCTAGCGAAGAATTAGCAAGTCAAAAACCTTAAGCCACGCCAAAAGTTCTAAATGCAAAACCTCTTGCGTGATTAATTTCTGTAAAATTTTAAATTCAATTTGGTAGGCCAAGAAATCAAAGTAATGCAGCGCCAAATGAGTATTAGCAATAAACTGGAAGCACACAGATAAAAAACACATCATTGAAAGCCTTAAGGCTAAAGAACTTAGCGACAACGCGGTAGGGACCGAACTGTTCCTGGATTATTGCAAGAAAAAGTAACCGGAACATATTAATGACGGGATAGAGGCATGAAAGCTATTCTTCAATCTAAGTTAGGACTAAACAGTTTAGCAAACTGAAATTCCATTTAAATCACTTGCTACTTCATCATCGCAAGCTAATATCTAATTCCTGTAGACAAGCTCCAGCAACACAAATGGTTGATGACGTTTCGAGCATAAGACAAAATGACATAGGATTCACTCACCATTGAAGTTAGCACTTACTCTCCCTGTAAAGACAAGCAAGGTGTCAACATACCTGATAGCTACATGGTGCCAGATCGTTTAATTGGGCTTCAAGAAAAAATGAACACAATCATTCGTATACTGCATTGCTGTCTTGCTGAGACTTTTCAAAAATAATTTTTGTCGTTTAATCAACTGCTATACCGCTTCATCTGGCTAAAACTATTACAAAACGTAGATCTAATGGACTGAACGCAATAATTTCATTCTGCCCAAACGAGTCGGCCATTGTTTTCGTTCGTTAGCATATTTCGTTGGAAGAACAAACGCAACAATTGTCTACTTACTGTTTATCCAAATAAGTGGTGGTAAGAGAAAGCTCACAGGCTGCTTTTACACTGTCCCAAAAAATGCAGATCACCTATCAACTATGCGTGGAAATATCGAGCAAAGGCTTTGAAGCTAGCAAAGAGACGTAGGGTGGCTGTCCATACTTGACAGACTATTCAGAAAAGATAAGGCTAAAATCAACAAAATAAATTGAATAGTCGGTAGGCATAACGTGAAACGCTGACTGACAGAGCATCTACTTACTGCCCACCTTTTGAAAATAAATTTGACTTCGTCAGTTGGTTGATTGGCAAACTGACTACAATCAAAGTGAAACAAGTTCTTATCAAGAATAAGTGCTCTTCCGATAATGCATCTAACGATTTCAAGCCTGGCAGCTCAAATAAGCTGGCGAGCTTCCTGCAATCTACAATAGGTACAGACGAAATCTGTGTTCATTTAGAGAAAGTTATTCACAAGTTTCAGAAAGCTTAATAGCGCTTACGCGTTTGTAGACTTCATGAATCAGCTTGCAGCAATAACGAGTTGATAATACAATGTATGACGTACAGGCCACTGATTGGACAATGCGCAGCTTCCTTGCCGCTTACTATAGGTAAATGACCCAACAAGGAGCTCAATAACTGCGAAACAGAAGAGAAAGAAAAGCACCTAGTAATCAAGAATATTTATTAACACACACTTAAATTAAAAGAGCTACACAGCTTTGAAAAAATGCGTTGCTTAGCCGAGGCGACTTCTTACATGCCGACAATTATTTTAGTACATTCGACATACAAAGTACCTATGTTCACGCATCTTAAATTTCCTCACCAAATTCGGTTCAAACAAACAAAAACTACTCAGTCGTACTTAGAGGGAGGTCCAATAGTAACCGGTAACCCTTAATGTATTACTTCCTTCGCCGTGTTGCCGCAGTATCTGTTTATCATATTGTTGATAGCTCAAGAAACGCAGAACCATATCCTCAGGCTGAAACGAACTCTCACAAGGCGTACTGACATGATAAAGCTTCATTGCGCTTAAAAGAAGTGTGGGCAAGTTGAACGCGGGTAGAGTGAAGAAAGAGGGTATATCCGATCAAAGGCGAACAATCTTGAAGGGAGAGGGAGCGAGAATTTTGTTTGTAAGATATCTTGGTGCTACTCTTTTTTGAGAGAATTACCACTGCTACCTTATCTGGGTAGAATAAAGAAAACAATGATGCCATATTTGGAACAGCGCGGACTTGTGTTAATCAGAGATGCGACATCGACTCATTACGTACGTCTTATAGCGAAATTATAACATCTTAACGGAAACGTTCTACTATTCTAAATTAAGAGAGGACGACTGGTTGGCCATGGAGAAGCTCTAATCAGACTTCCTCAAAAGCTTTGATGTAGGAGTTCACCAAAGCCTAAGCATACGCCAGCACCAGAGTCCATCTTATGCACATTTCTTAAAAGCCGCTCATTAAAGCTGATATGTTCAGGCTCACCAAAATGAATTTATCCCTGGAAAAACTTGAAAAGCGTAGTGGTGCGGGACGTGCAAACGAACATGCGTAAGCTTCAATGTTTGCTCCGCTTTCAACGAAACCTTTTGATACTGCTGAGAATAAGTTAAAACTTCTAAAGATAACGTCTCTACGAAAAATCTACGGTTCCTTTGAACCACAGCGCACTTGTAAGACGAGCTTGCATTTTTCGAGCGCCTTTTAAAAAATGTGGAGCAAAATCAGAGAACAAAATTTTCGTATAGATTAATCACGCTACGTCATCCTACCTTCAAGGGTTAACTTCGTTGATGCGCAAGTGGACGCAACCCACCGCAGCAGAAAACAGTGTTATCAAAAAGTTCCGAACTAATTGCTACTCCTTCCCTCCAAAGGCCATCTTTTTAGAACGAAAAATAACCTCTACTAAAGCATTAAACAGTTCTGTCTCCATCCATAGCTGTTAATGAATGAGAAGCTACAATACAGTACGGTGCATGACATCATTGAAAAGTTGACTAAACTCTGCCTAAAAAAGGGCCCACTCAGCTGATAGTTCACTCAAAAAAGCGAAAGATTTTAGAAACTATTCATTGCCACGAAACCAAATGTGCAACTTCTATAACTTTGTTTTTCCATTGTCGCTGAAGGCCAAAGGCTCGCGAAAAAAATTTCACCGCCATTGAACAATATAAAATAAATTATCAGCAGAGGTTATAATGTGTGTGTGCGTGACTTGAGTCGAAACGACAGAAGACTCCGGAAGCTCCGAGTCTTCTGCCGTTTCGACTCAAGTCACGCACACAATTTATACCCATACTTCACAACCGCTGAAGACGGGTCCTGGTCGACCCGAAAGCTCCGGAGTTTACCCGCATTAAAACGGGAACTATTCTGTAATAAAACCTTTGCATTATGAAAATATACGGTCCCGTACGAAGAAACCACATTTTCATCAGCAAGGATTTATTTTAAAGTGGTTTCCAACTGTTGCATAAGTTACCAAAAGAGTGAGAATGAAACCAAGAACTTCGCAGAAAACGAACGGAGCGCAACGTAAACAAGCAGACCAAACAGATTTCCACTAAAATTGTATTAACTGCGCAAGTCGTACTTGTGATTAGCAGTACTGTTTGCATATTAATGTTGACAAAGCACAGGCAAACAGCAGTTCGCTGCACACTGAACGATAAAACTTGAACATTTCAAAAACTTCTAAGTAACAATTACAAAGCCGAAACTCGATTAGTCTGCACGTCAAAACGGCATTAATTCAGCTTTTCTCAAAATTCCCGCTCTAGCCTTTTGTTGAACATTAGGGATATAGGACTACCTAAAATGACGCATTCCAAGCTTGAAATTGCAAACGCTAGTTCAAGATACTCGAAAACTGTTTTCCTGCGCTCCATACAACCTGCTAACGTTGTTCAGTTTCCAGATCCAGAAAACGAATTTTCCAACTGCTATCAGATATTAAAAATTATATTTTAAACATATTAATACGTGTGTATTGCGCAAACTCAATGGAATCTCCTGAAGCTTATTATTAATTCGTCTTCAGCAAAATGAGTTGGGTGATACCACCCAACTCATATGGTTGAAGATGAATTCTCGTCGTTTCAATGGCATCGATCCCGTTAGCCTTTTGTTTCCGCAGTTAAAGCGGTACACCGCAAAATCATGAAAATCTGTACAACGGTTACAAACATCCTATTTTGGAACAGAAGATCCAAACAAAAACACGCTCTACCTTCAAACTCTATTATTATTATTATTACTATTATTATTATTATTATTATTATTATTATTATTATTATTATTATTATTATTATTATTATTATTATTATTATTATTATTATTATTATTATTATTATTATGCTGACGTGACATATTATTAAAAATGAATTTATTTATGTATAAAAGAAGGTATTGAGGATGTGATGTTTTCGTACGGGACTATAAGTTTTCATACTGATGTGTCTTTACTACGGAACGTTTGTCCCGTTGATGTGTAAAATAAACTTTAATTTCCGGAGCTTTCGGGTCACGATAGACCCGAAAGCTCCGGAAATTAAAGTTTATTTTACACATCAACGGGACAAACGTTCGTAGTAAAGACACATCACTGCAAGAAGGCATATATATATATATATATATATATATATATATATATATATATATATATACAGGCGGCCCTCGTTATCCGCGGTTAATTCGTCCAACGTTTTGAGCATTTTACCGCGTTAAGTTGAATTCCGCGTTATATGACACTTTATGAAAAAGGCCAAATATCTTATAATCTAGCTGCGTATTTCGTCCTGTCCGCTTGAATTCCTTCTGGAACAGTTATCATACCCAGTCATTTTTCAAAGCTTGATACTACAGAATCTAGCTACGAGATAAGGACATCAATGAGACTGCGCTTGTCCAATCGGGTTAGCCATCAGAGTCCAGGCCGTTAGATACAAGAAAGAATGAAAGTAAGATGCTGTTTTCTTAAACGCCTGGAAATCGCCTTGCTTTAATGAGCTAAGCGATGTACTGGTGCGCAGAATGGGTACAGATCAGAGGAAATATAAAATACACAGGCGCACTTAAGCAGAAATAGTGAACATCACACAGAACATATTCACGTCTACGACAGAAACGTTCGGTGCATCAGGAATCAATTTACGCCCTTTCTGCAGGTGGGCGCAGATCTCCTGGAGAACGGCCAGTTTTAAAATTTCATGAACTTGTTGGTAGCAAAGCTTCTCGCCTTAAAATGTTAGTCTTCGCAGCTGCCAGAGCTTTGTTTAAAAACATTGCTATAGGGAGCTGACTTAGGTATATGTATATATACCTAAGTCCTCGCATTCACTGACTGCGTCTCTCCACAAACGTTTCCAGCAACCACTGACTGTTCTAGGTTTTATCTCGCGTACTGCCTCCGCAATGAGCAAGCAAAGAGACTGCGAGTGACCGAGAGCGTTATCAATTACGAGGAGGGTCTAGAAAGCCATCCCGTTGCTTTCCAGGTATTTTTTCACTTCAGGAATGAAGCACTGGTTAAACCACTCCGTAAAAAGGATAACCGTCATCCACGCCCTGCTGTTGTGCCGCCAGAATACCGGCAGGCAATCCTTGTTCTTGTATCTGAGCGACCGAGGATTACAAGTCCAGTAGACAACACCGGCCTTTATCACGTGCCTCGCAGCGTTGCCAGAGAGCACAAGAGTGAGTGGATCTTTCAGTGGCTTGAATCCCGAGGCTTGCTTAGCGCTCTTGTGGATGTACGTGCGCTTTGGCATTTCCTTCCAGAATAATGCTACATCGTCACAATTGAAGATTTGTTCTGCGAGATAGCCCTTTTTGTCTATCATCTCTTTAAATTCCTCCGGAAAGGCCGAGGCAGCTA
This sequence comes from Trichuris trichiura, assembly GCA_037903355.1. Taxonomy (NCBI): domain Eukaryota; kingdom Metazoa; phylum Nematoda; class Enoplea; order Trichinellida; family Trichuridae; genus Trichuris; species Trichuris trichiura. The sequence continues at coordinate 211,529 of JBAJFE010000052.1, forward strand.
CGAAATCAGCCGATGCCGCTTCCTCAGTGATCTTTAAATTTTTAAGGTTCAAGCGAGTCACGTATTTTGCTAGCAGCAAACCCTTTTCTCGAGTTCTCTGCAATGCGCCAGAGAAGTGTTCATATAAGCTCAGCGCTTTCTCCCGAATAACTTTCCCGTCGACGGGGACATGCTTCCGCGACATAACCTCTATCCAAACGCTTAGCGCTTTCTTGGCTTCCACGAGAACTTTCTTGCGAACTATAGCAGCTCTTTTCGCCAATGAAGTGTCGGGATGCACGCTTTTTCGAAACTCTGCTTCCTGCTGTTTTACCGTGCAAATGCTGGATTCATTCTTCCTGATCTTGCGGCCCACTTCGGCACATGACAATCCGCTTTACAAAAGATCTAGGACTTTTACTTTCTAATGAAGGGTAAGGACGCTACGTTGTCTCTTAGCCCTAGAGGAACCGCTCTGTTCACTTAGTTGCCTTCTGTCAGCCATCCTCTTATGTGGCACCAGTTACACGACGCGAAAGTTCAGAGCTAACCATGCTGTAAAGAAACTGATGTTTGCGCACAGCGGGCGGGCTCGACAACGCGCACGAAGCAATAATGAGCAATCAGAAAAATGACAAAGCCTCATTAACATTGTGCTGATTCAGAGATTGTTTGCGGGCGGAAGAAGTCTTTTACACCCGCGCAGGCGATCACGCTGCTGCACAGACATGCAACGACACTTGTGCAACTATAATTCCTGCCAGCGGTGCGCATGTTTTTGTGAAAAGATGACGTCACTATTTCACGCCGAACAAACCACGTTGTACAGAATCAGCGGGTAACGAGAGCCGACTGTATATATATATATATATATGTAAAGAACGAACTACTGCTTATTATAAGACTTAGAATGAGTACTACTTTCGAAACGAAAAACCGGGTTTTTTAGCCAAAAAGGGGATAGACATGCATGAAGCTTAACGGGCCAGTTTGCAGCAATCTTATCTTTAATTACGCCTTTTAAGAAGTGTGAAGGCACTCGATTCCACCTTTTCTTGGAAGACTTCCTAATAATGGAACAGTACCTATGAATCTGAGTAAACATATTTAACAATCTATTAATGGCTAGTCATTATGAAGAATTACTTGCAGCGAGCGAGGTTGCAACAGAAGCACTGTAAGCGTCATTCTTCTTAACAACAACAATACTTACGCAAAAGTTATTATATATAGATGATAGCATTTGTTTTCAGGTCACTAGGTCCTCCGCAGGTAAAATGATGGCTACTTAATGGCCAAGCTTACGGGTCATTACAGAAAACACACGCTATTCAATTTCTCAAGCTATATTCAGATGTTTATTCTAGAAACAACTGACTTTCGAAACTTACAAATAAAGACGGTATAATTTCTTGAAAACAGAAACACCCACCGTTTATATGAATTCCAGCCCGTCAAGTGTGCGTTTGGTCTAGCAAAATGCGCCACGTTTGAAGCGGGTTGCGCATTATGCAGTAAATATCATTCTAAGCAGCATAGTAGGACGCAAGAAGGTGACCTGATGAATCACCGGAGGAGATCAATTCCATTGAAAAGATCCCAGATACGTACGCTCGCTACGCTGCTCGCTTGAAAAAATTTTATGAAACAACTGCAGACGAAGCAGGCAAAACAAGGAACACCACACTGCTTCGATGCGTAGTTCACCCGGACGGCATTCCATTGTACAACTTGGGTGGAGATGCACTGCTTCCAATAAGTTCAGCAAATTGAGCTTTTTGCTCAGCATTGAAGGCCCCTTTGGGAAAATCAACGTCAAAGGTTATAAACAGAGTTCCAGATTTGGAGTTGTCTTCATGATTCAACATACCCTCGTTTGGTTTGCGCATGCGAGCACCTGGCCAAGTTACTTTGTCACGACCAATATGCACTTCATGGCCATCCAAATGGGTCAAAGTCATGTTAAATCCGTTAAGGGCATCCAGCAGAGATATGGTCACATTCGTGTATAGATCATCGCCTCGGCGTTGGAAGATAGGATGTCTCATACTATGCACTTTAAACCGCAGATCACCCGATTCTCCATCAATATTCACTTCCCCTTCGCCATGAAATGTTTGCTCCATACCTTCGGGCATTCCAACTTCTACTTCGACTTCAAAAACGCGTTCCTCAGACACTAGCTAGAATAGAAAAATGTCAGTGATACTAAAGATTGGATTAAACGGGATATCTTGTAACGAGCCTACAGTTTTTCATCGTAATAGATTACTGTGTGCCCATTTTATTGGAAAAACCAAAGGACTGTAGAATCGGAGCTTTCAGGACTTCCTCTCCATGTAAACGCCCAGTTTCCAATAATTGGTTTTCAACGAAAGAGGCAACCGTAACCCGCCATAATTGAAAATGGAGCATTTAGTGACAAAAGGAAGAAATAATGCTAATAAAGAGTTAAACAGTCGGACCCTCAAAATAACAACGTGTAGAGAAACCCAAAGTTACAAAACAACTGGCACTGCAACGCTTCGAGAAAAAAATATGGATAATGAAATTATTATACCCTGACGTTGGGACAGTCGTCGCATAGTTCCTTCTGCAGCATTTGGTACTGGCCAGGACCAACCTGTATTGCCTGTAAGCTTTGACGGCAATTGCACTGCCGAAATCCAGGGGCAGGTTTGGCAACCACCTTGTTCAGTACAACTTCGACAAACTCACCGTTATACAGTTCTTCCAACGTAACCCACAGGTCGACTACGATGTCGTCGCCACGGGGAACATCCTTATTTCCGCTGCCAGGTTGCTGGAAGGTGAAGAAGTCGCCGAAAAAGCTGCTGAACTGCGCGTTATGATTTCCACTAATATCGCCCATTTCTTGCACAGCTTCTTCGCCACCTCGGTCATAGACGCGGCGTTTGTTATCATTCGAAAGAACCTCGTAGGCGGCCGACAAATCTTGGAACTTCTCCGTCGCCAACACATCGTCCTTGTGTTTATCCGGATGTAATTCCTTGGCTAATTTACGGTATGCTTTCTTGATCTGATGCAAGGTGGCAGACCTGGGAACACCCAAGATTCGATAGAAATCGCGACCTGCTTCCGCAAGGGTTAAGTAAACGGCAAGCTGCAACAAACTGGCAAAATTCGAAAGTCTCATGCTGCCGAAGTAGAAAAATTCCCACTGTAGCCCTTTTACGAAAAACTGGACCACTTTCAGTTGGCCCTTTGACACTGACGTGTGATAACAGTATGATTAACAGGTTCAAGATACAGTAGAACTCTTGAGACGCTTGTCATAGGCGGCGGTTCCCTTGACGTGCTCCGTTTTGTTGAGCACAGTTTGGCCGTAAAACTCCTTTTTGTTAAGATATTGGCAATAAGGGAACTTAACCTTATCGTCTTGTTTTAACGCCAGTTTGCTCAGGCTGCTCCCGACGGCTCAGTTCGTATTCAACAGCGACTACAAAAGCCTTTGTCGTAGAGATGCACAAAGTTCTTAAGGTCATAGTTTGGCACCAATGGTTCAAGGCTGGTAAGTTTTCAAGCGCAGGACATGACTTCCGTGAGTGGATTCCACCGTAGGGCATTTTGCCGAGCTCTTTTGTCATACTTTTCTAGATCTTTTACGGCTTCTCCCGTTCTTATCTGCTTGGTATCTGTAATTCAAACGAAACAAAACAATTGTTTCGTTTGAATTACAGATACCAAGCAGATAAGAACGGAAGAAGCCGTAAAAGATCTAGAAAACTATGAAACATCATCCCGTTACGAAGCATCCAATTTTCAAGAGCTCTTTTGTCTAAAGAATAAGTTGAATTTACGCAACTGAGCTGAAGGTTATGATCTCGGTTTGTTACGAAGCGATTAAAGCTTGCGCATAGGTTTGCACATCTTGCCGCCTCACGCCGAGATGTCACAAAGGCTGGCTACGCTGACTTGGGGCAACCGGAATTAACTTCAACGCTACAAGTATCGGCGACTACAAGGAACTGATGTTGCGAATGAAGTCCTCCGTATCAAAACTTACTTGTGCCAAACCACGTGGAGAAAACTTTCTGCGACAGACTTTCTTATGTATATATTTTTTCATCTATGCAGAAACGTCATTATGCCTATACTGAGAGCTTGTAGGGCGTGCATTAAACGATCAAACCTTCTACGCCCGTCTAACAGGCTGAGGAATAAATGTTATATCATACATGTGACACGTGATGCGTCAAAGCCCAAGCGAAAAGTTCTGAAGATGGGGTTGCACAGGAACGCTATTTGATTTCCTTTTTTCTTGCACCTCTGCTCAAGTGATAAGCTGCGATGCCTTTGAGGAAAGAAGCGGTGATCGAAAAACAAAAGACCATTTTTGCATGTCTATTCTAGCTCTGCTTGTTTTCGCTAGAGCATTTACCATCACAGCAATTTCACTTTCAAACACTGTGTTGTAGTAGCGTACATTCTTAGCTGCTTGGTTCACCGGTTATTTTTTATTAGCTGCTTAACTACCGTCCTTCTTTATTTAGGGGCACTGACCTAGGCTGATTGGTTCCTTCTGTTTTAAAAATACACCATAAAACAGGAGATATTTTACGCATCGTAACTGCTCGTTATAAAGCAATGCAAAAATTTGTGTTTAGATATCAGAGTGCAAGGTAACGTTGCACTACGGTTTATTTGTTTCGTTATGTTTCGTAAAATAACAATTGCTTGCATTGGTAAAGTTATTCGCTAAGTACATTTGGTTCTATACGGAAGGTAAAGGTTTTGCATTGACATTTGCGTGACATGATCAAAATGGATACAAATGGTTTCAGCAAATAACGACATAGTCGACGAGCAGGCTCGCATCAACAGACTCAACAACGCAAGATACTTCGTGTTGCAAAAATGTCTATAACGTCAATTCAATAACCAAGCGAATGGCTGCTTCGCTGCCGTAATCTGGAGCCGATTCTTACATTATTGACAAGAGCACTGTCAAGTGTTTGGAATCGATGATAGAAAGTTTTTATCGGCGACTTTGGAACAGCGCAGCAGAGTTGGAGCTCGGTGAGCATTTCAGTAAAGTTCTGTTGATAGTGGAGCCAGAATGGGCACCTGGCAAAGTATAGCTGAAGAACAGGGTGATATCCCTCCTTTACTTCTGTGAGCAGGTCCAATACGTATGCGTACATTTTTCGGGCGTCATTTATGGAAACCTGCAGACACAAGATCAAGTTCCTTTCCACTGCATGTAGTTTTGTTCGAATATTGCTGGGCAAAGCTCGGGTTCTAATCAAATAGCGCAAAATGATAATGCTTTGCTTAATATTGTACGAAAGCGATGTTTGATCACTCATCGATGAAGTTGCTTCCAGTACCAGCGAAGAAACTGAAAAACGGCACTTTGTTTATGCTTTTAATGTGAACAACACTTTAAATGCATGCACGTTTATTTCTACTAGGCACTTTTATTCCATTCGCCAAAATAGTACCTTGGCGTAAAGGTTAGCTGAGCGACAGCTTTTGGTTTGCAAGTATCAATATTGATATATCGCAAACAACCTTGTAATCAACTTCTTTGCCATTGTTAATAAGTGGCCAGTTTAGTTAAGCTGATTCTGCACTTCATTGCTACAGTTCATTCGAGTGAACACTGATCATTAGCGATTCCACCGTCCAATTTAAATTAAACCTTATTCGCTTACTTGAGCTGGAAAGAAATTTGAGAATAGTCTATATTTTCTCACTCTTCTTATCCTGATAACGGAATGACTTGGCCCTCAGTTGACGGCAATCATAACTAGAACAGAATGAGCTGTTGGCACTAAGCACATCTATAAACCCTTTGCTTCACTGTGAACGTTTTAGAAGTACTAGCAAGTGAGCAAAATTTGAAGTTTTGAACGCAAACGAAAGGCCTGAAGAATAACGTGTAAAGTGAACTGAGCACATGAATGGAAACCAATACTTCATTCGGCAAACCATTTTCCATGAGGTCGTTAGAACAACTACGAATACGGGTGCATTCTAACGCTATGCTTTTTTTACTTAAACGAGTTCAGGAATTCCGCATACCTATTTTTCTAAAGTAGTTTTGAACTCCAGCCGATTTTGCTTGAGGATGTTTGCAATTGCGAAAATCAAATCTAGCTAGCAGACGGTTAGGATATTTTAGGAGTAAACACAAGTAATATTGAACATAACAAAATGAGTACAGAGCATTCGAAGCTTCTTGGATACTTTATCAGCGAGTTGTTATCATGCAGTCTTCGATGCCCAGCGCAACGTCCCGCCACAGAAAGTCCCTCACAGCGAAAACAAGATGTTTCAAAATTTTTGAATTCACGTTCATGTACCGAGTAGTGTTTCTCTTTGATGGGCAACAGACCGAGCATCTGTTTGCCAAGTTTCACTTTTCTACGTTACATTCACAATTTCCAAAGCTAACAGAGATCAATAAATTGTTTCCAAAATGATTAAGCGTCGTCACCTCGTTATGAAGAATCAAGTATCCAATCGGTTCTTTATTTTAGCGATAAAGATGTAAACGCCGTCAGATTAAGATAGGCCACTTTCACTGAAAGTGTGGCTGGATTATAGAGGACAGAAAGTGAAAAGGTTTATTTCTCAATTGATCAAAGCTGACGCCAGTACTTTTTGCGGAGAAAGTAAATGCTGGTATTTCATTCCTTCAAATGTATAAACATTGCAGACACGATCTTATAAGTGTTCAGTCCATACTGTTTCGGTTTCCGGTAATCAGGATCAAAGGATTTTAAAAATTTTTTCGAAGAAAACTTTGGCATTTTCAAAGGTGATCCTATTTCGTAGTCAACGTTTTTACAAGTCTACAGGATTGAACGAACTTTTAGGCACGACGAACATAAATAGGCTTCGGTGCGAACTGTAAGTAACAAAGTGGTTTGCATGAAACCACTCTTATTGAACAAAACCGGATAGTAGCTTAAGTGGGATTATGAAAACTTGAAAAAATTAATTCTTCCCCTTGCAAAACGGGCAAGGAGGTCAGACTTTAAACGTGACGTGAAACAATTGTCTTCACAGCCGTGAATCCGTCTTAGCGTGTACGTTATGCATTAATGGTTGTTGAAAGGAGCTGCATTTATATTTTTATTATTACATTAATATGCAATCTTTCAATTTCATGCAACTCTCGCGAAAAGCGACTGCCAGTAATAATGGACAGTGTGCCTAAAAGTGCAGACAGCTTTGCAAAAGAACTACGAGATTTAATGATAATCACACGAATACGACTATGCCGACATGGAGATGAAAATTCAGAGCGCAAAACGACGACGTTTAGAACCACTCTTATCCTTGGTGCGAAACTTTGCAAAAGGGGTAAACTAAAACCCATTAGCAACTGGACGTAACTACTTTTTAAATTATTTGAGCATCCTTTTCCCGTCTGCTTATGCACAAAAATCACAGTTTTGAAAGCTTCAACAACACCTGCAATTTTAATTGTTGTAGAATTTACGAAGTGCTGCTATTGGCAACGTTCCAAACGAGAAAATTGCATAACTGGTACAAAAGAATAAAGAGCTGCTACGGCAAAGAAATTTGCATGCAGTTTTAAATAACTATTTTGGAATGCTAAACGAATCATCTTCAAACCTTCGTCGGACTAAAGTTTCAAGTAATCGATTAGCCTTACTAGGGCAATAGATACAACTTTAATCCACTTTACGGGTATCATGTTTACGCTAATAGAGTAAGTTAAACTTGCAGTATGAGAGGAAACATTTCCAGCTGCTAAGAAGCGCGTATTCTGAAACCGAAGTAGTTATTCCAAAAGGCTGTTTAATGTTTACACAACCAATCTGATTGTATTGTGCATTAAAAATGTTTAGAAGCAAGCTTTTACTTAAGTTGTGACTTGGGAAGTTTGTAATATTCTGAGAGGAACTCTACTGCCAGTGGATAGAGACATGGCAGAGATAGAGTACTTAGCAACAGCAGTTAAAACGCTGAGATTTTAAGGATGCAGACTTGAAGCCAAAATGAAAACTAGCAATAAAATGCGTTGCAAACAGAGCTAGCCAGCTTCAAACAAAATATAGTAACTAAACTAAAAAGGCAAAGGAAATTTAAAGTGGGGCAGCATTATACCTATTGATTTTAGTAAAAATTGCCTCTAAAGATTTAATAGTTAAAAGCATTGAACAACTAGCTTATGAGCCAGAGGCGTAAATTTTCAAAATATTAATGAACGTATTAAGTGAGCTTGTCGCCATGAAACAGACTCATTCTTTCAAAATGGTAAGCTCGGAATGGACATCGCTATTTGTTGAGTAAAACTAACTAGGAAGACGCGTTTACTATACATTCCACTTAGCAGAACAAAGGACCGCTCAAGTGAATGTAATGGAGCACCCTTCGCGTGTTTTGCAATGGGAGCGCCTTCACAATGGATAACTACTTTGCTTTGAAACAATTCCTATTTATCTAAGCAGCATTGCTCATAAGCAGATTAATGCTACGCCACGTGACATTTATTAGCAGTTACAGAAAAGTCGGAAGGCGACAGTGGAGTAAAAAATAGTAACATATGAGAACAGAGATATCCGGTAATAAGAGTTGTATAAAAACAAGCCACCTTCAGAGAAAAGGTGACGATGGTTTTCATTTTTAAAATTGTTGTACGTATTAATTGGCGTTCAGCCTACAAACGGTGCGCTGGATAACGTGAAAGTGCGACAAATGAATACTTGATTCTTCCCTTCCCAAAAAGGTAGTTACCAACTCCTTTACAACAGCAATGACGATTGCTCGTGCAGAAAACGCACTCACCTGCGAAGAAAGAGCTTAATACACCTTGAAAATCCGCTACCGTTATTCAAAAATTCTGTCACGGCGACAAGGATGTCAACAAGGTGCATGAGGTTATACCTTAAACAGCATGCACCCACTCTGCCCAAAATAGGTAATGATCAGAAACCATTTCTTTACCGTTGATGAACAGCGAAACTTGTTTCCGTGAACTCGACAGTGTTTTTATACTGTTCTATCTCTGACAGTGTAATTAGCTTGAAGAACTGTTTGTCTACTAAAAAGGATTTTTGAAACAGGTTTACCTTATGAAGATAGTCAGTTTTTTAGAATTTGACCCAAGAAGTTCCTTTTGAAAATGACGTAGAATGAAAATATGCGCTTCGTAAACTAACGGCCGCTTCCGCAATCCATACTGAAGGCCAAGCATTTCGGGTGTTGTGCTGTTCCCTTTTACCGGCATAAATAAAAAATTTCGTTGCCTAAAGCGGTTAGTGCCTATCTCGTACTAAACAACTGAAAATGGAAAAGCGTCTGTAAGAAGAGCCTGCATATCACTGAATATGTCAATAAAAGCCCGGTACTGATTTTTCATTCACGGTTTTCCGCTTTCTTCCTATAATTACTCGAAGTGGCTTTCTCCATAAACGTTCACACAAAAAGGAATGCGTGCAGAATGGTCCTTTGATTTGCAGACTTAGAACTTGTTTTGCCATGAGCACTTTCACAGATTCATTGTTGTCGTTTCAGAAGAGGACAGCTGACATTCAGGTTTTACAAGGGTTTTCTGCTCTTTCAACAGGAAGATGAAAAGCAATGACCACTTTGCGTTATTCAAAAGCAAGGATGCATCGCTTAGTCAGAAACTGATGATCACCTAATAGACCATTCGCAGTACTCGCTCGTGCTGCTAAACGCTTTAGGAATGCTTCACGTTTTATAAAGCTCTCAGCCGTGAATGCATAACTAACTGATAAAAAGCGCACATTCTGTTCATCTGCAATAAGAATTCTTTTCAACAATCCGTACGCTGAGTTATTTCAGGCTAGTTTATATAAACAAAATATAACTACGCACGTAACACTGCAGAAGAGCCGCAACCGTTCCGGTTATGCATAAATTTAATTCATTGTGATAATTATTTCAGGCCAGTAATCTAGGGTAGATCCAAGTTGTCCTTAGTTTCAGCTACCCAGAAGCCAATTAGTTTGAGAAACGTTTAACGCATGCATTTTGGCAGGGCGAGAAATTCAAAAGCCTTATACTGCGCCTCATTCTGAGAAGCATCATGAAATCACACGCATTTCACTCCATCCCGACTAGGACGTAAATACCCTTTTGCTAACATGTTCAAGCTGCATAAACCATCCGAGTTTCAGTCACTTAGTGACTGACTTGATAGTCGGATCAGTTATCGCAGTACAACGGTACACATTTTGCTCAAGTCTTACTTCACCCAGTACGTAAATGTAGCTACGGCAGCAAGTTGAACAAGCCAAAAAGGAATTGGAAAAAGACATTCAGCGTTCATTCTGCGCAATAATAAAAGTTGTTGACCCCGCAGCGAATCATATTTTCAGAAGCGATTGCTGCGTTCCGCTATGAACGGCTTTTCCAATTTCTGTTATGCGTGCGGAACGTCCGCTGAAGATAATGAAAGACAAATCCTAATTCAAAATCTGACCTTATTTATTTTCTGAGTTATCGTTATCTAAATTCATTCATGCGAAAGACTAACTTGTTAATAAATCGCTGCTGCACAAAGCATAATTAAGAAGCCAGACAATGAATCACTGTGAAGCTCTTTAACTAGCGCTTTAAATCAGCAATCATGTGTTCATAGCAAACCACTGCTGCAGAAAAGCAAGTTTTTCTAATTTTATTCTCTTTGAAACTTCTCAAGCAAGTTACAACGCGTAACTGTCCGTCCCAATTACCTGTCCACAGCTGTGAACAGAACAGCAACTTTGTAGCGCCCTTATGCATGACTTTAATTCTCAAGAAATACTACGCTCATCGGCAGTTTCTCAAAACTGTCAAAAACTTAAATTATCAAATCGTAACAATGTACTGAACACAGAGAAATGACTTTTACTAATGCTCAAATAAGGCTTGGTATTCGTTAGTCTGTTTTGGCAAAATTTTATACCAGCCGCTTACAGATAAGTTCTAAACGATGACGTTAAGCAATATGCTTGTTTCTTCAGCCATAATTAATTCCAAAAAATGAGGTCGCAACTTTTACACAAACGCAGAAGATGTTTACAGTTCCCTGACGTTCTTGCTGTCATGCTATGTCTGAGAGAAAAACAAGCCGCTCAGAGTAGACACTACCGCGTTTGACAGTTCGTTGATCGTGCAGCTGTTGTCCATTAATTCATGGATGCAAACTGAAAGGATTTGATTGAACTTAACAGAAAATACTTTGGACATTGAACTGCTGCTCAGGTTAAGGTAAGCCAGCCTTAGCGCGGAGAAGTTTACACTTTATTTTATCGATATATCTTTTCTATTGACTTGAACCACTGGTGAATGATCATGCAAGGTTGCCCAAACGAGCTGAAACGGCAGACTTCAGCAACGTTATAAGGACACTGCAGAATCAAATAAATTTGGACGCACACTGGAAAGGAAAAGCTAAACATAGTTATACTACAAAAGAGTCGAATTTTTGGAACAGAGCGAACCTTTATATTAAAGCGTTTACTTGCTGAAAAGCAGACATGTCAAACGTTTGTTACGCGATTTTAAAAAATGGGGGTGCAGAATCCGCCTGCATGGCTTTCACGGATGTGCTAGACTGCAGATGAAAATTAAACTAATGCATATCTTGCAAAAACTGCTCTTCAAACTGGTTACATTGGTCGAATAAAAAGTAACAACTTACTGTAAACGCAAGCTTCAGGTTAGAACCTTAACTATTGGTATAACCGTATAACTGCCCAATGAATAAAAGATAGGGTAGGAGCGAAACGTAATGCGTCAGTCAAACGCCTCTGCATATTGTTACAAGCAAAAGGACTACGGTTTCCACAGAGATGCTCAACCTTTTCTGCATTTGTCACCTACAGAACAGCTAGTTGCATCTTATGCACTTTCTGCGATAATTTCAAAATGACGGGATGAGGTGAGGCTGGAAAACGTTCAGACGAACTATAATAGGTCCACTATTAAACAGTGCTATGGCAAAAAATTGCAAGTTCATAATAAGCATGCTAGACCGTCGTGTTGTCCCAAGGCAAAACGGCAATTGAAGCATTAGTTTCACATGCGATCTATGCAAGCTTAAAAACCCACTTAAGTTCACATGATCGCTATAGATCGCTGTTAATATTTTAACAGGGAGGCTTTTGCCGACGAGCAAAAAATTTTTCATCTTGCTACATTGAACAATGCACCATTCTTCATGCACAACTGTGAAAAGGTACGTTGAACCTTCTCTGAATAAACGTTTTTTTAAAGGATTAAAACAACACAGAAGGTTACTAAGTCAATAATGGATTTAGTAAAGAATAGGTAAGCCCTAAGCCATGCTCCTATCCAGCAAAACTTGATTTTAAAGCCTAAGATAAAGGACGCGAAGTGTGGCTGCCACAGAAGGTGCCATGATATGACGAAAAAAGTTCTACTTTATGGACAGAACTGATTCGTGCGTCGGTTTGCACGCCACGACAACTATGAATATCTTTCCATTAAGAGCTTTATGAGATTTTGATTAGCAACGTCTTTTCAAAAATCCAGAGTATCTGCTCTGATAGAGAATTAATCAGTTCGCTTCGGTTGGAACAGTTAACAATGGCAAGCTTTGGCAAACAAATTACTATTTCACGGAACATACGTGCAATGAAAGCACCTTAAATCGTTTAACTCTTTTTTACTTAATATAGGTTTCACATTTGCAAAACGTCTGAATCATTAAATCTACTGGAAATAGGTAACAGTTTAGGATACACTCAGAGAAAGTGATTAAGTTCATGCAATGCTGAGAGGAACTATTGCATAAGCAGACAGAGTTCATAGAAATCATAGTAGTTAACAAGAAAACATCGAACGGGATTTATTAATATTAGCTACAATGTAATTTCACGGTTGTTACAGCTCAGCATAAATTACATTAATATTTATTATAAGCGTAGAGATTCACGACTCGCTGTTATTGTAAAAAAATTATAACTTATACTAATAATAATGCCCCAAGTGTGGTTTGCTTTAACGATCTGGTGGAATCTCGTACTTTCTATACGGCCAGAAATGCTTGTTGAAACTTCTATGGCGGCTGTGTCACGTCATCAGTGTTAAACATAACACATAGATTGCGACATTAATGTGGTAAGAACATGACATGCGGCCACGTTTTAAAAGAACGTTCGAATTTAAACCACGACTTACCAGTTTAAGTTGTCACTTGAGTAGTTGGCAGGTAATAGCCAACAATGGAGTATTAGCAAAGTTTGGAATAGAAAAACCAGTGTGTCATTGCTTCCCATAGTTCTTCGTCCATCTTCTTCGTATAGTTCAACTCTTAACTTCTGAACTGGCCATACACATTAATTCGCAATCTAATCACCTTATTAAGCTTTCCGCAAAACTTAAAGAGTAAGTCTATACCGAAGAAAGCTGAAAGACAATGTCCAAAGATACTTTAATAGACAAAGAGAAAGGAAAGTCAGCAACGCAACGCTATTGTAATTGAGAATAACGCACAGTTCATCGAGCTTACAAAGTTCCATTAACGTGTGCCCTAGTTCAAGCTAGCTCAAACTTAATAACAGTTGCTGTTGCTGACTAAAAGTTCACTTTAACGCTAGTCTACCTCCTCTATACTTAACACATCGTGTTGCCTTTGTTTCCAGATTCCTGATCATGACTGTCCGAGTACTCTTCATTCGGCTCGTCTTGATCGGACTCCGCTAGGAGTAAACAGGTAGTAGTAAAGGTAAAGTTTTACAAGGTTGACTTACTTATAAAAGAACCGTAATAGTATGGATGCCCATCGTAATCAAAGCTGTACGGATTATGAGCATATTCACCTGAATATTGCCCAAAAGACTGATGTCCGTTGGGGTCTTCATGCTCGTCATACATTTCTGCAAAGTTCAGCAGTGATGGTTGTTTCAAATGAGAATTAAACCATTCGAATTACCTGCAGCAGTTTCTTGCTCACCCGCTGCATCGTTGCAGGCCTCAGAATGATTAAGATCAGTTTTAGAACACACACGACCTGCGTCTGAAGGTGTGACAAGATTTTGTTCGCTACATTCAGTTATCATACTGTCATTAGCCATATCCACCTCGGTAGGGTCTCTGTGTGTCAATGCGTTGCAGTTAACTTCCTCACGGGTGGCACAAAAAATCTGGCCGTTAGAATTTTCACCGTTCGCTTTCTGCGACATTTCTTCAGAAGTTACACTGTTGTCAGCCTTGAAATCAGATTCAATTTTTATACTACCGATGTTTTTTGGATCGTCGCTGGAATTATCGCGCGGCAGACATTTCTTTTCGTCACCTTCCAAACTAGACTTGCAAATATTATTGTATGCCATTAACGCCTCGGCACTGCAATCGTCACTTTCACTGCCGTTGTTGCCATAATAGGCTTCAAAGCAGTGAGAATTCTTATGAGGGGCAAAATCAAAGCTATCGTCGCTTGAATAATCGCTAAGCCAGGACGGTAGATGTTCATAACGTTCTTTTGTTTCAGGCTTTTCGCTTTTATTAACACCTTTTTCTGAAGCAACAAACAATATTTCTTTGAAGAAAACGTTTTTCTTAGATTAGTGTTTAAAAGATTCAGACCAATGATCTTCGATCAACCCTTGAATCTATATTACTAGCTTAACTGCGGCTTAGAATCAAAGGGAATAAAATATTGAAATAATTCGTACAAATAAAGCTGGCACGTAGCCGAAAGCCTATACGTATAAGCTCTTATTCAACCTAAGAAAACTCCATCTGCTGGCAAGCATTAAAAACCTAATGAACTCAGAAGATCAAACTAATAATTATCTCATTTTTACTTCAAACGTTATTATTAATGAAAAGTTTCCCAAAACTCATTATGTAAACTTGCACGCATACATTAATAAATCATTTTAAAACTACAGAAATACAGCCATGGTGCTAATCGGAAGATCAACCTAAAACTAAGCAATTCATATCTTATAGAAGCAAAATCTTTACATCTCAATGATAGCTACCAAAAAGATACATCCAAATTAGCGGGCACTCTGCTAGCGCTTCTGTTAATTTAACGAAAGCAAGTTAAATGTGAAAATAACAAAATTTTTTATAAATTTAATGTAGTGAGCAAGAAACTGGCTATAGATACACCACGCTGGAAGTATAAGATACGCATTCAGGGATCATGAGCTTTCTTTCTCCAGGTCAATGCTTCTGAAGGAAGCGGACCTGAAAACTCACAGCTTATTTTCTGAACTTTGTACTCGTAGATGAAATTAAGAAATCGCAAGCTTAATTCCAATGATATTAATACTTCCTCTTTTGATCGTTTTTTGCTATTCTGCAATTTGTTTCCTGTTGAAAAAAATTCAGCATTTTTAAAAAATAGGGTGTCTTTTAACAGGCTTTGGTTGTTTCATAATTGATCTTCATTTCACGGCATAAAGAATTTTTAAAAATAAGACCTATACAATGAAACACGCTCGTTTCAACGTATATTAATAATTTTAAGGCGATGGCTATTGTCGCCTAAAACTGTGCGTAAAAAATGGTACAACTACTGGTGGGTCTACTTCTCAAGCAAATAGAAGATTCAAATAAGGAATAATAGCATGCATTTGAAGACTTCACCTGACTGTAAAATTGACATTGGAGATTCCTCTTCAACTTTAGCGCTTGTCCGACTGGCTCCTTTAGTCAGAGAAACGTCGGAATCAATAGGCTTAGCAAAAGTTACTGCGGCGTATGATCTGGCCGGAATACTTGCGTCATTGTCAACCTCCATAGAATCTTTTTGGGCATTGTCCTCCATGTTATTCTCTGGCTCAGAATGACCAGAACAACTTCCGCTAAAAACCATAAAACCATGCAATATTTGTAAACTAAAAAACACTAGTTATCCTAACATGAAAGAAACAAATTCTACAATTTTAAATGAATATAGCGGCACGTCGGTTCACACAAGAGCGGTATACGGAAAAGGCAATTGAATTAATCATAAACCCGAAGCATTAATAATAGCCAGAAAAAGGTGTTGATGGCCACGGTGTCTCATCCAAACCACATTCATGCCCCATGAGCAGTTTATGCAACGCAATTAAATGGTGACCTTTGCATACACATTTGACCTGCCCTTAAAGCCAAGCTTATTGTATGTTGTCGATTTTAAACAAAACACGAAAAGTCATTAACGTTCATGACTTTAATGTTGTTAACACATCTCGAAGAAATTGGCTAACTTCATTATTCGTCACGTGTTTACTGAAAGAGCTAAACGTTTTTCAGATAGTTACAACACTCATCTAACAAATGTTACAGGAAAGTATCATACTGTAATCATGTAAGCAAAAGTTTTATGAGGCACTGCTCATCAGCTTGGCTACGCAGAACACACTTGTTCACGTTAGGCTTATAAAACAATATAGTGCACTTCAGATGAATGTTACAGTCGCGAAACCTCGCCACAAGGTACGAAGTAATGTATGCAAGTTTGATTCGTGACTGGAAAGGTGTAACTGCGTAAGACACGCGCTGATGAATAGGGGAAGAGAAAAGTACACCATTTAGCCCCATAAATGGTTTTAACAGAACTTGAAACCATGTTAGCAAAACTTGGAAACTTACGCTTGGTCTCCGTTGTTAAAGCTCTGTTTCATTAAAGAATTAACGGAATCTTCTTTTGTTTCTTCACATTCTGAATATGGTAGTCCTTCTGTGGAATAGCAGAATCCCATGTTAAGGAATTCATTGGTCGACAAACGTCTTTCCCTATTGTAAACTGCACGTTATTTAGGGCTAATCTTTAGCAAAATTCTAACCGTTCGCTCCCCTAAAAAATTCACAAAAAATCAAAAAGCTGTATAAACAGAAGTTACCCTACCTTCGTGATATCCAGATCGGTCAAAATGGGAGATAGCTGGGCAACACGACCCTGTTCTAGTTCGTCTTCGCTCGAGGGCCAGTTAGGAATTACAGCTATAAGAATTGATTTGCTATTCAAATCGTCTACCGTGAAACCCAGCAGCATGGGATGCTTTATAAACGGATCCAACAGTAAAGAAGCATCCTGATAAGACGCATTTTAATAAAAACGAACTTACGAGTACTGCATTCAGTCTTTGACGATGGCTTGTTGCAGCTTAACGAATTTTTCTCGTCTTCATCTTTCTAAATTTCAGTTATAAAGCCCAGTGAGTGGACACCCAAACTACTTGCATTCCGACTGAGTCCAAATACCGTAGTACCCCTTGCAGGTGTTAATGAAACTAGTAAATAAGCTCAAGCTGAACTATTTAAGCTACACACATGTAGAAAATCTTTTAAAAGCAAAGAAACGAATGATTTCATGATATGTCTTTGGGCATATGTACGCTTTTTCGCCATTCAGAAATGGATTCGGTCAGCCTTCATTTGGCAGTGACCCTGTATAGGCCGGTTGGAAGTCTTACGCTGCTGTCAGTCAAATGCACCGTAGGTACCCAGCTGATAGCCGGAAGCAGCAATCGACAAAGGCTCTGCAGGTACCCCAGCGGAAGCCCAGTGCAGCTATTCGATGAAGAACTCAGCATGAGTTCAGAGGAACTGGGCGTAGCCGCTGCCCACCCAGGTAGAATAGGGTGAGACCAGTCGTTCTGCCACACAGATGCACGCTGTTCATGCAAGAAAAAAGTACAGCCCCATTTGATTGATAGAAACAAAAGAGAAGCTGAATAAAAATTTGAGCATTGAAGCCACCTTACTGCATACCTTTTTTTGCTCCATTCTCGTCACGAACAGTAATTAAAACACGACCACCTACGCTGACAAATCTCGCCAACAATGATAAAAGGAACACAAGGTACTTGAGCTTAATGTATGTGCAGAAATGTAGTTTAAAGTGTACTTGAAGTACCTACTTTCCATTAAGCGCGATTTAGGCAGTCACGGAAAACTGAAAAAGCAACTTACTTGCGAATACTTATTCATCATGCACTTATTCGTACAGTACCTATATGGATCAACTACGAAAATATGCAACACGTTGCAAACCACTATTTACCATAGAGACGGGTATCACCTCGACGTGCGGCTTCATTCACAATAATCGAATCTGGTAGGCAGGGAACGCCTTCCCTTCACCTCTTTACCCCTGACCGTAAATTTACTTTGCCCTATATAAGGGTTACGAATGGTCCCACCGTTTCTACCCTGAACTTGATTCGCCATTGTTTGTCCGCTGCCGTTACTTTGCGGTCATTCGTTCAACAACACCTACATCATCGTGCCAGAACTATCGGCCTTACTTCATCGTATTTATGTTTACATCTACGGGCAGCGGTCAAGCGGCGAAGAGTAAGCGTTCCCTACCTACTGGATACGATTAGTACAAATGAATCCGCGCGTTGGATTGAAAAGCCCCACGCCATAGATAGTCATCGCATAGGATAATCGCAAAGTCGTAAACGCCGATTTTTTTTCAGAAAATTTTCCCGTCACTTTCGAATTCAACCGAACTTTCCAAGGACGGAGAAAGTTAAATGAACACATAGAAAAGCAATTCATTTATTAATTTTTATAAATACCAATTATCTTGAAAATTTAATATTCCTTAACAGGTCCTAAGGTTTTCATAGTGAATCTCCTATGCTTCTGAAAACCTACGGCTTTTCCCCTTTTTTGTCCGCTGCTTTTTGTCCCGTCCTCCAACTCACTGGCAACGGAACTAAAGCGTTCCGAAAGCTCTGAAATAAAGTTGAGTGCATCGATTCTGTACATTTTCCCAATAATCGCTCATCTATCCATTGGTAGAGCAATTGTTTCGTTTAATTACAGATACCAACACAAAAAACGAGAAAATCCGTAGAAGATATTCAAAAACATGAAACACAATCCCGTTATGAAGCACCCCGTGTTCAAGTGAATCTTCTATACAGTTTTAGCACCCTGTCTTTTAGCCCTACCTTCCCACTCCATTTCATTTACGTTGATACAGCGTACGCCTTTAGTAATTTATCAATAAATCATTTTAAAACTACAGAAATACAACCATGGTGCTAATCGAAGGATCAACCTAAAACTAGGGGACTCATATCTTATAGAAGCAAAATCCTTACATCGCCTAATCCTTAATTAAGGGGTTAAGGAAAATTTTAATGTTGAATCGGTACTAGAAGGTTGGCGCACCTCAACTAGTAATGTTAATATCAAGAATTAAGGTGTCCTATAAAGGGCCCATAGGTTTCATGGTGAGGGTTACTGTAAGTTCCTTTTGATTTAAAAAGTAATAAACGTAAACGTAAAGAAGAATTTAAGGCCTCGCGATTACGAGGTTTGGTCCCCAGTAAAATAAACTGAATGATAAGAAAAGGTGCACCCACGCAGTATACGAGTTTTAATTCATGCTAATGAATGCACGTATCGAAAGCCTCGTAACATTTGTTGAGCACTAAAATAGGCAATCGATTCTGCAAAAAGGCAATTCAAAGAAACTGATTCGAAATTTTGCATTTTCAGCTTCATTATTATTGCTATTAGGAACAATAAATCGAGCATAATATGATTTTCAGGTTGCTTTAATTTTCTACCTGCGTGTAGTTTAAATTAAGGCAACGTACGTAAGACGCCTACTGTCATTGTCATTTGCTGCTCACCAAGCGGCGCAGTTAAGACAAATTTGGGCGTCGCTTCGCCTCATTCGTGTTGCCCGAAAGGAAAGCCACTACACAGCAAGGCTGTTGTCTGCCCTATTCAAACCTAGCTGCACGTAGAATGAATGCGTCAGTGGAGAGTACGATTACTGTCGGGTCTTTAATCGGCGGGCGTTGGTTAGTTCAACGCCGACTGGGTAAAGGAGGGTATGGAATGGTATACGCTGTGGACGACATAAAGGGCACTGGAACATACGCAATGAAGGTAACTTATTTTAAGGGATTTCTTACTTCAGGGAGAAAAGTTGTCACGTCGTCAGTCTTTAGGTAGAAACCCGCAAACGAACTCTATCGAAGCTTCGAAAGGAAACCTATATCCTTAAGAAGCTAGCAAATAGTACGCATGCTTGCCGCTATGTAGATTCCGGAAGGCATGAGCAGTTGGAATTCCTTGTGATGACAAAGACGGGACGTGATTTGCATGAATTGCGAAAGAAGTCTAAAAACAAGCGGTTCGACATTGGTACAATACTACAAATAGGGATACAGTGCGTTGAGGCTCTGCGAGATCTTCACAATATTGGGTTCATACACCGAGACGTGAAACCGTCCAATTTTACAATCGGCGTCGACAGTAACGGAAAGCAGATTATCTACATGCTTGACTTTGGACTAGCCTTCCAATATGGAATACCTGGAAAATTATGCTCGTATGCTGGCGCACCCACCTTTCATGGAACACTGCGCTACGCATCGTTCAACGCTCATGGCGAAAAGTCACTTGGTATGCATGACGATCTGATCGCGTTGTTTTACACTTTGGCTGAGCTGTACCGTGGTCAACTACCTTGGTCAGGAAACGAAGGTAAGTACCACTTGGGACTTGCAAAACTAAAGGCAGATGTTAATGAAATGTTCGGTGACATGCCTTCCGAAATCGTGGACATATACAAGGGGCTGATTCACAAGTCGTGCCGAGATCCAGTTGATCACAGCAGCATAATTGCAACCTTTACAGCAGTCGCTAGCAAGCTTGAAGTTCCAGGGACGTTAAACCTGGAATATGACAATCAGTCAGAAGAGAACAATTCCGTAAGCACTGCATCGCTCATATCAGAGAAGCCTCGCAAGCCGCCAAGTAAAAAACCTAATTGGAAAAAGTACCTCGCTTCTCTGGTGGCCTCGAAAAAGTCCCATAGAAGTCAGAAGTGATAGATGCTAATAAAGTATATATGAAACTTGGCCTTTTCGAGCATGAGATTAATTCCTATAGCAGCGCCTGCTTTCTAATGTGTTCCTATTGCATTAGCAAGCTATCAGCTAATACGACATGCACACCTTCTATTCCAGTCAGCTCTAAACATGCATGCATTATTTGATAGGCCTTATTCACCTTTACATGAGCTCTCAAATGGCGTTACGGTTGGGAAGTTCTACAGATGACCACAAGTGATGATCTGATATGTTCGCTTCTTACGAAGAAGATAATTCGGGAAGAAACTTGCTAAAATTCGTTCAACAAAGTGCTTCTTCATTCCTAGAAGAGTCACTTGCTGTTTGTCAATACTGAAAAACTGTTATCACTTACTTTGCAGAAGTAACGGGCCAGCTAAATATTTAACGTTTAATAATGCCGTATCTTCTGGAGAAAAAGGCGCCCCATCTTCAGGGTACATGTTAGAAAACAGAACGCTGTTTACGCTGAAGGCTACAATATTAAAGTTTGAAAATTCAACGAACGGCTAGCTTCCATGAAAGGAAAAAAGGCCACCAACTTGTTACTAAATCTCGCGCATTTAAAAGTTGTCAAAAATGATTCGCAGAATCTTCTTCATGCCGCGTGTGTACGAAACGTAACGGAATTCTAAGCTTAGTATTGACCCGCGCGTCCCGACATATTGCACTGAGCATTGCAAATAAACCAAAATTGTAGAAACTTAAATTTCATGGTATTAACAATCCCCAGTATTCCCGTTGATGGAATATCTATCTCTGTGCGGTCATTCTACAGCTGATAATGAGTGCAATACAAGGATTGTATGATAGTACACAAACGATTTTGTAATATATTTTTACCTCAGTGCTTTATCAGTTTTTAAGGATTATCTATATGTTATAACTTTAGCGTTCTGTAAGCTCCATCTATTAAAAATCTCATAACGGTAAAATGAGTTGCATCCTTAAGGACCACGGACCACTACCTAAAGTTTCATCTTCTACGTTTTATTGTCTTCGCCCTTTCCCTTTGTCAACTTCTGCAAAATGACGACCTCATTTTGTTGCAAGGCAGTGGCCTCGTCTTATCCAAGACAATCCCACTTACATACGTAGAAACTTCAGGGACGTAAACAATGGACGTCTTGTAACGTGGCGACAGAATTTCATGCGACCTTTCCACAGCTTTCTCCTGCTCTGCTTAGGTGTATGCGTAGAATACTAAAACAAGCGCTTTACCAAAGAAAGGACAAGTAAGTTGTCTGGAAAACAAGGAAAACAACATGCGCTGCTTTCGGGACGCTCTATTCCAGTCGCCAGCGCGGCCGAGGACTTTGTTCAAATTTGAAATGCCTATAATCGTACGCTTAAAAAAATTACTCGAACAAAGTTCTTTCGTCAAGCTTCATTTGGTAATAGTAGCAACTTTCGTTCTAAGAACAGCAGTTGACCAAAAACGGACTGGCAGCATGAACAAACTGACATACGTTCTCAGCACGGACGCTCGCTTTTTGCAGCAAGTGCATCAAACACGCTCTAACGTATTTCGATTCCAAACTACGTCTAGTATGGATCCTACAACACGGCAAAACGAAATCCAAACGACGTCTTACTTGGAGTGCACTTCTGCCTTTTAAAGCAAGTCACCCAATTCTCACAGTGGACAACAGATTCCTGGTCGTAAGTTCAATCTATGTATAAGCAATTGTGACGCACTGAATTGTCCAAAAAAACGACAAACTCGTGCCGGGCAATGAATGGGATATAGCAAAGCGAAGAAAACCTGAGTACCATTAGCGGAGTATTTTGCAATGA
The DNA here is from genome assembly GCA_037903355.1 of Trichuris trichiura. Classification (NCBI taxonomy): domain Eukaryota; kingdom Metazoa; phylum Nematoda; class Enoplea; order Trichinellida; family Trichuridae; genus Trichuris; species Trichuris trichiura. Next base: position 234,109 of record JBAJFE010000052.1, read on the forward strand.
AGTTGCGTTCTTCTCCAAAGCCTTTTGAAATTGTTACTGTTTATTGTTCGTCAGTCCAACTGGAACCAAGTCCAAGTGGCTTTACGATCTTGTAGTACGAGCAGCGTCAAGCGACTTGCGCGCGGAAACACGCTTTGGGCAACAGTTACTGTAGACTTGTAGGCTTGAGTTGTGTGACATGGCTAACACGTCATTTCTTCAACCTAACCACGAAGAATTGTAAAGCAGTGCCAACTGGAACGTCAAAATATCCGAGTAAGGAAATTGAAAATATTTACCTTGATTGGTTGTCTGCTTACTGTTTACGGGAAGTTGGCTTCACAAAACTGAGCGGGTAAGATCTTTGCTTAAACCGTGAATTACCGGAGTTTGCCCAAATATAAGCGGCTCGGCTAAAATCGCTTCAATATTTTTCGTTTATTGGTTTCTTTAAAGTTTTCGCATTAGTTCATGTTCAGGGTAAGCAGCGGCACGATTTGGAAAATATACGAAAACTTTGGTAATTACGATTAACATACCTTATTTCCTTGTTCCACCATATATTCCATAATTCTTCTACGTCGTCTTTTCTAAATCTTTACTATCACTGATTGCTTAGGGTGTTACATGTAGGACAATTTTAAATAGAGCCAGTTCGAGCTGTAGCAATTCTCTTTACCTCCCTCTTTGCACTTACTAGTCGGATTACCGTTGAACAGCTACTGGAACACTATGGATTACATGGACTTGTTTTCATTGGATATTTTAGAATACCGCTTAGGGTTTGTACATTCCAGCATACGTAGTTCCGAAAAAGGCTGTCAACGTTTAACGAAAGCATTTCAATGTGTCACAGATCCTCCATTTAGTACCGTTTGGTACTTAAGATTTAATTTTGTTGGGCAGTGTATTTGTAACTTGAGAATTGGCCTGAAGAGAATTCCTTGAAATGATTCTTTGGTCGAATTCTTTCATTACTTACCAAGGTGCTTACGCTCTATTGACTTTGCAACTTTTCAGTTGGAGATTGTGCTAGTAAATAGCTGGATGTCACTTCGTCATTAGATCTTTTAAATGCCAAACCATTAGTGTGTTAATGCTCGCCTGATGCTATCGTCAGGGTGGATATTACTGCTTAAAAACGAACGACGTTAGCGCTAACATATTGTTCGTTTAGGATTCTTCAAAGTTTCCCTCCCAGCAGCTGGATATGGGCACGGTCGTCGTCCAGCTCGAGGTAGGTGCTCAAAAATCGACTTACCCCGTAGATATGTAGATTTTCATATCTGCTACTGGTTAGATTTTGCAGACTATATAATCAAACGCATATCAATCAGTTTGATCCCTTTATTTATTATTTGTAATAGTTGGAGTCAGCATCAGTAAGTGTTTTCAAAGTTCCGATGAAAGGGAAGTGACGATAAAGGCGAAAATAAGAGGCATGTTCGGTGATTCTGCATATATATATATATATATGGACAGTTTATTAATAAAAGTTTTTTTTTCAACGGGGCATAGAAAATCCGTACAAAAAGAAGCCAAAAAATAAAATATATATATATAATTTAAAGTGTAAGCTGGCCATTATACTCATGTAGGGTAAAGCGACGATTCAAAATTCTAAACTTGTTAACCTAGCGAATCCTTAGCAATTCCGGAGTCTGTCTGGGCATCGGAATGCGTATTCTTAACTACTTGGGTGCCGCGTGGCTATGTGCACGTTTCGTTTAGAAACAGTTGTTAAGTTCACGTGGAGCGAGCTAAACATCTGCTGTATGGTGACAAATGTTGAAAATTGTCAATGTATTAGTAAGGTGTACGCATTGTTTAATTACCTGAGCAAACATTGTAATAATGCTGTGACTGTTTTTATTACAACCTACGTTACTTGTTTTCTTGGCGCCTATGCGTTTCCGCTTTTATGTTTGCCGTTTCTATTTTCGTCACCTCACTGCAATTAAAGCATTGTTCGCTAAAACTCCAATGAAAATCTATATCCTTGCGGTTCATGTTCAGTCTTTATCGGTTATGAGATTATGCTGAGCGTTGAAAGTTCTCTTATTTTCACGTGTTTCTTTTGCTTAACATTTTCCAGTTATTTTTCATATTTTGCTGGCTTAGTATTGGCCAAAACCACTTTTTGATTGTCCGCCCTGCGGACACTAAAAACCGTAAGTACTAATGGGCCAACGTAAAGTATATTGCTACCTGCCTGTGAGATAATCTGATTTGTAGATCCAATAAAACTACCACTAACGACTTATAGTGATAATAAAACAGAGCAAATTAATAGCAACGCTCTGCAATATAAATTACGGAAATACGAATTCTTCGTAGTCGACATACAAATAAGTTCAGATAAAGTTAGTTACATAACTATTGTGATGCAGTGGTAAGCGGCTGCCCACTTTCTTAACCTGCATGAATCCATGGGGATGCCCATGGCGGTCGGGAGCAGTTGTCGTCCACTGAGAATCCCTGATAGTTTGCACTTTTGTCGAAACCTTTTCGGGCTACATTGCAGCCTGAGGTCGTTGTATCTTTATTTTCATTCCACAAAAAAACCGCCGCTCAGATTGTAATAACCCGTTGCGGCATCCGGGCGCAATGCTTTGACGCAGAAACGTTTTGACGCGAAAGAATTTCTTCGTTACTTATTTGCACATATTGCTTTTGTAGCATTCTGTCGGCGGAATAAGACAACTGCGCGCAGCTCGGTTTATGCTTAAGATAAGCGTTATTCAGGGTGTTCAGTTTCGTTCTAAACGATTAATGCTACCGCAATAGTTTGTGAATCCTTACTGTTGTACTGTCGGTTGTTTTAAAAATAAAGTTACATTTTCTTAATTATACTTAGCTTAAGCTTAGCTAGTGTTGCGCAACGTCAGTGAGATTCGAAATTCTGCCTGCTGAAGTAGCATCTGCACCGCTAACTCTGCGGTTCAATCTTTTTTGCATGCTTATGTCTAAAAGTTCTTTTTCCGCTTTGTAACACTGCGGCGCGGTTTAGTGTGTATTTTATTTTTTGTGCGTTTAAGCCTGCAAATCCTTCTATTCCAACCTTTATTGCTTTTTCAATAGCATTGCTAATTTGTCTGCCAATCTGCACTGCAGAATTCTTGTCCGTCGACATGGCGTGCGATAACTTTACATTTTCAGTTCATTCTTACTGTAGAATCCTGTTACGAAGTATCCTTTTAATGTAAGACCGCTTTGCGCATTCATTAATGATAAGCTTGTTATTTAGGTTTTCTTTTTGCATAAGTTGTTACATTTGTAAAAACCCTTATCAGCGAAGTAGTTCTTTTCGCACATGCCTCATTCTTAGTGACTTCCTTCATTTTTAGAACTTACGCTTTGTCATTGCTTTATTCTTTTGTTTTTACAGAAAAGAACCCCTTTTTAAAGTGTACTTCATTAATGTTTTAACAGAAACAAAAACGAGATTTTGTGTTGCCTGCCATTTCATGGCTGCATGCCAGCTTGAATCCTCCTTTTCTGTTTCAGTACAACTAATCGTCAGCGTTTTCGCTTATGGTTTTAGTAGTAGTTTACTGGTTTGAACGCGCATAGCTTTTCGTTACGGAACCGTAAACTCTGATGAAGCCGAAAATTTATTCAGTTACAGAGAAGATCCCGCCATCAGCGGTTGAACTAACAAAGGTAATCCGCTATCAAATAAATAAATCCATTACTTCATGAGAGTTTACTGATTTATTTTTTCCTCCTATCGTTCTACCTTCTTCGGTACTGTGAGTACCTTTTAATCAGTTAATTTCTTTAAACTTCCCATCTTAAGGCATAGGTAGGAGTAAATAGTTAGTGCACAATGACTTTTGCAAGCAGATGGTGGTACTCGGTAAGTGTTCGTCCGTCTGTACTAATTTGATTCTTATCAATGGCGGCAACTAATCCGGACAATGTAAATAGTCAACACAATGAAGATTGTCCGTTTTAATTATGACGATATAACGAAAAAAGATACTGTGCTCGCAAAGTGGCATCTGCAGCACGTGGATAGCTTAATAACCGTTCTGAGGTCTTCCGCATTAAAGCGCGTAGATTCAAAAATTCATTTCTTATTTTATCCTATGAGTTTCAAAAAAATTGGTCGGTTATTTTCACACTGTTTACGGAAAGCTTGTGGCATAATTTGGTGGATCAATATTTTGTTGTTTTTTTATAAAATATAGCTATGCCATCAAGAAACTACAAAACAGAAAATATGACGTTCATGAATGTAATTTGACGCATATAAGTAAGCATTAATATAATAGCAAAAAGTGTAGCCGTTGAACCATGACGTAACGTACAAACGGATCCTGAAGAAGCTGCAGTATGGTTCTCATGGAGCTCGTTTCATAGTTTCCGTTGAGCTTATGAGTGCCTGTGTAAAACTGCCACATTTTTTGCTCAGAATGGCTTTGAACTGATTCAAAGCACAATACGTTGCCGCCTCTTAGCTTGGCTAGCTTTTTGACGTTTATCGTCTGCGATAAACAAACTGATAGGAGACGTTGATTTTTCTGTACAAACGAATTGCCTCATTGCTATATAGTTGATGGCGGCTCTTTTGTACAAGCAAAATCCGGACCTGCTAATTGAATAGAGATTGCGGTAACGCAGAAGTAACCATTATTTCTTTCGGGATAAAATATCTGTGAAATAAAGTGGCTGTAATCTATTCAAGCGTTTCTGGATAGTGATAAAGTTTCTTCTTCTTCTCATTTGTGTATTTGTTTGCAGCAAGACAAGGGCTACGGGCTTTCTCCGGCTCTAGCAGCTCGTCTGGACGCCGACGCGGTCGCTTGTCGTCTGAACGCGGATTTGTCCAATGGGTTATCCAGTTCGGACGCGGCTAAGCGGATAAGACTGCACGGCTACAACGAATTTTTAGTCGACACCAAAGAGCCTTTGTTGAAGAAATATGTGGACCAGGTTTGACCGTTTGGCAAGGGTGATTCGAGTGGAGATGCTTTTGTCGTTTAGTTCCGAAACCCATTGATTCTTTTGCTTCTTGGCAGCGCCTTTATTAGCATAATAATGGGCCAGTATGACGACGCAATCAGCATAACCACAGCAATTGTCATTGTAGTTACAGTAGCTTTTGTTCAAGTTAGTGATGCGACTTTTTGTGCGGCATAAGTTGCTTGCTTTCACGATTTTTGAATGTAGGAATATCGCTCCGAGAAGTCGCTAGACGAACTTACCAAGCTAGTGCCTCCCGTTTGCACATGGTGAATATTGTAGTCTTACTGCTCTCTATGTTTACAATTATATGTTTAGCCTTCGAGACCGTCGCGAGGTGTCTTTTGCGGCAAGAGAATTGGTTCCCGGTGACGTCGTTCTTCTTACTATGGGTGATAGAGTGCCAGCTGATCTACGTTTATTGGAGGTTGTTTTCCTTGGATGACCACATGAAAATCGTTGCTAACTCCCATTTTGCCTTTTTAGGCAGTAGAGCTTCAAATAGACGAAAGCAGTTTAACTGGAGAAACGGAGCCGGCAAAGAAGTCAGCCTGCATTATTAGTTGTTCGGAAAATTTGAAAACTGTCAGCCAATTGAAAAACATCGCCTTCATGGGCACTTTGGTTAGGGTTGGCAAAGGAAAGGTTGAACAATTCTCCCTATTTCAAGTTGCTCCTTTCATATGTAAAATGTTTCCTTTCTAAGGGAGTGGTTATCAGCACGGGCCACAGTTCGGAATTTGGCAACGTCTTCAGCATGATGAAAACTGAAGAGGTGAGTCTTTAACGCCTAACCTCTGTTCGTAACTGTCAAAGCTGATTTCACACCTTACCTTAGTCGCCAAAGACGCCCTTGCAAAAAAGTATGGACCATTTGGGCAAGCAGTTGTCCTGTTACTCCTTCGCGGTTATTGCCTTGATCTTCACTGTTGGCATTGCGCAAGGTAGAAATGCTTTGGAAATGTTTACCATTGCTGTCAGGTGAGCACCTTGGTTGTTATCTTCGTTTTTAAAAAATCGACTTGCAGTTCTTATCTTTCCTTAATGTCGTGTCTTGAATTTGTCCATGTATTATAATTACTACTTCGGCGAAAGAAGAGTTCCTTTCGTTTCCAATTGGGCATCCATTTTTTAGCTTGGCCGTCGCTGCCATCCCCGAAGGGCTTCCAGTTATTGTTACAGTTACCTTAGCACTTGGTGTAATAAGAATGGCGCGAAATCGAGTAATCGTGAAGAAACTACCGACGGTGGAGACTCTTGGTTGCGTGAATGTAATTTGCTCAGACAAAACGGGAACTCTGACCAAGAATGAAATGACAGCCGTTCGGCTGGTAGCCGCCGATGGAACGCAGGCTGATGTTAGTTAAGTTAGCTTTCAGTCGTTTTTGACGTAAACATTTCTCGCAGGTCAGCGGTGTCGGATACTCAGAAGTTGGAGGTCTTTGCGCCGTTGGTGGCGAGGCAGTTTTGGGATTCTCGCATCCGAGCATAAGTAAAATGATTGAAGTGATATTTTTTCTTTTTATTCAACGATACCCATATTAATAAGTACTGATTCAGATTGGCGTTGTTTGCAACAACTCTGACGTGGTCGATGGTAACCTTCGCGGGCAACCTACCGAAGGTGCCTTGGTTGTACTGGCTAAGAAAGTGGGAGATATGGACCTGAATATTTGCGTATTTATTCTTTTGTTTACTCGGCAGGCAAAGCTAGCGGACAGACGCCGCAATTTTGAAATTCTTCAAGAAATACCCTTTTCTTCGGATACCAAATGGATGGCTGTCCTGTGCAACAACAGATCGGTAAGCGTTGTGGATTTAATTTTAATTGAAAAAACATGTCCAGGTTTGACTTAGTCATTTTAGTAGTCTTCAGGAAATGCCACTTGTTTAATATAGGACTTGACAGGTCTTCCTTTCATTATTTTAAGAGAAAAGTAAAAATGACACCATCTCGCTTCACTTATTGCTTTAGAAAAGAGTACTCACTGAATAGGACGAAAGTGTAACTGATTGATAGGGTAGTTTGGAATATTAAAAATGCTTACCTGTAGTCTTCTAAATTCGCTTTGTAATTCTTCGTTGTATTAGCAGAGTTCCTTGGCTTAAGGTTACTTTTTCTGGCCAACATCTATAGCTGCGTACGGTCTGACTAATCCGGCGTGCATTTCATCTATATTGGACTAATTTCCATTCATGCAGAGTACCATGATCGGCAAATGTTCATGTTCTTTGCTCTTTTTTGCATTTCAAAGCGTGTTAACGTCTTTTCAGTCACTTACCATTATACCTTCCATAATTGCGTTCGTCCGAAATTGCTTCAGCGTCAGTTAAGGACATTTTGAACTGAGAATTTACCACCAAGCGTAATATCTAAATAATTTCACTTGAAAATCACTTGGCACTAATACAGTACACCCTCGAATAATTGATATTTTTTGCTTCTTGCTTTTAACAGTTTGAAAACGTTTCTGTCGTTATGCATAACGTAAAAAATAAGTAAAATAGGAGAAAAATAAGTTCTCAAGTTTGAATTCTTTGTAGCGAACTTGGCCCGTTAAAAACACAAAAAACTTTTAGTGGTAGGACGTAGCTTTCGGGCCGCGCGTGACTCGTCCTCAGCGGTAATAAAAATTCGGAAGCAACGAGACACATTCCGTAAAAAGAATCCAAACATGAAAACCCGTGATCCCGTACCAAAAAGTTATATTTTCAAAAATAAGTTCTAACAAACTGAGGAAGCAAGTTTCCAGCGAACAGGAAAACTACCGAGGGTTTGTACCGTTCTTCACAGGAGGGAAATAATTAAATTTGACATTTCTTCGTTCTTTCATGCACTGCTTTTGGCTCATTGTTACTTATTTAGTCTAATGGCGATCCCGTCTATTACGTGAAGGGTGCTGTAAGCAGCGTGCTTGAAATGTGCGCTTACTACTTAGATGGAACATCTGAGCAAAAGCTGACCAAGGCAGAGATGGAAAGCTTCAATTTAGAAGCTCGGCGTTTGGGTTGCACCGGGTTGCGCGTACTTGCCGTTGCCTATGGTCTTTCACTCACTCAGCTTGTTTATGCTGGCGTGATCGGCATATTGGATCCACCAAGACCGGGGACCAGAGAGTCAATAGAGGTGGTTCGCAGTTCCGGAGTAAAAGTGAAGATGATCACAGGCGATTCGTTAGAAACTGCTCTCTGTGTTGGTAAACGAAATTAAACTAGTTGGCAGAAGGATGTGCGAACACTTACGCTTTCCCTTTCCAGCTAATCGTTTGGGCATGAATACTGACTCTTCCGGCGCTCTTTCTGGTGAAGAATTAGAGAAAATGGATCAGGTTCAATTGGAGCGCGTAATTGATCATGTCATAGTGTTTTACAGAGCCTCACCAAGGCACAAGTTGAAAATTGTGAAGGTATACTTCCACTTTCTCCACCATTTTGTGTAGCCATTTTTAAAGCGATTTAACTTATCCTTTTTATGTTCAACTGCTAATGCCGAACGCTATGGATGTAGAAGTAATTTTCAAGTTAACATCCAGTTTTCATCACTTGTACCTGGCAAAAACTTAACATACCGTCGTAGAACCCCGCTTTCCGAATAGCCTGTGCGCCTATTTAGAAGCCTGGTTGGTTGTATTTTCCCTCCGAGTTTATTTATTACAAACCTTATTTCTGAAACTAATAATGGAGTATTCGATAACTTGTTGCCACTCTAAAGGTCACGTTAATTTGAAAAATTCGTTACAAAAGCTCTGAACTAATTGGTTCCTGAATCACTGGTACTTTTTTGATCACAATGAGCCTCACTCACCTCGATTTCTAAGTGATTGCTTAGTAATTCCCTTCATTTAAAGACCTTATCGTGCGAGGATTATATTGCTTCTTTTACTTACTTTTCCTTGGTTAAAATCTTTGGTCAGCAGTTTCATAATCTCATTACTTTGAACTCCAATTTTCTGTTTTTCACAGGTTAACCCTCACGTCCATATAAGGCTTACGGTATCGCCGGTATCTCGTACTGAAAGGGCTTTTAAGTCATTGAATGTATCTTATGCTTGTTCAACGGCATTAATGATGCTCAAAATTCTAAGCAGCTGGCCGAAGGCTTAGGTGTAGGTGACGACAGAAGATTATTGCCGGCATGGCTTTTCTTAACCCCCCCCCCCCTTCATTCTGCCGTTGCTTTAGCCTAAACCCAAATGCAGCACTTGTGCTCTGGCTTAGGCTTAGGCAACGGCAAAAAAGAACGGCCGAGAGAAGGCATACCGACAATTATTTTTTAGCCTAAGCTTAGATATATGTGGATCAGGATAGCTGAAAAACATGTCAGCTATCGTACTTTACCTTTACGTAGGCATAAGCCTGAATACAGGGCTTGCGTTTAAGTTGCATCCTAGCAGCCTGATTATTGGGGAGCGCGCGCCGAAAGGTCACTAAACGTAACCATTACGAAAGGTCGACAGTAATCCGGGGTATAAATGACTGCGGATTCGTTTTAAGTCTTAATATGTTATTGTAATTGTTACACTTAAAGACTGGGTTTCTGTTAAAAAGACGATGGGTGTTCATTATTGACCTTTCCACAGCTTGTACCCGTTATGTGTAATTGTATCTGTAAAAACCAGAACAGATGCCCTACCAACAAACAGATGAGTAGATTGTTAGGAAAATCACGAAAAACAATGCACGTAGTTTTTCTAAAGCCCTTCTTATACCAAGCAAATTTGCATACTTTTCAGGCACTACAAGATTTAGGCTTCATTGTTGCCATGACTGGTGATGGCGTCAACGATGCGGTTGCCCTAAAGAAAGCGGATATTGGCATTTCTATGGGCAGTACGGGCACCGATGTAAGCAGAGAGGCAGCCGACATGATTCTACTTAACGATGACTTTTACGCGATAAGGTAGCCTCAAGGAAACAAAGCTTGAATTCCAAATATACCTTCCTATTTTAGGTCTGCAATAGTCGAAGGAAAAGGAATTTACAACAACATTCGCAATTTTGTGCGATTTCAATTAAGCACGTACGTTTATCATCCGTCTGACCTCCCTTGGCATGAAACACCTGAATTGCAGAAGTATAGCGGCTCTGACGCTTGTCGCTGTTTCCACTCTGTTCAAGTTGCCAAATCCGTTGAACGCTATGCAAATATTGTTTATCAACATGATCATGGATGGTCCACCTGCGCAAAGGTGAGTATGAATGCTGTCTGGATTGCATCAGCACTACACTCTTTACTAAAGCTTGGGCGTGGAACCGGTTGACCCGGACATCATCAAGCAGCCGCCACGTAATGTACGGGAACCAATGATTACCAGAAGTGTCATTACGAGCATCGCATTGGCAGCAGGTACCATTTTATGCGGTACTCTGTGGGTGTTCATGCGCGAGGTACATTTTCAAAATCTGAGATATACCTGTGCATACGCAAACATTCAGATTAGCGACAGTGGAATGACACCACGAGTAACAACAATGACGTTCACCTGCTTCGTCTTTTTTGACATGTGGAATGCCCTTAGTTGCCGCTCGCAGAAGTTAATTTTTGAAATTGGCCTTTTTCGCAATCGTATGTTCCTGCTAGCGGTCACGTTTTCCATCATTATACTAGTACTGGTCATCTTCTTTCCGCCTTTGCAGTCGTTGTTCCAAACGGAGGCGTTGAGGATATCTGGTAAGCGGATTAATTGCTTCCATTTTGTTAGTTGGCAGCTGGCAATCTTGTTCGCATTTACAGATTTCATTTTCCTTTCTTTCCTTACGTCCTCCGTTTTCCTGCTTTCCGAATGCAGGAAGTTGGTCGAACAGTATCTGACCACTCGACATCGGCAGTTCGACCTTGCGCCTATGCATTGCATAAAGTGCGAACCACATTAGGCGATGATCCTTTGTCAACCGGTGTTCGGTGGAGAGGTGAACAAGTTCACTTGCCCTTACGACGAATGCTTGTACCGACTTGCTCAACCCGTTCTTTTTTATCTCAATGAACTCAATACTTAATACTACTCTTCATGTAGGACATATTCCTTGCAGCATGTACCATTTAAAGTGTGGGCAACAGAGGTAGATTTGCCTTGTTTCCGCTGCTTCGCGGAGCACCTACCCATAAAAATGTAAACAAAGCTGATTAACTGTTTAATTCTTGTATTAGTACTTGAGAAAAAGCGTTGAAATTTCTAAGCTAGATTGAACTAATTTTTTAACTCTACACACACACCAAACAAAAGAATACAGGGAAATTGGCCGCGCAAATATACTAGGCTCCCTGTATTCGCATTGGTTATGCCGCAAAACCGGAAAGAGTATAGCAGCTTTCCAGAGTTGCAATATTGTTGAAAAGGATAGCGTGCATTTTGTTTCTGCCTCTGCCAAGTAACGTTGTTAAGCGAAGAACCTTGAAAAATAAAACATTTCCTTAGGCGATCCAGCTGGCTGACCATTTATCGCAAGTGATCTTACTGATAGTGCTCGTTTTATCTTGCTGCCACGAGATAAAGCAGCCTTACTCAGTCTGTGGATCAGACCATCAGGTTGACATTCAAAAACTACTATTTGCAATACACCATCAGTTAGCTTATTAAGTTAATCGGTAATCCGGAAGATCATTTTGACGATCAATGAGAATTGCCTGTTACATCCGGCCAGTCGAGCACATTCGGCCAGATGCACCTTTGTGCTTCATATTTTTCTCTACAAGAAGGAAAACGGCTCTTATGGCGTTCAAAGGTGCCCTCTCAGAATCGACGGAGATGAGCTGAACAGCGAATTGCAGCCACATCGCCTCCACCGCTTGAAACAATCGTCGGCAGGCTTGTTGGACAAAGGATACATGTAATCTCCTGTTACCCGTGTAATCACAAAGACTTTCGGGAAAAGAGGAGGCGCAAACCTGAAGCTACAATGCACAGCGTTTTTACGGGATGCCTGCCGCTGAAAATCGAGGGCTGTTTAGTTGTTTCCCAAAGCAGAATCGTAGACCAGAAAGTACCCTTGAAGATCCGTAAGTCTGGTAGTGTTCGGGATTGACGAAGGGTGACCGACCGAGCGGTTGCGATGGAGCTGCATCGATTTCAACTGTTGTTCTTTGAATGCGTTTTTTAAGCCCCCTTGTCTCAGTGCTAATGGACTGATAAACTTAGTGCGGAACGCCCGTCTTTCTATTGTTTTTTCCTATGCAAACTTTACTGAAACAAGAACTGTACTAACCTCAACATGAGTCGCGTCACTTCCGTGACAGTGCAGGTTCACCTTTTTCACGACTCCATTCATTGTCACAGACGTATGTATAGCCGCACCTTGGTGTCGTATGAATGTAACATATTTTAACATCAAAAATTGATTATCCGCTACAGGCTTCGTACGTCCATTCCAAAGTAACAAAATTTGAAACCAACAATAAAAGTGAACTGCACCAAGCCGGTGGTGACGCGATTTGTTGACGATATGGCTTTATTAACAGTGAAGACCACGATGACTATTTCAATGCTGAACAGACCTTCCTTCTACCATCGTTCAGTTAGCTCTCGTAACCAGAGTATTCTCAGTTGCAAGTGATGCTGATTGAATCCGTGAGCACGAAACACCCAGAAGTCAAATAGGTCAATCCGTCAGCACAGCCACAGTAATAGTAAATGTCTTTGAAATGCGACATACATTGAACAGCTGTTCTTTGCATATTCAGGGCGCAGCTGCATCGCTTGTGAAACATCAGTATTCAAGGGCGCGTTGATACAAGGGCAGTACAAGGTCGTGCTAACATGTGCCAGTACTCTTGGAATATAGATTCATCGGAGTTTAGCAGAGATAACGTGAGTACAAGAGAAAAGACATGCCAGAAATGTGGATAGGGCCTAGTTCAAAACACGATGAACAGGCTGGTGGGTTTAAACTCGTTCTTGCCTATCTTCACTCGCTGCAGTATGCAGTTCTTATGGAAATCTTCTTTCTTTCCGGAGAGAACCACTTATACTAACAGCTTATTGTCTCCCTGTCTTTTGAACAGGTCAGCTTTGGCTAGTTTTGTAAAGCCGGAACTCTGGAGGTAGTTCGTCTTCGGAGTAAGTTCGATCCGCACAGAAAATTCGGCGCAGTCGGCAATTTGCATGAACCTGTCAACATTATTTAAATCATAGCCGAGATGCCGAGGGTTAACTTGTATCTCACTTGAATTCGCACCAGTTCAGAGAACTTGCGCCCAAATGCACGTTTTGTGAGGTCGGACATGTCCATCTGAACGTAATTCCATCCTTCCCCCAATCTCAATGGCATTGTGCATATCAAAGGTGACTGTCTAGATTTCTTTTGAAAATTGCTCGCCCGAAGCCAATGTTTGTCACCTCGGACGTCGGTTACCTACCGAACTTGATAGTATTTTCAAACGCGTTATTATGAAGCGGGACAAAAGCTACCTCAACTTCAAAAGTAAAATCCTCATTTAAATTCTTGACAAGAAAGGCAATTAGTGGCAGCTTTATGGCTAGTACTTCGGTGCGGTTAGCAGGAAACGTTATGCAAGTCTCCCTAAGAAAAGAAGGTTCAGTCAGTCCTGCGCATTGCGTCAAAATGCCAAGGCCAACCTAACATCGCGACTGATAACTTCGATTACCATATCGGAAATTTCTTCATCGCGAATTCTCTTTATCGAACCATTGCGAACCTGCAAACAAGGTTCGTAAGCTAATAACCGTTTAGCTCTACGAAAATTAAGGCAATAATTTGGACAAAATAACTACTAGCTACAAGATGCAAAAGGAATAGCTAAACGCAATCAGAAGAGCAACAAGTTCAGTAAAAGGCACTTAACACTTCTAATGCTACAATACGAGAAAACGTTTAAGGTATGCAAGACAAAAGAGCATTTGCAAAACAACGCTCAGGCAAACAAGGAAGAATAGTAGATTTTACCTCGGTTGCCCAAAGTTGAAGCGGTTCGTATCCGACGCTTGACAGCAAAGATATAAGACCACTTTGGTAGATGTTACGAAACATTCCATTGGGGCACCTCAAGTATTTGAATCTTGCCAGCTTTAGCTTACATACGCAGAATTGTCACCTGAAAAAAACAAGTTTAATTTGTATTTATACTAGCAGCAGGACAAATCGGACAGACTGCGCAACTTTTTATTTGCAATAACTGGGATTGGTGTACCGTGTGAAATTATGAGAGTAGGTTCAAACGTAACCAATGCTTTTCCAGCAATGCTGAAGTAATCAGGCGATTGAGTGCGCCAGCTTTTACTGCGCTTACGAAAGCTAATGCTGCTACAATAACAATGATAACTTCAAAAGCGTTTTGCTATAGGTGCTGACTTATATCGTTAGTTGTACGCAAAGCTGCTTACTAACCGGTAAGTTTCTTAAATGACTTCTGGTAAGCCAACTTGAATTCATACTGCACGGACACTTAGATTAACAGTTAGCGTTCAACCGTTTCTCTCCCACATAAATTTTGCCAGTTTCTCCGGCAGCACTCTGATAACAGAGATATGGACGGATTGAGCTCGATGTAATTTACGGTTTGCATCTCAGGAAAGAAGCACAACATAGCTCAACGATTGTGCGCTTTCTTGTTTAAGTAGTAACAGCAAAATTTAAAACGTACAGATGGTGCGCGTTAGGTATTCGCAGTTTCGATCTTACGTTTGTGCATGTACCGAAGGCATTATATGAAAACCTATAGACATAATCAAACTGCGAGCCGACTGAAGAGATCACGCTCCACCTGTAAATGCCTGCTGGCAGTTAAAGCTTAAATGCATACCGCTCAAAGCAACGAAAACTATTGTACCTGACAATAATTCAGCGAAACTATCCTAGCCATAATTATTTTGTGAAAATTTTAAAATAAGGGCAGTCCATCATTATGCTTATGAAAACAAAATTAAATAACCATAATAATAAAAACAGCTCCTAGTTCTTACTCCCACTGGGCGTTTAAGAGCTATTCTTTGGAAATAGAAATCAAAGAAGCGTAAAGGACAAGTTTTTAAATACGACTTGAGCTAGAGGAAGAATAAAAAGCTCATTTAAGTATTTAGGGTGGCGATTAGAAAGAAAAGTTTCAAACAATTAAGAATCGATGGCATTCTTTGACTTATAAATGGGCAACGGGCCACAATAAGCTCAAGAAAAGGAAACCCTAAAGCCAGCATGCTAAACTGCACCTTCTAAGTAGGCTTAGCGCAAAATTTGACAAACGCTGGTAAAGTTCAAGGAAAAAATATTGATGTTTAACTTTTGTACACAAAATCTTTGTCCCATTTTCGGCTCTTGTTGGAGTCGTCACAGAAACCACGTTGAGTGCTAACAAACGTCAGCAAAGCCATCGACACTGTGCGCTTTCTGTCAAGTAAGGTTTAAAGTACACTTTGTTCCACAAATCAGCTTGGCAACAAAACAATCAACAAAGTATAATTCCATTCGAAACAAACCAACTGCATCACGGTGTCGCAACAAGTTTTGCTTTTTATAATCACAGGGAGGTATGCAGATCATCCGCGTCTCCCATGCACTCATTGTTGGAATCGAAATGACGAAAAGGGTGAGGCTCTACAGGTTGTTATCACTTTGAAAAAAAGTCTCGAGTTCGGCCAATGGAAGCGTAGCGCGCCGGAGAAGGCTTCTTGGTTAATTTGATTAACCGTTTTCCTTAAGTGGAACAAGCAATGGCCACCCTCGCTGAACTTGAAAATCAAGCGAAACAGCCAACTAGAAAATCGTCCATCAGCGTGTTCAGGTGCATCCGTCTGTTCGATATCGAATGTTTTTCATTGGTATAAACCTTTAAAAAACAGCCAGCTAATTATGGCTCATTAGTGCAATTATCCACAGTAACAAAGCGAACTGGTTCATTAAAGGATGCACTTACCATCATTTGAAATTTGATATTCTGCGCGGTAAGTGCTTCTACGAAAGCTGCCGTGTTTTGATAATGAACGTTATCTCAAAACCTGCACGATGAAATTAAATGTCAACGATCGCGCGCAGTTACCATCGAATGATCCATGGATCAAAAGGTATTTACCCAAACCAAAGGCGGTCACATTTTTTGCCACGTTTGTCCTATCATAACCGATTACGTTGTTCTCATACAAGCCCAGATAACGTTCCGTATAGGCAGCGTCTAAAGTATGCAGTTATGAGGCAATCAACAGATATACTCTTTTCGCTTTATTTTCTTCCTACCGTAAAGCCGAAAGTTAGTCACAGGTGCAACGGATATGGCGCATTTAAATGTCTGGAAGGCGTTCATCTGTACTATGCGCGCCGTTGAGAAACCGCCATATGACTAAAAAAGTCGCGAACAGTCATGGATTTTCATGCTGCTAGGCAAAAAAGCAGTTCAGTTCAAAGCGTTAATACATACACAAATTCTTTAGCATTTTTAGAAGCTATCTTCATAGCCATGCTGACATGCATGCCACAATATTAATATTAAAAAGTTATACCACGACATTCTGAGACTTTTCAATAATTAGTAATAATAGAAGTTTTTATAAGTATTTAAAATCGCGAGTGATTAGCTTATTGCAGAAAAACCTAACAGAGTAAAACATCAGGTGCGCTCAGACTATGTGCAGACACCCAGGCGCTAAGGTGAAGTTTGCAAGCAGCCTTAGAAAGATAGAATGGACAACTTACCCAGCCCCAGACAGCAGTTTTCTGTCTGTCAACGAGACTGCTCTGCGAAATGAAAATCCTTAAAACAACGGCATTTGTGAAACAATAGTAGTATGCAAATGAGCTCCTACTTAAACGCTTCAATTTGGTCTTGAATTTCTGGAAATCCTAATTTTCTATACACGGACGAGGTATACTTAGACCCGCGCGCACCCGAACCGCGGCCGTCAATATATACGACAACGTATTTTCTGTTGCTAGCCAGATACGTATCAAAACTGAAATCCAGCCGTTCAAGAACACTTTGTGTATTTGGTCCAGCATAGCTATAATTAATTCCAAAAAATGACCGTGGACAGTTGGAACAATGCATACACTTTTAGCACAGCTGGCAAAAAGTCTTTATTCGACTGCTCTTCGAAGTCCGGAGGATACAGAATCTTCAATAAAGCTGCTAAAATGAATTGGCATGCATAAGAAAACGATAACATGCGCCTTGAACGCTCACTATATCCATTTGGTAATTGAACTTCCTTGTATTGAATGTCTGGGAAACGTTTGGTTTCGAAATACTTGCGAAGCAATGAATTATCTTCCACAATAAAAACTGAACATCAAAGATGCATAACCGATAAACAACGAAATATATAATGAGCGCTTACGAGGCTTTTCGTTGCCAACAGAAAAAAGGCGCACGGAAGGAATGTCTGGTCCTTGACAATGCAAAATGTAATGTCCGCCATCATGCGAAAATAGAGCTGCAACGTAAGAGCAGCCTAACTTGGTCAGGTTGCAAGTCAGACAGACTGGTTCATCTCCGTTAGGATTAGCAGAAACGCTTAAAACAAGAAAACTCACAGCGCGCTGAGCAGACAAAGTACCTTGCCCAAAGTGATCTTTTGTGCAAAAATTTATTCGTAAATAACACCAACAACTCGATGGAAGAGCGCGTTCCGAATAGCCGTTTTCAGTCTCATGTTGGCTGTGAAAACACTGAGTCAAGTGTTCTACTCAAAAAGTAACATTTCAGAAGCGGCTAACTCATTCGAAAATATTTCAGCCTATCGTATCTTCACTGTGAGCGTCAAAAACATATTTCTAAAAACAGTTCAGTGCACCAAGTCAACAGCTATAAGCAACGTAAAACTTTGATATCAAGATTTTTTTAAATGGACCAAACACAACTACATTAAGCTGCCTTACGTTGCCAGAAACTGAGGTTGATCAGTAGCCAAGGCTAATTTCGCGTTTTATTAATAATAACCATAGCAACATTCAGAAGCCATCATCTAATACCCTCGAAACGGAATTCAACGAATAAGTACATGGATCCTCTCTCTTAGCCGCCCCACCGTCTGAGAAATGCAGGTTCTTTTCTGGCAAGTAGGACCTTAAGTTGTTCTACCTTTACTGGAGAGAATGCCAATCACTCTTTTTTTACTCTTACCCAAATCTAAGCCAAGACATAAACTTCAGTTTACGTTTAGGCTTAGGCGGTGCAGGACAGGATGGACGGCAAACTTACAGTATAACAATGGGGGCCTGGGAGACAAGATCCCAATGTACTCTTATCTGAAGGGCCGCAACAGATAATGCTTCCACAGCGGAGAGCGGAACGCTAGAGTTCTTGGTGCCACGGAAGCTCCTAGTTATTAAGTATTCCAAAACGAAAAACCAATTATTCCACAACAGTCAAAAAGATACAGCCAAAGAATTCGACAGCTCACTTCGTTCAGCAGAAGAAGTAATTTCCGTGAATAGCTATTGAAATTTGAACATTCTTAGCAGAAGGCTGTTGCGCTTAAAAAGTTACATGGTGGCTGTTTAAACCGCGAAGTTTTTGAATGAATTAAGTGACCAAACCTAAAGCTTCAGCTCTTGAAAACTCCTCCTTAGCATGGTCAAGCAAACGCTTCAAAATTTTCACATCTGAACTATGCGTAAGAGAAAAGACTTTGACAATAAGGCTATAGAAAATGAAACTCAAAAACATTTACCTGTACAAATGCCGCTGCCGAGGATTAGGCAACGCCGCAATAAAATACCTGAAGAAAGAGGGTTGCGCGCATAGTCAACAATGGCAAATGTCACGTACACTCGGTTCTCCTTCTTGGAGTGTCCAACAATTTTGCTAACCTCCCAGGAACCATGAGTTAAAAAAGTGGCTTTGCCATTCTGACCACTTAACTGTTTCGAAAAAAGTTTGAGCAATTATCTAGCAAAAGTTTTAAATATTCACACTTACTGGAATTGTAACTTGAGCAACGTGGGAGTACCGGTATTCAAGTTCACTGGACGATTCCTTTACTAACTGGGGAAGAATAACGTAATATTTGCTTTCATCGGTAAAACGAATCTTATAATGGGAAGGTTCCGCCCACAAGTCGTCGTAATTTTGATTGTAATTCTGCAAACAAGTAAAGAAATAAAGGCAAGCAAAAATGGAACGCTTCTATTCTTACCAAGATGCATTCATACTTTGGCGGTTTGCAGTAAGCAATAAAAACGGAATTCTGCACGCGGTTCGCCCAAACGACCAACAGCGATTCATCACTGCCAGACGACTGCATCCAATTGACGGAGAAGAGATACTTTTCCCTTTACGTGAGAAAAAAATTGAACGTTTGCAAATAAAGTCAAGTGGGGTCTTTACTTCAATTCCAACACTTCTGGTGGAGGTCTGACGCTCAGCGTTTGGCCAGTAACCTTGTCCCAGACGTAAAGGCTGATTACTGGCAACGAGGCGGCTACTTTTGGATACGCAATTTCAACATTAGTCGGATAGACCGAGTCATTCGGATAGTACGGAAGGATGACTTTTTCGACGTTCCTGTCATCAAAAGTAGCGTACGCGAACAAACGTCCTGTGTAAGACCACCAGAGTGCTTCGCTTGTTTCCAAGACCTCTTCTGAAAGCAGAAGACCATGTGAAACGGTACCCATTGTGCAAGCAAAGGAGAATTAGTACCTTCATAAACCCAATCGGCTACGCCATTTCGTATGTAGTTACGTTCCGTTGCAGACGACGTAACTTGCACCGCATCAGATAGTATATGCTCTTGATAATATATGTTGTTATTGTAAACAAAAACCTGAAATCGCTAAGTCTGGAATACTTTAAAAAGTTATCTTGAAACGTCCGTACAAACGAGTCATTACTGCCAGGACTCCACTGGAACAACTGAATTAGTTCACCGCCTGTTTTATTTGGCCCAACTGGATATTCACGACTGAAAGCGATAATAGAAAGAAAACATTTTGTCAAGCCTAGGTCTAAATGAAGGCAATTCACCTTAAGGCAAGCCTGCTGTCGGTTAATAAACAAGCAATTACAGAAGTTCTCCAGTGTTAAGGGAATGCTTTTGTGCAAGATACGAAAATAGCTACTCTAAGCCGTATGCTCTATAAGTCTGCTTTGTGCTAAGGGATACCAACAGTGCACATTAGTTATAGTGAATCTACGAAGGGTAATTAAGAGTGATGTGATTAGGCTGCAAACAGTCATGCTCCAGTGGCGCACGGCTACACTTACTGGGTGACCAATACCCTGATTTTCACTAAAGCGGACGATCGTTCCGATATTGGCTGCAAAGTAAGAACACTTACTCATGATCAACACCAATCAGAGAGCAGGTAATGTTATAACGTGCGGTTTCTGAATGTCTATATATCTGAAAAATAAAAAGTAGAACAAGCAGTGACAACAGACCATGCTATGGCAACTCCTTTCACGGTTTTCATATCTTCTGAGCGTTTAAAAAATCGCTTCTCAAATCAAACCTTAACCCCAACCTTAACGCTGCCCAGGAGATGATTTTGGGACAAAAGTTGAAAAAAAGGAATATATTAAAGACCTAATTAACAGCCTGACCTCTGGTTCACCGAAAAGTCAAAACAATCAATAAATCCAAGAGGAAGACAAACGCATGCCAAAAAATGACTTAGATACTCAACGATATCACGATAAAGAAAAGCATGAAAAAAGTTGAACATATGGCTCTCCTCATCACCAATGTCAACCCAATGCGTTGAAGAAGGACAGATTGGCGAGCAGCAACCAGCTTTGTAGAATACAGTCAGTAAACATAAAAGGAGTAGTATTCGTTAACGTATCGGCGAAAAAGATAAAACGCAAACATACACACCTGACGAGTGCGATACGCAAAAGCAATGCAGCTGCCGGAAGGCGATGGTTTGAATGAACTGAACTTACGATTCTGCTACAAATGATCACGTAAATTATTGAAAGCAAGAAAAGTCATCCGTACGCATGACTGTTCGTCGACTAACTGAGTGACTGTCGTCTCTTCGCCCTTAATGTGAACCGACCAAATGCTACAGTTGGAATCTTTGTAAGCAAAAGTATCGCCTAAAATTTAAATCATCCTTTACAACCGTTATTAATCAAGGTAGACATATTCGCAAAACTTCCATAGAACTGTTAGCAGAATAAGCACGACATTTTTGCTAGCAAAAGAATCGTCCATGTCGTACTTCACAAAAACAGCTAAATTAAAATACCGTCTGTTGTGCGTATACGATTGCTTAAATTCTACTTTAGGTCATTAAATTCGACAAAAGTAATGCTTTCATAATGCTGGAATATCAGCTGCGCTAACACTACTCTTCCTGTGTGACATCACAGAAAAAGGCTGACTTCTGCATGCCCTGTTACAAGCAGTTGACAACAGAAGTGAAGAAAAGTTAGAATGTGACTTTTTTTCAAGCTGTGCAATGTCCGAACATCACTTCCACCTGGAAATTATCGGTTTCAAAAGTCATTTAACGTGCGCGGCTTAGCATGTCCCGTTCCCTAAATGTTTAGTGAAAGCGAGCCCTTTTCTCTTTTGTATGCAACCGAGAGTATAAGAATTTTATAGAAATTACTTGACATCCATTTGGGCTGAGGATTTGCCTCAACTGCTTTCGGTGTCACAATATCTTCAATAGAAATTGGTTGCTTGCCCGTGTACTGATTAGAACTCCCTACAAAGAAACAAAATGCAAAGGGAGATCAGAAAAACGATCGAGCGTAAGCACAAACCTGGCGCAAGGAGAACTATCGCTATTGAAATTATCGCAGCAATTGATAAGATAATCAAAAGCGCTATGCCGATTCCCCACCAATTCCGCTGGGGAGCATCGCCTGTCATCAATTCCTAAAATTTAGTTCGCAGATTATGGCAGAAGTTGTGCACCCGCATTGCTCTTCTATCATAACGGAGCATGCGTAGCGGTTGACGTTGTTCATTATATACGTTTACATAAGGTTTCCAAAGTTCAAACGCAATTCAGGTATCCGTTAGCATAAAGAAGGCACAAAGTATCATATAAAATTGCCAACACTTACTAAGTATTAGGTCACTGTTTCAACCCTCACGGTACTACAGTTAAGCTGGCCATTGGCTAAGCTCTAGCAAGGGTATCACTGTCTTTGGTCAAAAATGAAAACCGTACCGGACAATGCCTGAATAGAGAGCCACGATGCCCCATGCAGGTTTCAAATGGTGTACGTTTTCAGTGGAAGCTGTACTTGACTCAAATCTCAAAAAGCGAAAGTTTCGCACTAGCTGCAGTAGTTAATTAGCCAATAATTAGACACCTTACTTCTAAGAAACCTTGACGATGACGCAAGTTAGACGGCATCTCACAAACTATCCATTAAGATAAGGACAAGTTGTTCAGCAGCTTCCGTGATAAGTCAAGTAACTACGAAATACCTTACCAAAAGTGAAAGGAAGCAAGCGATGGCGCGAGCGAAACAGCTGCATATTTTACCAATGACCAATCGATGAAATAATAACGTAAAAGTGGGGTCGATTGGGAAATAGTTCCAGCTTGACAGCAGACTATGATGGATTACTATTCGAACTTGACGAAAGCAATAGTCGTAAGCATAGCTTTCGAAAACTAGTTACATTAATTTACTACGCTTTGCTAAACATTCCGACAGAATTTTGCTAGGGTAGTCTATACGCATAACCAAGCTGTCTATGGACAATTCCAGGAAATAAAAGTCCGTACATTGCTCTTCTGAAACAGTACTATTGCATTTTCGAAAGCTCAACCTAGTTTGGTGCGTACAAAAATATTACTACTTTTCTTCAAGTTATCGATTTACTCGATGTGGGCGCTTAACTTTTCAAGAAAATAACCAGCCCGCGTAGGACGTAGATAGCACGATATTAAGCAGAAAAGGCCATTCGTAACGACATCTTCGCCTTATATTTCAAACAACTATTGGTACGATGCAAATTTACCCTTGAACAACCACAGACAACAGCCTGAAAAAACAAGTTGATTAAGTCACTTTCTAAATACCACCGTGGAAAGTGCTTGCTTAAAAGTGTCTGAAACTTTTCATCATTACGGCAGCTCAGAAGTCTAAGCTATCAAATCTTCAGCATGTAAAAGGGGAATGATTTGAAAGGGCTAAGCTTAAAAAGCTGTCATCACGATAACTGCCACAGTGGGAGTTTTCCAGAGAGAAACCATTGAATATTGTGAAAGGGTGGCTTTGAACACGAAATAACATCAGAAAAAGCATGATAATTATAGCAGTAACAATAATAAAATGGAGAGTCTGCAGGAGACCGATTGACGAATGCCAACTTGAATGACTAAGTCACATTATCCCATGAATGCCAGAAAAGTGACCCACGTCAAGATAGGGATGGCAAAATATTTTTGATTCCGTAATCGATCAGAAAGGAGCGCGGTAAACAATTATAAAACTGGCTGCCCAGCAGTAGTTTAACAATAAAAATTGCACTGCTGACAGCATAGTTCGCCAAGTTGCTTTGTGACAACCACGATCATAATGACAATCACAACTTAAAACAAGAACTGAACGCCTGATAAAATCCATCAAATTCGAGCTTTTTAACCGTCTGAGATGACACATGAAAGCAGTGAAAACGCAAACAAAGTGTTCAAGATTTCGACTTCAATCGGTCCCATTCACCTGCGCTCCGTTGAAGCGTCATTCAAAGCGCAAGGCAGCTCTCCTCAGACCGCCGTTTGCTGTCCCGTGTTGATTGGAAAAAGTGACACGCATAGATTGACTAAGCTCTGACGATTACAAATAGTAATGACGTTCCATTTTTGGGTTCCCAAGTTTGCCCCTATAATCTGGAAACAATTACCATCCACCGTAAGCATCTTTCACGTACAGCAATAGCAACATGTTCCTATATGCAGAAAGAGTTGAACTCCTCGTAGAAACCTTGGAATGACAAAAGAAAAATCTTGAAAAGGTTACGTGAGTTTAACTGTATGCAAGCTTACCTGTAGCCTCGTCTGCCAAACCATTTAAAAGAAATTAGAGTAAAATATCGGAAAAGGTGTTAGTTTAGTCAGGGTTCTACTAGGTTTTTCCTATACGAAAAAGTCAGCACTTAGGTCGCACGTTGCAGCTGCAAATAATAGAAGCAAATGCACCGGACGTCCAGCCTTTTGCAGTTCGATAATAAAAGTGAGCAATAAGCTCCACGAAACTCCTACACTGTCAAGAGAAGAGCAATTCAGCTGAACCGGTCGTTGAACTCGTCGCATGTATCAGCGTGATCAGCCGTAGGAAAAGGAGAATACCGTTTTCGGTATCGAATATGACTGGAGCAGAAGAAACAAGAGGACCGCATGCAAAAAGTATTAATACTACCGCTGATCTGCAGTAAGCTTTAACAAGTGGGCACTTGCACAATGGCGAACATAAAAATGTTTTATAGCAACTAAACTTTTCAGAGCCTACGCAACTTACACAGCTCGACCAGCGTAAACATCGACTGTTGGGAAAACCTCAGGGAGACACTAAGCCCGCAACTAGCCAAGCAAGAGCGTTCCCGGACGGCATATTTAGCTGACAATGTCTTTCCATCAAGCAAAGTGATTTTCAAATTAACTCCTATGTGCCCTATTGTTCCCAAGCGGTGTTAGTTCTACGAAAGAGAGCTCTCAAAAAAAGGGTGACATCGACAATAACACTTATTCAGTAGCATGCATTTCAAACAAAAAAGAAACTCTAACGTTGCTCTGCAGTGAGGCCGCTTTCTTTTATAACAATGAGCGCGAAAGCCCCTGCTGAATTGCTGCCAGCTGATATTTAAAAATTTAAAGACAAAAGAATGGTATCCGCTCAACCAAGTAAACTTACTACCATTCTACACTCGCCGCAAGACCGCAGCTACACAGCAGCAACAGATCAACGAACCACTTGATCCAATTGACGTATGTTACCATTGACAATCTGCGATGCACTTCATCATGCTTACTCACTGCAAGATTTAAAAAGTTGCAGACTTCAAAAAATACTGGTACCAACTGTCCAGATTACCATTAAATATCATTTTGCAACATTTTAAAAAGTTGCGTCATCTCGTTCGTACGCTTACAAAACCATCTTTATAATCAAAAACCACTTTGAGCGATCAATTGCGGATCTAAAGCCTCTTTGCAAATATGTGATGGCCTTACAATTATTAACTATAAATGTTTTTGTCTCTTCTTCAATGTATAGTAGACTACGATACTTTATTGTACCCTGACTATTCAGTGTCAGAGGCTAACTTAGTAATCGTAAAACAATGTTCAACCAGTAAGAAACATTAAATTGGAAAAAAACGGCTAACATAGTTTACACTTCTGTCAATATTAATACAATGCAAACTATGCCGATTACTCCAAGCTTAGCTGAATCTTCTCTTGAAACAATGTTCAGCCGCCATCTGCTCCTTTTCAGTCATGGATTGCTCAGATGTCCCTATGTTTATTGTTAGCCAGGCGACTTCATTAATCCTTCGGTCCCCTTGGTGGGCAATTGTCCATCCTGGCCTTTACTTGAGTCCAACATTTCCAAAAACCTGCAGTGCTTCTTGGGTGTTACCTTACCCTGGAGAATCTAGTAGGTAGCAATCCATTACTTTAACAGTGCCTGAACGTCACGCTATTACAAAGTGGCACTTACGCGGTTCGTTCTACCAAATAGACCCTGCAGAAAATGTTGCATTAAATAACTGGAATTTCATTGTACAACCACTGCTCAAGTTAAATAATGAGTCTGAACAATCAATCTAAATTTATGCTCCAGTCTGCAGAGATCATCATGAACACCATTTGCACCAGCTCGTTACGGAATAGTCACAATCGACAATGTTCAAATTCGCTTGTCATCTTTCTCCGAAACCTACTGACAGCTAATTTGCGAAGCAGCTGCAAAGCTGAAGTTCCACTGCTATATGTCGTGAAGAAGAACCCAACTGATAGTGGCTACCAGCTATCATTTTGCGTACAGTAATGAGTACCTCAAAAGATTTTAAACGCAAATGAAGCTAAATGCGGCCGCAGTTAAAAACAAAAGGCTGCAAACCACAGTGCAAAGCGAAATGCCACACCTCATAGCCTTTCAAACGAGATAAAAAGAACACAACGGAACCTACACCAGTTATCAAAGGTTGCCCATCAAAATTAAGTTTTTACCTTTAGTAGATGAAATCATAAGCAATTCTCGCCCGATAGGACAAGCTACGTCAATCTTCAAAAATAAAGACGTTAAATCACAGCTGTATGGTGAACATTGCAATTTACAAAAAGAAAAGAGAAAAAACCGAAAACACGATAAGGCCACCAAAAAAGGGGCAACACTTGCTACATGCTAGTGTGCAGCGCAGCCCTTTTACGCCTCAACAGAAAGGCTTACCGTCATTTGAGCCAGTGGAAACTATCCTGCGCAGAGGTGCATGCGACGTCAAACAACAGTTCCTACTGCTTTGCACTAATGACGTCATAAAACTATATAAACAAAACATAAGAGCGTTCACTTCCAGAAGCATTCCATTTACTCCGAGGCTATCGCTTAGAGAACATTTCATCTGAATGGCACCGCATAGGGCTACATTAAAGTGCCTTGCTAACTAAGCACGTAAGCAAGCGTTCATTCCAACTGCGTTCCCGCCGAGAAATAGAGAGTGACTAAGGAAAGAAAGCAAACGAGGCGTGGCAGAATGGGTGCTGCGATATTTTGTTTGGGGACAGAAGAAAGTGTTATAATAACGCATGAAGCTAAAGAAACTGTTAATAAAACGTCTTAAGCTAGCGACTCAGAAACCTGCTATGCATAAAATCATTAGACTTCATATTAAGATGGCACATCTTAAACCGTACAGTGAAATGACATCCTGCAAAATGTGTACATTTAAGGCACGCGAAAATGTTACTTACTAATTTTTCATATTATAGATGCTACGGGCCGCGGCAAACAGCACGAGTTGAAAACGCTGGCTGCTCTCTAGCTTCTTGCACAACAAATATGAAACTTAGCTAGCGGACAGTAGACGTTCAGTCAATCCATCTAAGAGTTCACAATGCATTGAACGAAAGTACGAACGAGTATTTTTTCCGCGCTTGCAGACATGAACCTGTGTCCAGGAAACTAATTGGGTTGAGAAAAAAAGAAAAATTATGTAGCTCTCATGTAGAGCTAACAGTTTTTCATTCGATTACATGCATTAAACGAGGCGTTGTAAACTTGACCCAAGGGGACTAAAAAGTTAACAACTGAATCTGTCCTTGAAGAAACTACGTTAAAAAAACAAAGGCAAAGCTGTTTTCAAAAACTGTGCGGGTCACTAGGATGCGATCAAAGTTGATCAAAAAATAAAATACACCTTGCGCAATTCCTTTGCATTGCAGCTGAAGTCAGAAAGGGGTAACATTGCCTAACGATTATCTGATTCTCAGAAAAAAACAGCGTCACCTCCTGTATTTTATTCATCATCATGGCACTGCGCTCTACTACCAGAAACAAACTCTTCAGCAGGGGAGAATAGCAGAATTGATTTGTTCTCTTCGCCAATACGCTAATGCACGAAAAGAAACTAGATCATGAATCGTGGTGATCTGTTTAACGTATGCTACTAACATAGTAGAGATCATTCTCCGCCAACTTACGTAGAGAACGTACGCTATTATGGTAGCCGGTTTCAATTTCTACTAATTGCATAGAAGACTTGGACGACGGTGGTAGACGGAGAGCAACGGAAAAACTGAATTGGGCAAATGGCACGATTTATGCATCCTAATTGATGCCTCCATTTCCATGCTATTTATGGACCATCTTGCTCTCATTCACTGCGTAATGTTAAAATGACAGCTTCATGTTAACAGGGCACAATCTCATCTTACGGCGGCAACGACTGTAACACAGGCCCACAAGTACGTTTGTGCAACAGATGGAAATGCGGCGCGTTTTAAAACTTTTCCTGCGCTGCCGTAGGATAAAAACAAAATCTTCTTAAAGCCGAAAACAAAACAAAAAATTTTGAAAGCTTTGATTTGTAGCGCTTAAGAAGTTTTGATACAAAGTTTTTGCCGTATTTCCATGGCAACAAAATCCATTGGTCATTTGCAAGGCGGCCAGCGGGAGCGAACGGGTCGAAAACTAAGTTTCTTAAGTAATCAGTCTTGCAGCGACGTAAAACAGATTGAGTTTTCTTAGACCTTGTTAAACGAAGCGTTCAATGTATGCCCCTTTCAACTAATGATTTCGGTGTGGCATTTGAAAATTTCGAAATGCCAACAGCTTGTTGCTCTGAAATCATGTTGGACGCTGGAAGTATTTAAATTCCAACAGAGAGACAATCTTTCTGTTCAGAAAGCCAGAAATTTGCACGTAAGCTCAAGGTACCACAGAAGTCAATAAGCTTCCAGCTGTTCTGCGAATGTATCAAAAAGCTCAGCTCTTAGGGAGCATTAATAAATGAAAATTCCCACATAATAAGCAACCCGATAAAACTTCTAGGCTGAAGCGGGAAACTCCAAGCTGCTCATAGCTAGTGACAATCAGTCCAGCAGCTCTGCCCGTTCAGGTAACTGATATTTCTAAAGTATGCCGATCCCCACAACCTGCTTTTACCTGATGAGCTTAACGTCAGGCTGAAAAACATGCACAACTCAAACAATCGGTAAATAAAAGGTTAAATTAACTTCAATCAAAAATGCACAAACTTATTAAACAGTTTGGTACCCCTTGATCGATTATGCAAAGCAAAAGGCTCTTCCCAATTAGGCATAAGTCATTTTCCCACTTTAGACAACGTATTGTTATTAATAAATACTTTAGCGCTTTACATTATCAATTCTTTTCAAGACTTTCTCGACAGTGAATAATTATGCAATAATAATAATAATAATAATAATAATAATAATAATAATAATAATAATAATTATTATTATTATTATTATTATTATTATTATTATTATTATTATTATTATTATTATTATTATTATTATTATTATTATTAGTTTGACTTGAGGTAGTAAAACAGCTATACGAATAAAAGCTGTCATATTTTGAAAGGCCAAGTTATTATCCATTGCATACAGTAAAGGAGAACCCAATCAAATTGGGTGACAATATTTAGCATCTTTGCAGTGAGATAGTACAGGTACTACAATGCTAGCCGATCCGGTAGTGCTTTAATGGGAGGCAAAACGTCGTCTCGACAATGACAGAGTTTTCTATTAATTAAAAAATTGCTGATCTTAAGAAACGCGCTCTGCAAAGAGATTACCAGAGTGAGGAGTCGAAAGCGCTGAAGAGGCGCACAAAGACGTCTCGAAAACGCATCAATTTTCATTCTCATTTGGACTGCCCAAGAATCGATGCGAAACCTCCCAATCGAACAAGGTTAGTCAAATGCGGCCGGACTTTTTGGTTAAATGACATTCGCATACGCTCCGCCTGAAGAAGGCAATCTCCGCAGATGCAGCGAACGTCGATGGTAACGCGAAATTCGAGTAACCGAACAAATGAATTGTCTCGCAGTATTTCTGAAGCAGAGAAACTTAGTAAAGAGCAATTTAGCAACTTCCGTCAGCTAATATTCCAGAAAGTAATTCATGCAACGTTAACCACACGACGTCAGCATTTCCTATTGATAAGCAAACGGGAAGTGCAAGAGAAAATAAAGTTGCAAACGTCGCGGCAGTCGTAAAATGAAACTTGCATTACAAGCTGTGGAATCATGTTGCAAAGAAAACTTTGCCAGTCAAAAGGGTGAAATTTCGAGAGTGCCGAAGTAGAATGATCTTCCGCAGTGTTGACTGACTACAGGCGGTAACATGTACTTTTTTTCATGCAATGGCAGCTAAGATAATAAAAGTAATTTTGCAGTTCATTTGTGCTTGTACTGTTTGGCTGAAGAAATATGTTTCGACCACTGAATGTACGACACCCCGTTCACAAATGAGTAAACTGCATGCCAACATATTCCAATGAACCAAAGAAGCAGCCCTTTACACCAAAGCCGAATGGAACAACGGTCAGAGTTTTGAAGCGCCGATAGAAGAATTGGTCAGGAATTCCACAACACCTACACGAAAGCGCGGTTCCACTGGCCGAAATAAAAACGTGGCTACAATGATTTTCACTGAGTTCACACGAGTTAAGAATGAAAGGTGCCATAAATCATTCGCGATAAAGCGGAGAGGAAGAAAAACGCAAGCAGGAACCGCCTCGCTTATCAACGCAAGCGCACCAATTCTTCAGAAAATGCGTGACACTTCAAGTGCCGACTCAGAAAACGGGGATATTTGCGCTCACCCAGCACGAACAGGGTACTTTGCTGTGAAAAAGACATCCCATTGTTCAGCTTACAGAATTATCGTACAAGTATGCCAACAGCGAAACACAAATAAATTAGGCAGAAAAATACACGAGAACAAAGTCTCAAAAACTTTACTAACAAAGTTATGTTATGCGTATTTCCCAACTAAAAGGTTCAATATTATTGGTCCAGTTCAGATTTGTTCAGGGGCATTACGAAAGTCTGCCAGCCCGCAAGAAAATGGGTTAAAACAGCGAGAACGTAAAGACGTACAACTTCTCAAAAACCTGACACAGGATATACCAGAAACCCAATTGCACTCCTATAAACGGTAAGGCTATTAATAAAGTTCGAAAGTAGGATTATTGTCTAGAATGAGCTCAACTGAACGCAGCTGTCTTTCGTTTCCCCTTCCAACCTTTGACAATTGAACATGGACAGTACAACACGGTTTTTGAATGCGCAAGACATTGAAGCTGTATAGCCCTCACCATTCTTACCATCGGTTGCCACAAAACTTTACGCACAGGTAAAGGCTGTTT
The DNA here is from genome assembly GCA_037903355.1 of Trichuris trichiura. NCBI lineage: Eukaryota > Metazoa > Nematoda > Enoplea > Trichinellida > Trichuridae > Trichuris > Trichuris trichiura. Next base: position 264,815 of record JBAJFE010000052.1, read on the forward strand.
AACTTAGGCTTAAAGAAGCCTTAGTAAGACTAAATACGTGAAGTTGTGCGCCTCAATATCTCTTCTTTGCCTTCTCTAATCGCGAAAGACCCTGAATAAGGAAGCTTAGTAGTTCTACAAAGAGTAAAAAATGACCAATAATCCCGCAATGTTTTGAATAAAAGTGGTAAAACTGGAAATTGCACCTATACCTTTCTAGATGGCTCACTCTGTTAAAACGTAAGACTTGGCAAAAGTTGTGGGACGTTTTCTAACTAACATATGAACGACTGCATCAGCAACGACAATAATTTGATGAGTAACACTTTGTTTTACTTCATCCGTCGCGCCAACGCAATTTCACCCGTAGACATTGCATAGAAATGCGTGTTAAAGCTTGCGTGCAAAAATTTCGCAAGTACGCGTTCTTTTGAACCCACTTCTTAGCTTCAAGTTCAACCATCTCCGCCCACTGCGGGCAAGAAAGGACAGCGACAAGACATCATAAAACAAAGTGCAACGCCCTCGTGCAACTTTTGAAAGCAGTACATGCCCACGAAACGAACCACTGTAGTCACAAATGACAGAAAAAGCAAAGTTGAAGAAATCAACATCCCTAGTTTGTGAAATAGGTGCGTGTCAAAGGTGATCAGTCATTAGTGGGCCCTCTAAATTTATTCAGCTGTGCTGTCTGCTTAACCTCGAAGTAGAGAATTAAAATCTGAAGAACGGGCTGATAGACGCTAAAAACATGCACTTGCGGCAGCGGCGAAAGGAACCAAAAGAACGAAGGACAAAAGAACAGGCAAGTCGAGATTTCTAGCACAAAGCAAAAGAAGCAACAAAAGTATGTACGGTGCCTACCTGAAATTCCTCATGGATCACAGGAAGGTTATTTGTGAGAGAATGTCAAGCTTTGACGTAGGTTCGAACTTAGAATAGTAGCTACTTCACTAGACGAGATGGCTCAGAAAACATTAAGACGGCTTTTCAAAACAAGGTCAGGCAAAGCTACTTGAATAACATGCTATTTTCGATATGACAGTCAGTTGTCAACATCAGTTTTATTCAAATTTGTGTCACTAAGCATTCTCACTTCTAGTTCGCGCAGAACCTGAAGAGGTTCCCTACATCGTCAGTGATCTGCCACACGAACATTTTATTTGAGCAGCTGTCAATCGGGCCTGGCAAGAAAGCCGTAGGCTAAGAAGGAAATTGCGCTGCTTCGCTGGAGACTCGATGTCTAGCTCTAACGCTGACGTGACAAGCCTTCACTGCCTATAATTCAATTCTTCTGGTTCCCGGCAGGGGTTTCATTGGATTAATGTTCATCTGTTGGTTTGGCTTGTGACTAATTTCAAAATCAAACTCAGGAACGGTTTGCACCTTGTAGAGCGCAACATGTCAACTAAAGGACATTTCCATTGCCTAGGTAGCTGAAAGTTACTTAGAGATTGCAAAACTTCGTAACCCCGTCTCGGCTGACGATGACGTAGAGAGGATATCCGCAATCAAACATTCTGTGCAGCAGACAGCCAGCTACTTTTCGAACTATACATTCCAAGTCGCCTTTAGCTGATGGATGTGCACGTCGCACAACATTTATTTGAATTGACAGAGAAAAAGATCATGAAATTAAAAAAATAAGGCCTACGCATAATCCGTATATCGAACAGCTTGACAACCTGTACAAGCCTTTTTGCCAGGATAAAATCACTTAAAACCTTAAGGTTGCTCCCGCCAGTGTAATTCATAAGGTCATTCATGCTTGACTTGCTACTTTCTTGCTACTTTCGGATGTAATATGCAAACAAGTTAGCTCATGAAAAAAGACGTCAAGAATGATTTTTCATAAAGTAAAAGAACTGACCACGTTTCACTGATACGAATGATAAAGTGATCATATGTTCACTCATTCTCAAAGGTATTTAATGCATCCGAAAAAGGAAAGGCTTGGCAATCATCAACAAATAGAGTACCTCGTTTCGGGTCAAACCCGCTTTAGTCAACGGATGACTCGTTCTTGTTGTAAAGGGTGCATCGGTGCACAGTGCTGACCGTTTGCCCATTTCCGATGTTGTGGTGTTTTGTCACAAGACAAGCGGAGACCGGCACGGCCTACCGGCAATGGGTAAACAAGGAAAGCATCAATAGTGCGCAGTTATGACTATTAGACCACCATCTCGTAACAGAGGGTTTGATCAAAGTCTAAGCATTTACTTGCGGCATGTGGCGCCACTGTCGAAGAAAGCAAAATGTAGAAAGAGCCAACGGTGAATTAGCTGTGCTGCACCTGCCGTGTACTGACCCATAAGACGTTAATGTTAAAACTAAAGCAGCGAAAAAGAAAAGAAGCTAAGCGAGATCTGGAACGCTGAGGTCAACATTTGTTACACATTTGTTTAAAGCTCACAGCAAGCAGTAGGTTTAGTTTTGCAAAAAACGATGCAGGAAAGGACAAAGAGCTCGATGAAGAAGTAAGAAAACAACTTGGACGTTCGCTGCATAGAAGTAAAAAAAGCAGGTGAGCAAAAGAATTTACGTGCAGAATGCTATAGGCAAGGGAATAATTGAAGAAGATTGAAAGGAAGAAAAAAGCTCGTTTATTGCAGACAGTCCTACAACGCTCAGAAAATGCGTATTATCAATAGTGAACACTAACTCCGAAAGTTTTAGGCGATTGTTCAGCGATGCAAGCACAGATACTACTGCGAACACAATAGATTAGTTGTTCAACAACGTTAGATCGGACCATGCGACACAGCTCTTTGCTGACACAAAAGTATCAGGTAAATTTGTAACGTCTAACTCCTACTTCTACAAAAGCTGGAAACTGTCATAGGTCAAGTCTAATCCACACCAAGAGTTGTTCGCGAAAAACTTTAATTGGATAGCAGAAGCCGGGAAACTGACGTAGGTAAAAAAGGTGGCACAAAAGGAAACCATACAACGGTTACTAACCAGCTTGCTGACCGCTTGGAATGTTCCCACTCTTTTGATAAACTCTAATCGATTACAAGAAATGCAGTGCATCCATAATTGAAAATACCTGCATGCAATAATACTGTTTAGAAAGACGCGATCAGAATGGCTGGTAGTGGAAAGAAAAAACAATGCGCAACCGCTCACTCACCCTGTAAGCGGTGTTCCCATTCATTATGCTATTTTGAGAGTAAAGCACATTGGGTGGAGTTGAAACTGCACAAATGCTTTAAGTGCTCGTTTATCTTCCCTCAGCTATTTGTTAGAACAGGAAATGGTCAAGCCGGTTCGTGCTACGCAGGTAGCTGCAACAGAACGCGGCCGATAATGCCCGCATCCTGTTTGCTAGCCTGAAGCAACGTATGAATTATCGTCACAACATCGAATTAACGCAGCAGTTAGCTACACGCAACTACTACGTCATCAATGGCTTGAGTACTCTTTCCAGAAAAGCCTTTCTTTTATGCCTTTCAAGAGTGTGTCACTTCACTTGCGCTTTTTGCCGGTGAGCAAAAGAGAACCTTTCAAGCAGACTACTAATGCTTTAAGCAGATTGGTACAACCGGTTTCTATGGGAAGGAGGAAAGTCAAAATTTGCCTAGAACGTTTTCAACCTTTTCACCTTTGCGCTACTATCTTGAAACCGATAAAGCACACACTGTCGTGACGGAATGGTTCAGTTGCCTAGGAAATTTTAAAATAACAAGGTCAGCTGCTGTTTAGCTACTCTATAGCTGCCAATACGCCGCATAGATTGAGACCAAATTCGCAGCGAAATGTTGTCGGAAACTTCAACTTTCAATGGGCCAGCTTGAATGTCAGAAGCATTTATGCCACCCTCGACAAATATTCACAGACTAGCTGCTTACCCAAGAAGACTATTCTTGTTCTTTCAAAGCACTGTTGACTAAACAGGGCAAGAAATTAGCGTGAAAATTTGAATAAACTAAGGCCTAGCACAGCACTGCTACTCATAAAGGCTCAACAACTGATGGCTGCCAATAGTCAAGTTCAAATAACATCAAAATACCGTAGCTGTACTATCTCTGCGTAGCAAGGTGCAGTGTCTATGGATCATGCCGACAGCAATTTGCGTGACGAAAGACAGCGATAAAGCAAAGATCGGTGAGCCCACACTGCTTTGCGCAAATTATTTGGAAACGTCAAAATTACACATTTTCTTAAAATGGAGCAGTTTCGATTTTTCGGAAAATTTCCATTTGAGAAATGGGACGCTTTTGAGCAAGCAGTAGTCGGCTCAAAATGCTTTGCCTTCAAAGCGGTTGTCAATTTCTTAAAATGGACCTTCCGGTAGAACCACTTTCAAGGCAATCGTGCCCGGAACCCTGATCGACTCGCCTCGCCTCTCCGCTTCGTTAAACCCTCAAACTTCCGGCAGATATTTGTACTATGTCCAAAGAGGAAAGAAAAACAAGCTTGGTGCTGGAGTATTTAACTACAATTCATAACAGCAATTTCAACGCGCCTTTTCCGTCCAGAAATTTGCCATAAGTTTACATTTTCTGCGTTGATTACGAAGTGGCAGAAACTATGCAAAAATGTCACCGTCTTAAAAAAGTCAAACTGCGCTACATTTGTTTTGCGAGATTAACTATCAGTAGCCATTGCTAATGATCACGCGTTGTTTCATGCTTTTCAGAAAACAAATAAAGAAGAAACTGCAAAACGATGACGCAAGGCAATGACAAGATGGAGAACAGCTGTTGATAATATTAATAGGTCAAGCTCGTTTAGGGAAATAGCATTGAGAAGTCCTCATCGCCAGCGAGTTACCACTCAATTTAATATAGCATATATATAGTAACCTTTACTACTGATTATAATTATTTTAAATGGACACTGGCTGATGCGACATGTCCGTTGACCGCTCCACGCTGGTGTTAGCTTTGTTTCTTCAAACTGGCTGTGAAGGGAAATAAGCAAATGTCCCAGCAATGAAAGAAAGTCGTTAAGAGGCATGAAAAATATTCATTCTCACATTTTCGCATTGAAACTGACCGATTCAAAACTGAAGTCTTCGTACCACCTGTGCCTACCCGTCCAAAAAATGGTTGAAAACTCTCAGCATTAAAAAGAAACTGTGCTTGAAGCTAGACACTCATTACGTCAATGATGCGCAGTCAGATTGAACTTTATTTCTAATTGTCGCCTTTCCTCTCGCTTATACATTAGACAGACGGTTGACAATAGTATTTCGGTTATTGAAAAACATGCTGTAAGCAAAGACTTTGGGAAGACGAATGAGCCTTTTACAATAAGTCATACGAGAGATGATCATAATTTGAATTTAGAAGGAATCGATCGGAATAAGTTTTACTTCAATTTTTCATCATACAATACTCGCCAGCATTGTTCCTTTGTGATGTAGAAACTTTTGCGCTTTAAAACAAAGAGTTATTTTTCATTTTGTATTAACGGTTCAAGCAGGAATGCGCCCCCTAGAACTAACATATCGAAAACAGCACATGACATGACCAATGAATCTGACGAATCGACTACTTCAAAATAGATATATTATGGTTGCACATAAATGTTCATTCATGGATGCGTATGGCTCCACCTACAAAAAAGCAAGAGCGCTCAGCCGCTACTGTTTACTTAATTTGAAGACGTCAATGGAAAAGCATTTTCCATTATACGGTTCAAGAAGTGACGCAAGTAGTTACAGTCACATTCATATCTACTTTAAATGAGCTGAGAAAAGTCAAAAAGATGGAATATGCCCAAGTATGTACTTCACCTGAGTTACGGAAAGCGGACGACTTCAACTACAGTTCTGCTGGATTTTTCTCTTGCGCAACAGCTATAACCAATTTATTTGCCAAGGTGCCATTTATTATAATCACAAAGACTGAATCTTTTATGATAGCCAAAAATGGCTAATACAATAACACTAGGATACTAGTGTGTTGAAGCAACTCTTCAAAACAAATTTGAATTCCCAGAAATAGATTTTCTTTGCTACAGGGATAAGATTGAAGACATTCATCTCAGAGTTATCCAACGTAGTTCGCACTATGAAAATGACAACCGACAGCAACCGTTTGCTGCTGATCGTTCAAACTGATAATTCGTAAAATGCAATGAACGTGATAAGCTTTTTCTTCAATCTAAGGCGGCTAATTTTACCTCAAATGATTACGCGCAAAAGATGAACCCAATCCGTTAAGAAACTACACTTCATTCATCATATGCCGCAATCTGTCATCAACAAATTATCATTCTCTGAAATGTGTAACGCCTAAAGAAAGAGGCGTCAAGTGCTTTCATGAAACTTGTAAAAACAGAACAATACCACAGGCTTTTTTTAGATGGAGTTAAAAACTTCAGTTCCGAAAAGAATAGAAGCATCCCAGCAAGGGATGTTGCGGTTCTTTCCGCTTGCAAGCAAGTATCAACTCCAATGCTTCTTATTTTGAATGACAGTACTGCTCGGATACAAAAGTAGTACTTGCGGATCATAAACATCAAAATTCGTTGTTATTTTTCGCAGACACTTTAAGGACTCATCTATGAAACAGTTTAAGTCACACATAGGAACTAATTATTAAAACTTTACGTTCAAAAAAGCAATATTGAAACTACAGACGGCAAACGTGGCGCGTATTAATTCAATATAAAGCAATTATGCCCCTACTTTTCTATCATTCTGTCATTCCGCTAATCTGAACAAAAATGTTAATAAACGTACAGCGTCATTCGCTAGAGTTTCCATGGTACAAGCTGGCTAGCAACTTTGGACTGATGAAGCATATCCTAGGAACCGTGCAATACAAAATCGACGTGCCAAAACTAAAATGAAAGACAATTTCGATAATATCCGCAGTCCTCCCTGTTGGCATCCGTTTAAAAGTCAGTTTGAACAGAACAGACGAACTCTATGTTAAGGTCTCAGTTTCCCCATTTAGCCCTCGGACAAAGAAGCGCAACTAATTGAACAACAGCTTTTGCAATGTGAAGGAACGCGTTTCATTTGCTAAGCTCCAAATGTTAACGTTTAATCTTTCATTTCAGGCACAGACTGAGATGCATCAAGAATAAACGTTAAGCTGACTGAAATTAGTAAGAAATAGTTTTCAGCTGTTTAGACGTCATTGGCAAACAACCTATACTATTAACGTTTTTCGCAACAACAGCTATAGAAGCCTTTAAAATCTTTAAGGTGAGTAGAAGCTACAAAATTATTGAGGTTAATCAACCGAGTCAGTGCGAAGAAGCGGAAGCCATCTCTACTGTGCTGACCACTGGCTGAAAAGTCGAAGCTAAAAATTGAGCTCAAGACGAGGAATGCAAAATGCCAAAGCAATTTTCGTAATGATGTTGAAAAACGTCATTCCGAAAAGTACTTATGCAACAAAGAAAATTAATTGCAACGCATCTAGCGAGAGTGGGAACTGATAAAGGAAAGCAAAATGGGTTTTGGATATAATGTTCGGAAAATGATTAGTACCTTCGCACACAAACAAGTACACGAACGGAGAAGGCGCACTGGCCATCTTTTGAGCGTCTCCTTCCAAGGGTATGAACCACTATAAGTAATTTATAGCGCCATTACGCATTTACTCATTAATATCAACTGGTGCAATAGCCCACGCATAGTAAAGTCAATCATATGCATGAGAATCTGATTGTTCAATCACTCTCATCTTTCATTAGTGACAGTTCTCTCATCAGAGTGATCAATTTGTCACTTAGACAATGCATAACGATGGAAAGTCTGTCGAAGTCTAAGTCAAATTTGCGTAAAAGGCTCTGTTTAATGCAAACAACAAGAAGGGTACATTTGGTTCTTTAGCAGTTGATGCAGACCATTGTGGATAACAAATTAAATGATCATCCAGACACACTGTGCCTGAAGGAAATGACCTGGAAGAAAAGCAACTTGAACAAAGGGTTTTATGGAAGTGAACTTAAGAGGTCCATTCAGCTACATTAGTCCTCCTCCTAGCGCCAAAGCCATCGTCCCGACACTTTGCTGCTTGAGATTATTTCATCGCGTTTCATGCACCACACTTCAGTTTGATCTAACCCATAAACGCTGCCCTGAAAGCGGGTAGACAAATTACAAACAAAATTGCTTTTCCGCTGCAATGGAATACCGCATGACTAACATCACTAGCACCGTTGGCAAATATTGATACAGTGCTTATAAAATGAATACATGCTTTGCTGCAGTGCAGAGATTTAGCGAAAAGCGATACGCGAGGTCATGTAGCGCAAGACAGGTATACTTTAAAACAACGCGTTTTTCTTTTGAAATAAAAGGAGTCAGCATAATGCCCAGCCGTTAAGAGCGAACTTGAAATTTGCGCTGCTGATCTAATTCGATGATGCAACGCAGGAAAACTGAAGAAGCAGCCTTCAGTTTTTTACTTTAAGCTTCACTGCTGAATTGTCTGCTTTAGTTGTCTATGCAATATCCGCACAGCCTGCATAATCACGCGAACTCCGCTTTCACTGGAAGGCAGTCAGTGTGCTGCAAGAAAGGATTATATTTATAGCGTGCAGCAGAAGCGAACGTTAATGAAGTAACGGAATAGTAAGTTATTTCAACGTAATTGATATGTGCATGCTGCAACAGAAAAGAGGACAATTAAACGATCACAGCTGAATTACGCAGTAGGAATAATGGGAGCAGCAAAATAAATAGACTTGGGGCGTCAACAAGAAGAGGGACTTCCTTATTGACTTGCCTAGAATCTCGACGATAGTAATGAACTCAACGAAAAGCTCTAGATTCCTCTTGACACTGAGCTAAAGCACGGACTTGAGAAGGCGGTTGAAAAAGCTTACAACCACACTGAGTCGTAAAACATTTTTGATATCATGAAATGGAAATGGGAAGAACACATTCGCAAAATAAACCTGCAATCTCAAAAGGATCTTAAGCAATTGTTATATCGCCAAGAAACGTCTCGGAAGTGAAATGGAAAGACCCGCAGGAAAACTTCACGGACAAACGTAACCAACCCCATTTATGGCGCGCAACAGGTTTTCTAGCGCCTGGCAAACATTAGGGAATCACTGATTGTTAAATACTCTGTACCGTGGCAGCTGCAGCAGCGCAGGAGTCTCGCAAACGTTATATGATATAAATAAAACGCACATGTGCTCTAGCTTAGGCACGCAAATGAAAAAATGCAATATGGTTGAGGAAAAGTGATACTTTAACGGCAATGAAAGCACCCAACGTTAGTCGGAGCAAAGAAGTCAACTAGCAGTCAATATAAGCAAAACTGGTTCTTCTGAATGTTTAACTAATATGCAACGATTAGTTTTTGTTTCCCACCCGAAACCAGCAGAAAATTGGCCACTCTTATTGAAACTTATGTAGCACCTAATTCCGCAACGCATCATGACAAAAGTATAGCTACTGCGGTTGCGGCAAGGGAAGTTTAATCAAATAGCTAATGTTTGCGCTTGGTAAACCACTAGGTGCATTATGCTTACAACGAATGGTCATTACCTTATCGGAGATGTACTCCACATCACTGCCGCAGATATCATCTTCTGACATGTCGCTAAGTGATGTAGCTCACAGGACCTAGTGAAAGCATTTAGTGTAACCGCGCATATACAGTAAATCAAAATAGCATTTAAGACCACTCAGCTGCTGGTAGTAAGTACAATGCATTATGTCCACCGCAGTGAGTAAAATGACGTTAAGAGAACTTCTTCCTTCACGAGACTTCAAAATCGTTTAAAACCAAAGAAGGCTCAACTGAGGAATCCAATTAGCCTTATATTCACTTCATTCCCCGCTGAAAACGAGCTCAATCGATCGCAGACGAATTTAGGCTACCGTCAATTCAGCCATTAGTGCAAAAGGGACGTCCTTAACCTGATGCAGACCGTTAGGTCAGACTTGCAGTTCGAGCTTTGCCGATAGACAGCAAAGAAAACGCCTAAATAACGCAGCTCAATCTGGCCATCAGTTTGCTGAGATGAAATTATGAAAATTAAACAAGTCCGCTAATCCGCACTACAATTTTGCACGGCGACCGTAGCCAAAGATTTCTTGCGCATTAAAAAACTCATGCAAAGTCATTTACGTTCAATTAATCACCAACAGGGTCACCGGAGACCCAGAATGAATAAACAAAATGTCAAACAAGCTCATGTTACGTTATTGCATTCCGTATTGATCTGTCAAAATGACATAAAAGGTTATCGAACATAGACTAGATTTAATAATGTTTCTCTAACACGCTGCATGGAGCGCCTATGCAGTTTTGTCGCCATTTTAAAGCACGCTACGGTGATCACAAGTCGCTTGACGTTAAACTAAAAGTTGCGCGCAATCTGCGCAAGTGTCAGGCTTCCTAACTTACCAGGACGATGAAAACAAAACAAAGTGAAATAGAGTATAGTTAGTTTCGTATGACCTTTGGAAAAGAGCTTAACATTAATCTAGGTTCTTTGCACATGTTTAGTTCTAATCGCCATTGCTTAAAGTAAAATGCAGCTGGCCACATTTTAAATTCTGATTAATAAACGGGATCAACAAAAAGCTGATTATGAGCATTGTCTATAATTCCAAATGCGGAAATAGAAAATCCCTGATGTATACAGCGTTTCATGACTAACGGCAACTGTGAATCCTGCTTCTCATTACTTGCCACAAACTGCTTCTGTGCTAACGTTTTATGTAAAATCTCTAGCAACGATCAAACAATCCACACTTGCGTCATCCACCAAAGGCGCAGCAACAGTCCAACTGTTTGACGAGTACATTTAGCTTGCATAAGTTAAGTGCAGTCAGTAAATGAACAATAAACTTTTGGAATCATACAAAAGGAACATCTACGCCTGTAGTTCAGACGTGCTAAACAAAGTAGTTTAGTTTCTTGTTCAAGACCTATGCGGAACTGAAAAATAAAATGTGCAGCAAGTCTAATCATAATGCAAAGGTTTTATTACGGAATAGTTCCCGTTTTTAATGCGCGTAAACTCCGGAGCTTTCGGGTCGACCGGGACCCGAAAGCTCCGGAGTTTACGCGCATTAAAAACGGGAACTATTCCGTAATAAAACCTTTGCATTATGAAAACATACGGTCCTGTACGAAGGAACCACATTTTCAAGTAAGTCTAATATCCCTATTAGCTAAATAGGTAGTCGGGGCGATGTACTGTAGCTAGAGTCCATATCAAGACAGATCATTAAACTGCTGCCCACGGTACACTTTACATCAATTGATTATGAGTGAAGCTCTTTAAGTTATGAACGCGGATGGGTTGCTCTTGTTGAAGTAATCGGCAGCACAATGGCAAGTCATGAGCAGCTGAGCAGGTTGACAGGTCAAAAACTTATTCTATCTAAAAAAATATTTCTGCCAAGTTATCACATTTCCAATGGAAACGTAACGCGTGCAAAGACGCCTTGGCTACATGGTCTTATGTTTACCGCATGTCAGAACAAGCTCAGAAGCTAAGATGCGCAGTGACGGAGAAACTGGGGTAACCAATTTGGCCTGACAAAATTTCCCACTCCCATTTTAGCAATAAAACGTAATAACCTTAGCTCCTTAATAGTCTACCAACAGGCAACTGCGACTATTTTTATTAGGGCTTTCAAAGTGGAGCCAAACAATTAAAAAATCGATGCACTAAAAAGTATCATGCGATGATATGACTCTTAAAGACTGTATCAACTTAATCAAGCCTATCCAATGAAAACAACGTCAACATTTTACTCTTGTCAGGAACTGTCTTTCAACATTGCGTAGAACAACTTCTCCTTACGGTCAACTACGCAGCTACAAGAAACTGTTGTAGGATCAATAATCCATCAGCGTCGTCACAATTCAACCAATCTAGCACGCTTCCAGCGGTTGAACTTCTGGCGCTTTTAAAAAAAGTTTAAAAGCATACACAAGCAGAAGAAATTCTTGCGCCTGAATTGGCCGAAGATTTATGGCCAAAATTAAGTTGTTCATTTTTCCCGAAATTTCTCATTGCAGCCATTGAAAGTATTTTAACTGCCAAAAAATATCCAACCCCATCAAACCTCTGACTTAGCATTTCGACCGGCGGCAATCGAAATTTTACTCTACGAAGCTCATGTAGCCTAGTAATCTTTTCTATATCCGTCAGCGTGAAGTATCAACAATTTTCTATATCCGTAGAGTAAGTGCAGTAAGTCTCGAGCAAAAAAAGAACGGCGGTAATCCAAACTGCCGTAAGGAAAAGCGACTGGAGATTGCAATAAAAACAAAACTGACATTCAACGCTGACCAACTACCATCCGGCCAAGCTTCTTTGCGAGCTACAGATTGACACAAAGGCTATAAGAACCTGAACAAGGAAACAAAAGCTTTAGACGGATGTGCGCACTTCGCCGCGCTGTTGCCAACTCTTTGCCGGAAGAATAATACAAAATTTTCCAGCTTCCGCAACAGTTAAACTTTAGTGAAGCGGGAAACAACAACAGAGCAACGAGTATGCTCGAAAATCGAGCTTCTTTGGTAACAAGAGCCTGGTTTCGTAATGTTGAATATTTAAACAACATAACAAAGAGTATACTAAAATATACTTCAAAGTAACATTTCAATGCCAAATAGTGATAAGAATGCGTTATACCTAAGCTGAAGGATTTATTTTAGCACGTAAAGAGTAGTTAAAAAGATAAATTAATAGCTCGCAACCAAAATGGAACGTGAGGATTTGAAATAAAAACAGAAACGAATATGTTCAGCGTCTTTATTACGGTAGCTGTGTCCCGTTGGTAAGCACAAGAAAGAAAGAGAATAAAGAGTTTCCAGAGCTTGGATGGGCATGGAGCAAATGGAAACTTATAGGGACCCACAAATCATCTGGAAAGAACAAAGGGATACAAAAATGGATGAAAATTTAAAAAAGAATAGACTAAAAAAAGAGTAGACAAGCAGCTGACAGTCGCAGAAGAAATCTCCAACAGAGAACTTTAAAATCCTCGGTTTAAACGATGGAAAATGATGCAAGAGAAATATCCCCACATAAATTACACAGATATTGACCACTAACGACGGGTCGCGACAGACCCGAAAGCTCTGGAAATTCTTTATTCTCTTTCTTTCTTGTGCTTACCAACGGGACACAGCTACCGTAATAAAGACGCTGAACTATGAAAACATACAGTCCCGTACTAAAACATCACATTTTCAAGAAACGAATATGCTTACAAGAATGCGAACATATCTCTCTCGAAACAACAGCAATGCATTTTAAGACTTACAAAAGTTCACGATTATCAAATCAGGGTTTACAACAATTGCAAGCAGAAGATAAGCTAAAGTGTTATTTTTTCCTTAAAATTATTAAGAAAACAGATTAAGGTGTGAAGTGCTGAAGCGACATTTGATGCTTTGCACTCTCAGTAATCATTTTCGGCTGGTAGCACTTAAAAATGAGCTTCCGTTAACTAATGACTTTTTAACAGCTATGCCGGAGTAAAGAAGCACGTTATGCTCGTATGCAACAAAAACACAAATTACAATGGACCTTAACGTAGAGATGAGCTTTCGTTTGAAACTGTTCCCGCCGGAGGTGAAATGAATATGAGCACTGTTCATACAAAGGTAGAATGTGTTGAAAACTACTACACATTTTAACACCTAAACGAGAAGCAAGAATTCAATTAACCTCTGGAAGCTTTTGTGGAAATGAAATAGCGGTGAAACAATGCTGCACAGAAGTTTAGATAAGTTATTAGTTCGGTTGCGCAATCCAGTTTGTCTGCCCAGGGAAATCATTAAAGCAAACGAAGCTGAGACTAAGTTATTACCAACGGACTGAGATGAAATAACCTTGCAAAGAAATCAATCCATCGATATCTGATCGTTCTTTAGGAAGATAAATTTCAAGAAAAGCAAAGCAATGCACAGCTGTTACTCTAACCGCATGAAAACTATTGCTCGACAAAATAAAACTTACGCTTGCCGACAGCGAGCAGTGTACCGAGTTTTACCTGCTGCATGAAAGTTATACTGAAAGAAAAGCTAGTTGATATCGCATTTCTCCTTAAGGAATCTACCAGCGAATATTGGTAAATCTTCCGCATAGAAAGCAAGGTAATGAACTATAACAAAATTATGACGATTTAATGTTTCGAATAGATCACTAAAAAAGAGAAGAAATTACGACAGCTATTTAAAAAATTTTGCTTTCCACATCGCCGCAACAGCTGTAGCGAACTAGCCAAGAGGAACGCAATCACCACTGCTATACATGCAAAAATTAATGGCTCAAACGGAAACAAGGAAGTCTTTCACGCAGAAATTAATGGCTTCAGATGAAACTACAAACTCCTAATTGAGTACATGCTATGCATGGGGCTTCGATTCTGCGTCACAAACTACTGGTCAGCCTTTTTCGTCAATCGCTGATTCACTAAGTTCAACCGTTACGGAGCAGAAAAGCTCAAAGCAAAACCCTGAGTATCAGTGCAGCATTCTCTGTTGCATCTTCTCTATTGAAAATATTGCAAACTTGAGCACGAAACACTAGTGGATTTATTGTGCATAAAAAAAATGTTTTCAGCTACAGCAATCAATTTTAACAACTACACCTACATAAGGCCAACACTAAACATGACCATTTACGGTTGCGACGCTATTTAAAAGGAAAAAAAAATAAACGTTACACGAGTTGATAGGCCTGTGAATTACGTTTTAAAAGCAATTTCCACATAAGAGTACTTCCTCAAGTTATTGTCAAATGCCTTAAAAAATACAAAATATGGAACAATAAACGAATATGAGTGGGTAAACCACTGTAGTAGTGCAAAAAACACTTAAAAATACAAGCATTAGCATCAAACCAAAACGTAAGATTGCGAAAATCAGTTTTGTCTGCCGTATTCCAAATATAAGAAGCAAAATAACAGAATAATATGTCGAATTACTGACTTTGACCGACATCGAACTATAACTAAACATTAAAACCGCATTGTAAGCAAATATTCGGTGCACTTCATCCGAAAAAAAATATAGTTTCAAGAAGCTTTGATGTCTTGGTACGGGACTAAGTTTTCATAATGAAGTGTCTTTATTATGTAAAATAAACTTTAATCTCCAGAGCTTTCAGGTCAATCGTGACCAGTCTTCAACGGTCATAAAATCAAGAAGCCCCTTAATTGTTTGCATGTTCGAAGCATCAAGTGGTAAACAAATGGGCAGCAATTGAAAAGGCCACTAAATTTGAAGAAGCTGTGCGGAACGAAGCTTTTATAGACGAAATCAGCTCTTTCTGTTGCTTTTTTAAAGTTGACTGAAAGATGTCAAGCGGAGAAAAAATGTTATAGGCTAACTAATATTAGGCTTCTATAAAGCTTTTCTTCATCAACATTGGTTTTTCAGTAATGGAATTTGGAAAATCCAGAAACAAGTAATTTTTCCGTAGAATTAAGTAAAGCTGTTCGATCTTTGCTCGTTCGATCTTTCTAACGCTGAGATGTACAAGAAGACATACCTCTCCATCGCTGAGTTTGAAATTAGCACGGACGCTGCCGCGCTTTTCGTTGTAGTTTACCATCCAATTAGAATCAAATGCAAAGGTTGCATAGAGGCAGCAGTTAGGAAGAGAAGAAAAAATGACGAACCTACGTAGAAATTAAAAGTTGCTTTATTCTAAGAGCCAAAGTCATGACCATTCGTCTGGTAAATGCATTGAAAATTGCAATGGAAGAAGCACTGCCCTCAAGCAAATCAGTAGCTTATGCTTATTCAAATTCGCCACTGCTAAAAGAGCTTGCTCATTCCTATCGCTTTTGTTGACAGATCCAACGGCTGTCATCGGCCAAGAGAATGATGTTGAAAAAATTCTCGAGACGCAAAAATGTGGAACACGACGCAAAGGTGCTCGTGCATCTGCTGCTGCTGTTGTTGCAACCCACTGTTTAATTTATTTTTCAGCCAGGCGAAACTTGCAAACTCGAAAAACCCTGAACAATTCTTGACTTGCAGCACTCTGGCGCATGCCGTCGTTTAGAAAAAACAAAAACATCTAAACTAACTACATTTGCTGTAAACTCGCACGAGACTTTCTGCAGAAAGGTTAAGTCCAAAAGTGCAATGCACAGTTCGCAAGCACGATGACTTTACAAGGCAGGCGTTCATAAGAGGCACGAAAACAAAGGTGTGCGATTGCACCTTTGCATTATTAATTACGGAAATCAATTGAAATTGTTTCTTTTTACAGTCTTTAGCCCAAACCTTTCGGGCCGCGCGTGACCCGTCGTCAGCGGTACTAAATTAATTAATCAAATAATTGCATTAATTTTAATATCGCTGAGGACGGGTCGAGCGCGGCCCGAAAGCTACGGGATCTTATTAAAAGTTTTGAAATTTAACGGGACAAATTCCGTAAGAAACAATCATAACATCATGCCCCCGTACTAAGAAGCTACATTTTCAAAATCAATTGAAATTAACCAAAATAGGCATACACACTTTCTTTGCACATGCGATTAAGTGCGTACCAATTCAGTATATTGAAACAGTTAATAATTTTTGCGCCTGTCAGAGCTAAGAACATGGCAGTGACGTAAATGATAACGTAGACGCGACTTGACAAAACTCGTTGTGGCAAAAAATGCTTAAGCATACAGAATTAGAAAACGGTCCCCTTTTTGACGCGGTTGACAATTGACGACTATAACAGTACAATTCGAGAGATTAACGGGACATTGCATCCGTAATAAAGACACTTAAATATGAATTCGAAGGATTAAGCAAAATACTTGTGAAGCTAAACAAAATGCAACGTCCAGCTCAGCTAACTTCATTGCCCTTAATTTCATATGCAAAATTGATTATTCTTTAGTTCTGACAGCGGAGGACTGAATCAAGCTTGACGCTCAAAAACCACCTAACGATCCTCCATTGGGTCAACTGCTTTCGTATTCACAGGACACCCGATGGTTAGATATTATTAAAAATAGCTTTTAGTTATATTATAAAATGACGAGATTAAAAAGCATGTAAAAATCGGAACGTAGCAACCCAGGGAAAGTTCAACACACGTCAACAACTGAATATGCAGGCAATTAGAAAAGCTGAGGAAAAGAAAATGAAATTATAAATAACACTTTTGCAATGGCAGTTAGTCACTGTAAGCGAACATGTACACTTCAACTATAGAAAACTCTTTAGAAGAGGAGAGAATCCGGCTTTACGTTTTATGGCAAGAATTTCGCAAGATGCGCCTGTACAAACGCTTTCAATGGAATAACTCGCCTTTCTGAAAAGCTTCGCTGTCGTCAACTTTTACAACAGATTAAGTTGACGTACGAAAGGTAAACATGGACAGCTTAATTTCTCCCCGCCGAAACGAAGAAAATTTAACGGAGCGCTCTTTGCTTTCTCCGGCAGAAATATTTGTGCAAGCTCCTCTGAACATGTGCCGGATCGCATTTGAAATTGTGACACTCGACAGATAGTCACATAAAAAACGGATAAGGTATAAAAATCAATCACTGAACACAGGAATACTGTAAGTTAAAATGTAAATTCTCATTTTCTGTACGGCACAAAATCTGATTAATGATAAGAGAAAAAGAGGAGAACGAACAACAGAACGTTCGGCATCCGAGTTGCCATATTGCCAGCTTCACTTATTTTGAGAGTGCTGACGGGACAAGTTGGGTCCCGAAAGTTCCGTTGTTTGCATTGTTCGTGCGCTCCTAACTTCTCTTTTTCTTATTCTTATCAGCAAATGGGTTTTCTGCTGCCATCGGAAAACTAAACAAGCACTTCTAACATTAATAAAGCCGTTCTCAACCTTTTCTGCGCTAGGCCCCCCTTGGAAGGTGTCCTCAGGTGCCAGGCCCCCCCCCCATTTCCTACTGGTTGATTAATTTTTGCGTTTTTTGTATAGGAGCCAATCAGCTTTCAACGGCAACCTCCTAGGATTGGGTTAATGCAATGATACAATGCGAATATATAGTCGTCAAATCATTTGAAAAAAGCACTTGGGGTTCTTCGAAACTAACAATGAAACAACTTCGTCGAGTCGAGTGAGAATTTATGCCAATCCTCTATAAAGGGATGCTGCTAAGGGTTAACCAGTCCTCTATAGAGGACTGGCATAAATTTTCACCCTTCCGATCTACCTAACTACGCTTGTTCCAATAAGGCTTTTCAGCCCCCCTTGACGGCCTCCTGCCCCCCCCTCTGAAAAATTTTCGATTTCGGCCCCCCTGACACCCTCTCGGCCCACCGTTGAGAATGGCTGCTTTAATAAGGTTCTGAAGGTATTTAGCACAGCGGAGTTCCATAAAGTGCGCGCATTCTAGGTGAGAATAATGGTCTCAACATCACCCGCAGCTTTCTTACATCCACATTATTACTGCAGCGGTTATTAAAAAAATTCATTGACTTCACGGTTTCTCACAGGCCTAGTCTAAATCTTAGACAGGATGATTGAAAATGAAAGAGAAAACTGAAAAACCTAAAATCCCGAATAAACATCAAGGGTTGAACAATACTAACCTGATCTAGCCATTTCTAAAAGAAATTATCAATGTTAAGCAATATGAATTTAAACTATTTGCAGTTAGATACTTTTTCTCATCTTCCATAAATGAATGCAAGGCGCTTGTATCTTTTTACCAACAAAATCATAACATTTTTTCATAATCTATTACTCTCTTAATAGATAGTAGTAGTAGTAGTAATAATAATAATACTCTTGAAAACTGGATGCTTTGTAACGGGTTGGAGTTTCACAGTGTGTTTGATCTTCTACGGCTTTCCCCGTTCTAATCTGCTTTGGTATCTGTAATTCAGACGAAACAATTGCTCTACCAGCGGGTGGATGAGCGATTACTAGGAAAAAATTTGAACAGCACCAATGCACTCAACTTTATTATCGGAGCTTTTGGAACGCTCCACCACCTCACTGATGACGGAACTAGAGCGTTCCGAAAGCTCCGATAATAAAGTTGAGTGCATTGGTGCTGTTCAAATTTTTTCCTAATAATCGCTCATCCACCCGCTGGTAGAGCAATTGTTTCGTCTGAATTACAGATACCAAAGCAGATTAGAACGGGGAAAGCCGTAGAAGATCAAACACACTATGAATAATAATAATAATAATAATAATAATAATAATAATAATAATAATAATAATAATAATAATAATAATAATAATAATAATAATAATAATATGGGTTCGGGTAATATGGGCGAACATCGAAAAACCGAAAGTCATAATACCGACAGTGGAAATACCAAACGGTCGAAATGTCGAATGGTTGGAACATCGAAAGCCAAAACACCGAAAGTTACAATATGAAGGAATATTGAAATTTAGTATTGTTAGTATTATGTCGGAATACCCAAAGTTAAAATCCTGAAAGTCATATAATGACTTTCGGTATTTTGGCTTTCAATATTCTGACCATTGGACATTTCGACCGTCCGGTATTTCCGCTATCAGTATTATGAGATCCGCTATTTCAACCATTCGGCCTCTTAACTTTCGATGTTCTGACCATCCTACATTTTGACCATTCGGTGTTCCAACTTTCGGTTTTAGGAGCTCCGCCGAAAATATAACGTAGCTGTATCTATGCACTAATAAACCAAACGACTTGTACTAACCCTGTCTCTATGTTGGTGGCTTAGTTGGACAGTCCAGAATCAAACCAGCAATATCTTTTGAGGTGCTACAAAACCAGAGGCATCAAGTAAATTTCCTCTTCTCTATAAGTTAATGTGAGCAAACAGCCTCAGTTGACTGACCGCGCCTGAAAACTGATTATAATGGCTAATCTTTAAAGCACCTGGCATGAATTTCGAAAGACAGGATGTCTTTTAACAGGCTTGAATAGTTTCATAGTAGATCTTCAGATTCACGGGTTTGGCCTGTTGGATGTACCTGTAAGTAAACTTCAAAATGCCCTACCAACGGATGGATGAGCAAATTGTAAGAGAAAATACAGAACAATTTGTATACCGTACGTTTCGGAACTGCTCGTGTTCCGTCGTCAGCAGTGTTGGGGAGGTCAGCAGCAGTGTTGGGGAGCTCCCCAACACTGCTGACGACGGAACACGAGCAGTTCCGAAACGTACGGTATACAAATTGTTCTGTATTTTCTCTTACAAGTTGGTCATCCATCCGTTGGTAGGGCATTTTGAAGTTTACTTACAGATACATCCAACAGGCCAAACCCGTGAATCTGAAGATCTACTATGAAACCTGGCATGAAATTCAAAATGTTGCGCACTTGCGCGCAAGTATTTGTTTACGCGCAGCTTCGCGTTGAACGTAGGCACAGTGATAAGGGACAATTATCGCCCTATTTTTCATTTTCTACGACGATGCGAGATGACGAGCAGAAGTGCAAATCAAGTTATGCTCAATTAAACCGGAAGTACAACAATACCTCGCACATTTAAACTGGTGAAGTTACTATACATGAACAAGTCGGTTAAGATAGCGTAAATATTAATTTACAAACTAACAAGTTAACTTGAAGCACAAATAACACTTGGTTAGACTATGCATCCTTAGTGCTAATCCATTCAACTTCACGCAACTCAAGAGCAATTCACAACTTACCGATTGGCCTAACATTTGAAGCAAGGAACCCTATCGCACCACAAAACAATTGCAAAAGAGTTGAACTTCAAACACTTTTGATTGAATTCAAGAATAGGATGGTGAATGGGCAAAATGCGCCCAGTTTGATTTCTGGTTGAGACTTTCGTTGCAAACATTAGATAAGGTTCACGATAAGTTCAATTTGACTTCAGCAAAGTGAAGTCCACAATCTGTTTACTGTACTATGAATAATCATTTCGATAAAAGACTTCTATCTGACAAGATTTATCAGCCGGTGGTGTCGCACTGTTCGAGAAAAAGGTTCACTACAAAGAGATTCAAGGTTATCTTGCTGGGAAAATGAGAAATTAGAATTCTTCGCATGGCATGTTCATCTACAGCGGAGTTTAAAGACCTGAAAGACCTCAATTTTACAAGGCCGTTGGAAAAAAAACTATTGCTGATAACTAATAGCTGATAACATATTAATAACGACCTGGTGAGTCGGCACTCGTGAGAAAGGAACAGGAATGCAAAAACAGCCCTGTTGCTTCCTGTTAGATACAACTTGAAACCAGGCTATACAACGCACGAAATGAACATGGTGGAACAGGCGAGATAAGAACAACCTACTGCCGACGTGAAAAAGACAACGCATGCATTACTAAAATAGGGATAGCATAAGTATACACTTACCTAAACTGTTTTTACCTTACGCATAGTAACAAGCATGTCAGCGCGCACAAAGGAACAGATTTAGAAATTGGTAGTCATAGTGCCTGTATTAGACGGGATTCATTTCAATTTGTGCGATGAATTCTTGCAGAAGCTTGCTGATAAAGCCCAGGGCAACATCCATAAACTAGCGGCAAAGCAAAAATTCTGGAAATCATAAACATACATATAACTCTGAAATGCCGACGCCATTTGCGTGCCACCGGGAGAACCAGGGCAGAAAGGTCGCTCATAAGCATATTGACCACAGCAATGACGTAATTCTTCGGTGGTGCGGGAGGAACAACGCAACTTTCAACGTTTCTACCAAAGTATGTAAATACACCCGCTATTTTCAGCAAAAGCCAATTTAAGGAGTTGTTTCACCCATTAACAGGGTCTTGTGAGAACTAGCCCCAGCGTCATACTGTAACTTTGCTGGCCATCCTGTTCTGCTCTTCCCTAAGCCTAAACCTGGACATTAGGCGTACGTTTTGACTTAGGCTTAGGTAAGGGCAGAAAAGGATAGACGGCTTGCCCACCAATAAAGGCAAAAGAGGATGGCTGCATACTTTACAAAAAGGAACCTGCGTTTCTCAGACGCTGGGGCGCATAACCGACAAGTCCAAGGATTTCAATTTCGACGGCGCATTGAACAGTGTACTTTAACCAACAAACGACCGCGCGTATATTTTGTAATGACCTTCAGACCATTGACGGCAGGAATTCTCTAACGGTAAATCTGCTTTGGCAACTGGAACGTTTCTCACAATGGCTAGTTGAAGCTTGATACAGGAAAAAGCCATTCGAACCGTTATGGTATGCAAAATCTCAAGTGACAAATACCGAAAAAAGGTCTACCCGAGCAACCAGAAGGACATCAAGTGATACGAAATTGCTAACGTTATAGACATCTTATGCTTTAATAGTGCAGAATAAATTGTTACACTGAAATGCACAAAAATTATATGAAACTTTCGCGACAACATAATGTTTCGTCGTCAGCATGTGAATAACAATGACAGTACTTTTTCTAGTAGGCGGGTAATAAAGGTTGCGGTAAATCTAAGGGAGGGTTCCATGAGTTTAAATGAGCAATGCGTTATTTGATCAGAACGTACCTGCTTAGCAAACAACTACCATTATTATTATTTATGCTGATGACCGGGCGAGTCGTTATCCCAAGCGCATTGTCTTTATTTTTATGCTGAAGCGCTTGCTATGTCATTAGGTAAGAAAACTAATTAGTTTTCATCAACCAGCTTAATCGGAAGAACGGAGCAGGCTTACCTCGAACAACCAAGAATGTAACAACATTGAAAACCAGCATGTTCGCCTGAATACATTCAAACGTGAGCAAAAACACCGAGACCATTTCCGCTTAGCAGAGCATTGTGTTTTCTTGGTTCCGCTGAAATGGAAAGGTATGAGAAGCAGTCAACCATGACTATAGCGAAATAACATAAGACGTACTGAAAAATATTTGTCTTTTTGACTAGTCTACATTCAAGCTTTCCCAACCAGAGCCAAAGTTTTAAAAAGTTTACTGATACAATTCTGCTCATTCTGAACTTTCTAAAAACCATCAAACCGGAGAGGAGTTCCAAGTAATTACCGTGGGACCAAATGGGATTAACAGCACCAGAAGCCATCGCATCGCAGTAACGGAGACGGTTAGTAAATGGCACAACGTCACAGCAGTGGCCATAGTGAGATCAAAAATGTTTCTACATTCAATGGCGCAACGGCTGCTCGGAAGGAAAAAAAAAGCTCGACGGAAATTCGTAAGAAATATTCCTTTAAACTACAACGTAACAGCACAAAAGAATACGCACGTCAAAAATAACAGCTCGATTACAGTAATCAGTGAATCTCAAAGGTGCGAGTCTGAAGATCGTATTGAATCGTAGATGCTTGATCTAGGTCAATTCGACGCCAAGCAATGCCGGAAAACCAATGAACCCTGAAATAAAAAGTAGTCATGGTTGAATCAGCGCTTTGGGCTCTTCAACCGACACTGGAATGCTCACGACCAAACGGCGCTTGCGGCATCTGCGCGGTCTTAGCGACATCAACGGGAAGTTGGAAAAATCCAGGTGGCACTGGTGCAAGAAAGGTGACAGAAGTGAATACTAATCTAAAATTCCAGGGTCGCTACCACCCGTATTTTGATGAAGCGAAATTTGCATAACGCACCTGAACCAGGATGATGACCTACTCACTCCCTCTTAAGCGGCTCCCTAGCAGCAAGCAGCTAGTTATTATGATGAACGCGTGAGCACAAAAGGGCTAATTAGTCTCAATGGATAACTCTGCTGGCAACTATCGACATGAATACATGAACCTAACATTTTTTCCCTTCCAGGCAGTGAACTACGCATTAAGGTTGAACGAGAAAACGTTATGCCACTGAATACGTATCGAAAAAAATTAAGTTCATCGAGTCAGGGTCGAAATCCCGAGCAGGTCGGAAATATACTGTACAGCCTAGTAGCGTAGTAGCGGTTCTGCATTGGCATCTTCTAGATAAGAAGCGTGTTTGAGTGCAGGCGTTATTATAACGGTCATTTTTTTAAGATCACTAGTTTTGAACAATGCCAGTATAATAATGCCTCTATTCAAGTACATTCCTCATCTAGAAGTTGTTAACGTATAACTTCCAGAAGGCCACAGCTTACGATGTTTTTTCGACCTAATCAAGATTCTGACTCCTACTGAAGTTCATTAATAAGTCTCGAATAACCAACTCATCAATACCGAAGCACTATATGCGTACGTGTACTACTGACGAAAAATTGGTTTAGGCTCAAAAATTTCAAAATGCCCTACCAATGGATTAGCAAACTGTTAGACAAAATATAGAATAATTCAATACCGTACGTTTCGAAACTGCTCTTGCTCCGTCGTTCGCGGTTTAAGCGAGGACGTGTTTATTCGGTAAGGTGGTTCGGTTCCGGTTCAAGCGGGCTCAAGCATTAAGTGAAAAAGTACCAGTACACTAACAAAATTTGGAAAATTATTTTCTCTTTCTTTTTCGCACGGCTTCTGACACTTTAGAGTTAAAAACGGTACAGAAAAATGGATGTACACCGCGCTTGTTAAGCGGAATCAAGTCATCCAAGAGAAAATCATCCCTCATCGTTGGTTTCCAATTCAAATGTATACTGCAAGTTAAAAATTGGAAACCCGAGCTTCTCTCTATATCCTGAAAACGTTTTCCTTACTGTCCTTTAGTAAGGGTGACCATAGTAAAAAGGCAATGCTTTAGGTACAAACTAAGATTACAGAAATTTTTACATTATGATGTTAGACAGTTCCTGATGGCATGCCAGCCTTAGAAAGAACATTGTTTTCTCACCGGTGACATATAGAGACCAAACGGAACGATATTAAAGATCTACTGGAAACTAACGGAAAAACTTCAAAGCATATACAAATAAAATTGATCGGATACTAAACTACAGTCAACTGTCCATGTGGAGAAGCGAAGAGCAATCTGACAAATGCAATCTGTTTGTCAAACCTTGACGTTGCCATCCAAAGCGAAAGAGGATAAAATTTCAATAAATCCTTCGAGCTACAAGTAAAGCAAATGGCACTTCGGCAGCTATTTGAGCACCTTTAATGCAAGCCAAAGGATTTTACGTTCTTAAATTGCAGATGCATTGGCGTATGCAAATTAAGCCTAAAACAATCGATACAACGATCAACGCTTCAGAAGCCAAAAACTGCATCTTAACTACGTTACGACGCGTAAAAGAGTTTTCATTTGTTTGCTAAAATATTAATAAGTACAATTTTGTTTTTAACTCAGACTAACGTTTTCTCGTTGAAATACCTTTAGTTACAGATAGACACGGATAAAGTTTTTTTAAAAAGTATATACAATAAACTTAGGAATTTAATATCTTTTCACGCATTTCCCAATTCCGATATAACCTTGTTAGCAACAAGGGCAACGACTGGAAACGTCAAGTACTTATGGCCCACTGCAAGTCGCTGATCAGCGACGTGCCACCGTGAAAACAAGCCAGGTAGTGGACCGAGAATTCCAGTCAAACTAAAGTCATGAAAGAACCGTTAAGTTTAGAAATGCTGGAAAGGTTTCTTCGAATTTCATAGCTCGGCTGCAAGGCAACAACGTGCGACGCTAAGGCGCTGCTTTCGACTTGAACAACGGGATGGTCGATGCCCGCCTTCCTGAGAATATGCCTTACCTACGGAGAACAAGACTTGGCACTTTAATGCTCAACATTTTGCCGCAACGTCTTCAAAACTGACCTTCTGTGAAATAAGCTGCTGATCAGCGCCGGAGGCTATATGCACATGGACGGTTGCCACGTGCGTGTCAGATTTCAGTACCCAAACTCTTGGACGGCTGTAAGAAATGACGCCGTTCAAGCTCGATATCTACAAAATGGATATTTCTCAAAAGGAAAGTTATAACACACGGCTAAGCATCCCACTTCTTCGAAATAGTGGCGAAATTCACTTTCGCTTTCCGCGGTAGACTTTAAAAGTAACGACTTTGTTGCGTCGTTTAGAAGAGGCATAACGCTGCACGCAATGAGTACAGAAAGTAGCGAGGAGCAAATTGGATCTGCCACCAACCAACCGAAGTGATGGATCAGCAAAGTGCTAATGATTACGGCAACAGAACCAAGCGTGTCAGCTAAAACGTGCAAGAATACCCCTGAAAATAAACGTACACTTTCAATGGAACAAACAGAGAATGCAACCGCGCACCTTGCATATTTGCATTTCCGTGGCTATGGCGAGTCGATCTCACTTTTTCTGGTGACTGTTCAACCGACATTGAGATGACGTGTGATGAGCTCAAAGTCAAGTTGTCATTGCTTGCACACCTTTGGCGATCGTCCATTCCACTATGCGTATGGTAATGATCGTGCCCATGCTTGGAGCCGTCCAAGCGATTGCAAGGGTTGACTGTGAGATCGCTATCGTGGCTATTTACCCCACAGTTATGTCCATGATGCCCTTCGCTGGAATAGCCGCCATGGATATGATCAAGCCCATCATGACTGTGACCATGGCCATCAGGGCTGTGACTATGACCGCGTCCGCTATGACTGTGGCCGTGTCCACCATGAGTGTGGCCATGTCCACCATGACTGTGACCATGTCCACCATGACTATGTCCATGTCCACCTTGGAAAACGAATATGCCAAAGAGATTGACTAATAGACCAACCACGGAAACAAACTGAAAAGGATAGTTTCGGCGTTTTCACTGCAATTGGTACAGTAATACTAACAAGCAGTTTTTCGGTATACACTTCAGGAGGATCGAAAAGCCGCTCAATTGCCTCGATGAATATGAAAAATGCAATAACCAAAAGAAATAGCCCATTGATGAAGCCAGACAAAACCTCCAAGCGGGCAAACCTGAAAACCGTAGCTATAAGTTACATCAGCCGCGCTTCAACAATGGCCAACCCGTAAGAGAACTGCTTAGTGGGTTTCCAAGTGGACATTACAGCTGCTATCAGGCCAACTACCAATGCTGAACAATCAAAAAGCATATGGAAGGCGTCTGAAATCAAGCCAAGGCTGTTTGTCCATATTCCATACATGAACTCGATAAACGTAAAAAACTGAATGACAAATGACCATTGATAAAGTATGCCAAAAGATATGATTTGGCGTTACCAGATTGACGCATAGAAAGAAAAAAATTCGGCGGGAATCGGCCTGCGACAAAATCTGTCGTACAGTACTTTTGACAAAGGAGACAAACGATTCGGAGGTCCTTTGCAAAAAGTCCTCACCGCACACGTACAATGGCAGCCCGGCGGTTGAGAAACCAACAAACTGCCCCGTCATCGCTTTTGGCGCATTCGGTGTAGTAAGCACAAAAGACGCTTAAGCAGAGATGCCGATGAGTCGAACAACGACGCTAACAATAAGGGAGAACCTACCGATGGAAAAAAATATGGAAGCTAAGAAAACACCACCGGATATCCTGTGCTCAGCATGCAAGGACGAGTGAAACCACATCCAGGCAACAACAAAAGCCGTTACACAAAAGCAGCAGTAAAAACGAGCCACTTGAACGTTGCTCAGACGAAAATGATTAACTGTGCCGAGCGCAATGTCGGCACCAAAGACTAGGACTATACAAACCAACGTGTAGAAGAAGGGAACGTTGTACCAAATTGGTAAGCTCTGAGGATGGAAAAACACGATTTTAAAAAAATTAACATTGCGATTCGTCCACTGTACTCGCCTTATTCCAGTATACAGAAATAAGGGCAATGGGCAACAAAAGAACCATTGAAAATACAGAGGAAAGGAAGTACAATCGTGTTGTGCCACCTCCATCGGATGCGTGCTTCTTGGCGACACTTTCGCTACAAGCCTTTAGAATCAAGGCCAATGCCAGGACGAGCACTCCCGCCTAAAATAAAAACAACTTTCAACATAACAATTTTTCAGCCAACAAAGCAACGTAGACAACATGAAGCAACGCAAAAAGCAGGAAGTTGACCTTCATAGCGGTTAGTAGCATTCAATCTTTCTTTGAATTTGTACGACGGAAAAGCGGTTTCCTTATTTGCTGAATCCCAATGTTTCAAGGAAATAAAACTTCGCATTCCGACAGGCAAATCTTTATTTTAAAATCTCAGAAAAGAGTCAGTCCCTTCCGCGCAAAGTATACTGTGAAAAACAATTGAATATTCGTAAAAATAACAGTCTGCCTCGAATTTAGTTGCTGCTGCTTGCAGGTCTACATTGCCGTTTGCAATTTCTTATTAAACTGCGTAGCCGCTAAACTTTTTGTATGCTGTGCACATTGCGCTTTCTAAGTTTAAGTAATAACAATATTCTGCAGTAATTTTTATTAGATAACTTCAATTAGTTGTCGTGTGTGGCCCTCATCGCAACATAAATGCAACCAGCGTAAGGCTTGGGGGGAGGGGACCCTAATTTTCGCATGCCTACTGTAGAAAGGGACGAATGGAGAAAGGCCGACCTACTTTATGATCAGCAAAACCAAATACATTCAAGGCGCCATGGAAAAGATGATTCAATTCGAGATGGTGGTGGTTCTCGTTAACTAAAAAGAATAAAAAAGCATAAAAACTCGACAAGTTCACTGTATAACAGAAAATGCAAGCTATAAGTAAAAACTCAAAGCACGTAGTTCGTTTGAGCACAAGGCTAAAAAAGCATAAATTGCTAGCCTCGAACGTAAGAAATGTCTAATTTTGTAGCTTCATCTTTTTTGTTTACTGTCCCTTACAATTACTAAATAAATTTTGAAATGATAATACCGTACTTCAAGTTGCTTGCATGATAACTGTATCGTTGACTATTTGCAGCAGAAATTACGGATTACCAAAAACATAAGCGGAGAAGGAAGACATTCTGTTAAGGCTGATCTTGTTTACTGCTCTTTTCTAAGCAAAAACAACACCTTGAAGTCAACATCAATGTAACATTAGTTTAACAAATCCTGGTTTTATTGCAGGTCTTACGTTAAGACATAAAAAAAGCTTTACTTCCAGCGGCACATAAAACTGTTTCCGCGTCTTAGACGGTACTGGCGCATAGTCAAATTCCCACATCCGAAATTTCGAATCCAGAATACTCGAACCTCTGGGATACGATAGACTAGTGAAAAATAGCACACGTGACTTCATGCTGTGTAAACGGTAGCTGTAAAACAAATGAAGTTTTACTTAGACCAGCATTCAATCCCCAATACGTCATACTGTAAATAGATAAATATACCAAAGCCCGCAAACTCTTCAAAGCACTAACAAATATACAGACAGTTCTCGTATAACGCGTGTTCATATAACGCGTTTTCGCTCATACGCAATTTTGAAATCGTAGCACTTTCTTACGTAATGCGATTCTGTTTCCGCTCTTACGCGATTTTGCCGGCTGGAAAGCGTGGGCGTATGACAAAGTATCCCCGTGTTTTCATCCACCGAGAGCAAACAAAGGCCGCGCTCTTAGCTTATGGGCATTCTTCGGTCACGAACAAGCGAAATGTGACAAAAACGTTTACGATTCTTATCAGAAGTAGTGTCCGACCCAGCTGTGCGCCCTGCGATATACATACTCAAACAGGCTACTGATCGGTATTCATGTTCGGTGGAATACTTCTCGCCGGCGGGAACATCTGTACAGACGACGCTTCTATTTTCCATTCTCCCGAAGCGCAGGCATCGTAGATCTTTTCCAGTGAGTCGTAGTACGCTAGCACAGAATTTCGGAAAGCATTCACATCGTCTAATTGCGAGCTCAATTCGTATTTTGTCTGATTCCGCGATCCGAGGATAGCCTTTAAGTCTCTGAAAATGTCTGAGCTTCCTGATTCGAAGTCACCTGGTAGTGCTGGAAAAAGAAAGGCGCTGACTGTTGGAGAGAAACTTGAGATACTGAAACGGTATGAACGGAATGAGACGACACGTGATATCGTCAAAGCTACCGGCATAAAAAAATCAACCTTGCGGACCATTACGAGCAATGTAGAAAAAATTAAACAGACTTGCGTAAGCGGTACCAGTTCATGTATTGCAATGTCAATAAGAACAAGGCTTAAGATACTGGAAGAAATGGAAAAACTACTCAGCATTTGGATCGAAACTCAAACGATGAAAAGAATAGGAACAACGTTTTTCACCATCAGACAAAAAGCAATTACCATTTACGAAGACCTTAAGAAACAGTCTACAAATCCTACTAAAATTCCTCCATTTACAGCTAGTAGTGGTTGGTTCTGCAGTTTCAAGAATCGATACAGTTTTCACAATGTTCGTCTCCGTGGCGAAGCAGGAAGCGCGGACGTCCATGCCGCGCAAACATTTCCAATAGAAGTTCAAAACTTGGACAAAGAAAAGGGCTACTGCGTCGATCAAATTTTTAACTTCGACGAGACAAATCTTTATTTAAAGCGTATGCCAAAAAGGACCTACATTTCCAGAGAGCGTAGGCATGCTGCAGGAATCTGCGCTGCGAAAGATCGTGTGACTGTAATAATCGGTGCCAACGCTAGTGGAAATCTTAAACTGAAGCCATTGATGATTCATCGTCATGCCAATCCACGAGCCCTAAGGGGAATTGTTAAAAGCAGTTTGGGCGTTTACAGCAAAAGAGGATGGATGACTGCCCAAGTTTGCCTTGATATTTTTTCTAATGCTTATGTGAATGACATTAAGAAATACTTGAACGAGAAGAACTTGGCTTTTAAAGTTCTCGTAATCATGGATAGCGTGCCAAGCCACCCACCGATGATAGCTGAGCTAGACCCAAATGTCCACTTTGTTTTCTTGCCTACACGGACCACTTCTTTGTTACAACCGCTTGACCAAGGCGTTATCGGAGCATTCAAAGCTTACTACTTAAGGCGAACGTTCAAGATGCTGATCAACGCGACCGACGGAGAGAATTGTGAAACTGTGATGGAATTTCGGAAGAACTATAACCTGAGAATAGCCATTAACAACATCGTAGAAGCCTGGAATGGCGTATCGAAACAGTGCTTGCACCGTGTTTAGCGGAAACTCATCCGAGATCTGATCTTTGATTTTAAAGACTTTGAGCCTTCTGCTCAAGTATGCGAAATTACTGAAAGCTGCGTTCAGTTGGCAAACAGGCTAGGCTTTGAAGGACTGGAATATCAGGATATTGAAGGCATTTTGAATTGTCAACCGGATGAGCTGACCACCGAGGACCTGCAGGAACTTTCTGTAGCAGGGGAAGCAGAAGGAAGAGAATAAGATGATGAAAATCAGGAAGTTCCTCCGCCTCTTCCGCGACAAATGACCACTGCTGAGCTGTCAGATACCCTGGAAACTATTGAACAGCGTTTACAACGGCTCGAAGACAATGATTGTAATGCAGAACGCAGCGGGGAAACCACAAGAGGTATCTGAGCTTGCTTGGAGCCATATAAGCAGCTGCTGTACGAAAGAAGTACACGTGCGAAACAAAAGAAGCTCAAATTCTGCTTTACTGCAATGAAGAAACGTTGTGACGATGAGGAAGCGCTACCTTCTACATCTAATAGGACCTCAGTTGTCCCGTAACAAAGGATAGTGAGATTTAAAAAATGAGTCCAACAGAACTCCATTCTTTCCTGGGTATGAGGTCGTTTATTTTAGTACTGAGAGGGACTCTTTCCACAAGCTAAAGACGCAAGCACGCCGCTCCTGAAAGCCAATTTGAACTATGTCCGCTGTAAAGAGTTCTATCATAAAAGCTCTGCCGTTAATGTATGATCACCGTAAAAGATAATGTTATTCAGACCCTGTGTAAGAGGATTCATACGTCAGCGTGCCTGACGGTAGAATACGTAGCTCAGGTACATCATAATTCCTGTTTCAGCCCAGCTTGTTTAAGATATCTCTCCGTTGTTGTTTACAAGTAAACAATCCTTCCGACGCTTTGAGCCAAATCGTGATTTTCCTATACTTTACATGTCTCCTATAATGCGATTTCATATAACGCGAGATTTTTCAGGATTTTTAAGTGACCAAACGCTTGCGTTATACGAGAACTGCCTGTAGTTTTGAGCATGCTGGGCATGGGAATATCTGCCTTTATAAGGAACTGACCAACAAGTTCTAAAGATAATGCTAACAAGCTGTTGTGTTTTCGAAGGATCTATCGCGGCTGTACCCACCAAGTAAGGGTACTGAACCAAAGAAGATGTTTCCCATAGCGTGTGCAAGCCTAATTGCACTGCACGTGTATAAAGAATAGCCGTAAAATATGGTGGGCATACATAAAATCGCTTAAAAGGCAGGCTAAAATGTTTTGGGTTTTCTCCAATAGTTCATCTAGGCATATTGGTTGCACATTCAGACGGTCAAGTGTTTACAACTACAGGGAAACCGCATGAATATCCAGCAAAATACATCCACCAAAAAGGAAGATCAACTCACCATTAAAGGTCATAAGTTCCCGTAAGTTAAACCTGCACGTCTAACAGAAAACATTGTCTAGGAAGCGGGTTAACGCATTATTTGCAACGCTGAATAAATGTTCAAAAGTAGGGACGCTTTACAACTCCTGAAAAATTGAGAAAAATATGTAAATAAGTTGAACAAGCCAAAAACAAAACGTGGACATCATTGATATGTTGCGCACAGACTCTATGGTTATTATACAAGCGAAACAGTGGTGCAGCTTCGTAAATTACGAATTAAACACTTTACGACAGTAAAGACCATATTAGTAGCAGCAAACAGGAACATAATGATATTTGAAAAATCTGCGCATGTCGTTCGCCGCAGCTTCCTATAATATTATGGGTAACACGTGAAATCTTTTCGAAATCTGAACTCGTAATCTAAAAACCATAAACAAAGCTCTTATCAGTAAATCGAAAATAGTAAAACCGTTTTATAAACTTTTTTAAGCTAGGCAGTCGAAGAAGTCTTGTGATACGAAGTCAACTTCTGTGAACTGTTAGTCAACAATACATTTTAAATAAATGTACTCACACTCCTTATCACCATGGAGGCTTTCTTTTGCATCAGGATCCATCAGGATCATTGTTGCAAAACCTAACGATAATAACATTGATCCTCGAGCCTACAAGACAATCGCTTATACTAGTGATAGAAATGATAAAACGAAAAACTATACTTTGGATGAACTTCCACTGCCGAGGAATAAAGTTGAAAGGGCGGCGAAAACGATACAAGAATCTATTTCACCAACGAGTACAGCACGTAAAGGGCCACACAAAATTACTCCATACAGCCAAAATAACTGACTGCCAGTACTTAATAATGAATGCAAAAGCGCGCGTTTGCACTAAAGCGAAGCTACTATAGAGCCTTATTTTAACAAAATTTAATCACCTGTCGTCTATTAATCGAAGCTGTACCAAACTTTGAGCGAAATGACCAAGAAGACGCGATGGCAGTTCTAAAAATGCAAGTCGAAAACCAATGGAATGCAACTTTTCTGGATTAAGCAACAGTGAGCAAACCAATGCATACAAACTTACATTAGCTTCACCAAAGCTATAAATTGAATAAGCGGTACAAATCGCAAAACATTGCCCAGTAAAAACATCCCGACCAGTTTAAAACATTTCACAATCCATAAGGCACCAAAACCAAGCGCTGTTCTGTAAGACAAATGCAGCTTTTCATTAAAGCTCAACCACCTGACTCACCTGGTTGTGAAAGGGTCCTGCTGGGACCGGAGGAAAGCCTGAGCGTCCATCGCCGCTTCTTAGGAGGATTCTTGAAAAGTATTTTGCGTTCAACCGTCTTTGTAGCCCTTCAAAGACTGCAATAACATCGACTGAAGCAAACAGAACCTTCTATAAATAAGCTGACAGGTAGAAAACTTCGCAATCCAATTATCTAAGCATCTGTCGTTACCCAAACCCGCTGCCGCATACAAGAAAAAAATTTGGATACGGATCCAAAAATTTCACGAAAACTTTTAAAGTTCTATCTGCCCGGAGAGTAAATTTCCCCGCTGTAATTGTTACTGAAGGCTAAGCTTCCACTTCGGACAAACAATGTCATGGACGAAACAGTGAACACCGTGTATGTGACTTGCAGGTGTTATTACAGTACATCTACATTCTACTACGAAAGGAGTTTTGTTTAGAACTGGTGGATGCTTAAGTACGTCAATTATCAAAGCTTCAGTTATTTAAATCTTTAGTTCACACGTAGGGAACAAGTCTTTTACGCAGCAGAAAATGCTATACAACGACTAGTCGCATGTGATGTTTCTATCCGCCGCAAAACGTAGGAACGCCCCCTTTTCATTGCAGCTGCAGAAAACGGATGAACGCTTGAACGTATCGGTTCAACCTTTTGTGTACATCTCAATGTTCCGTTTGGTTTTCTTCAGCATTTTAACGTTTCAAAGTGTTGCAGTTATGATTTCTTGTGTCTGGTACGTGAGTCTCCATCATGCTTTCAGAAGCAACCGTTGGTTATTGAAAGCCGGTAGTATCTCTCAGTGAAACTTCCTTCTCGAAATGGCTACGGGGGCAACGGTAAACGAATTGCTGTAAGTGTAAAAGCATGAGTTTCTTTCGAAAGTAAACCATGTCATAAGCTCATTAGTTCAAAACCAGGGCGGGAAGATGTCACAAGGATTAAACATTTACTGTTGGCTGTTAAGGTGTGATTATTTCAAACCTAAGCTTGTTAAATAAGGGATGCATTTCAATTGCGGATATATTTTCCCAATAACGTTTCATTATGTTTGCTTCGCTTTAGAGCAGTTTCGAGGCATTGTCGGTCGACTTAACTAAAATCAAAAGCTGCATTAATACACTCAACAACAATTTCTATTGCTACCAGCTGCCGCAGATACAAAAGATTGTTTTTAGATGAACAAACTCCCGTTAAGAAAAAAGTTCGTCATATTTTAAACAGCTGCCGCTTCACACATCAGTCGGAGCAAAACCGTTTACACGATTACTGCCAAAATGTTTCCAATAACAGAAAAACATGCAGGTAGCGCGCGAGAATGCAAATGCAATGCATGGAAGAATGAAAACAGAAGTTTTAATCTTCAAAATTTAAGGTAGAAGAATTAAATATAGCATCAGGTATTTACATGTTTAATGTTTTGATGGCTTCTTAATAAACTGTTTGCAGAAAGGGACTTTTTTAGTTATCCCCACGAAAGCATACAGTAATCAGAGCGCTAAACAAATAAATGCAGGTACATCCTGCTAATAACAAACAGACATGACGCAGTTCTCGCGTCGTAATCGACTACAGCAAGTATGACGTTTTTTGCGTCTTGAATACTGCTGTGCTTCATTTGTTACGGACGGCAAAATTATTTACAGCGCGCTTCAACTTGACCTAACCAACTTCACTGAATTGACCTACCCGACTTTACTTCAAGCCAACCTAGCCTAAAAGCAATTAATCCTACTGTAATACCTGCAGACACGTGTACAGTTTGACTGGTGTAAATCCAATATACTTAGTACACAGAGGATATGTCTAGCAACTACAAATCAAGCATGAGTGTATGCTGTCTGTGCTACCTTCACGGAAGAAAGCTTCTGTTTTTTAGGTTTTTTTGCAACCTACGCGTAATGTAAAGGTTGTATATCGCAGGCATAGGAGTTATTCATGGAATGTGAAGCATCAATATGACATACTTTGCCTATAAGCAGACTACCCGCGAAACCCACGGTTTTTGGACAACGCGTATACTTTGTATGCTGTGTGTACTTGCGTACAAGAAATATGCACGTCATATATGGCTTCAACATGCTTATAACTAGGATAGCTGCAGCATAATAGGTCTCTATGGCACAGACGTAACACTTATGCTTTATATCCAGTTGAACCTCCGTAAGTTGACCACCCAGCGGACTGGAGAAAACTGGTCAACATGGGGAAGTTGTTGGTATAGGTGGATTGCCTGAAAGGATTACTATCTGTAAGCATTTTATTTTGTTGCGCAGCATCTATTGGAGGTCTACTGAATGACGAGCTCCATAAAAATAAACTTATTGCAAAATCGTGCATACGGTTTTTTGGGGGCTACAAGCACCGATAAGCAGACCAGGCCATTGTTCCCATTACGTAATAATCCCCACTTGACCTCCTTTGAAGTTGCCGCCTGACTTTCGGTGGGTGACTGATTCACGAGACCCGAAGCCGGTTTTCCCTGATCAGTCACTTTTTTCATCAAACCGACTTCGGCAATCTGGTAAACTAAATTCTCGCTTGCAGAGATTGACACCGCGCTGTGGACGCCAGGGACCTACATCGAAGACTGCATTACCTGCTTCTCGATGTCCTACTGTAAGCCTCTTCCGTAAACCGGATTTCTTCCGTAGTCCGGATTACCCACTGCCCCGACGCGTCTAGATTAGGGAGATTCCATTGTATATGGGTTGCACGCGGTACATACTACTTCAAAATAGGATATTTGTGATATACAGTATCTAAGCCATATTTACTTGCCGACAGGGAATATTTATGCCACTTATATTGTATGCATTTGGTAAAAACTACTTTTAGACTAAATATCTGTGGCGTTCCCGATCTTCAGGCACCCATATGGGGTCCATTATTGCACCGAACGAATATCTACGGTGCCTATACTAGGCACTTAGTGTACCATTTTTAGTCATCACCAAACCCCATCGCGCTTGTACACAATCCGGTTCAAAAAATTCCCCCATTCTGAGCGGACTACATGCTAATTTCAACAGCGTCTCATTGTACTTATAGCTGTGCTTTTACACTCCCCATTTCCTTTTAAGAGACAGGAAAACCGAGTACTTGCAATCCATCTGAGCTTCAGGCATTTCTGGGTATAATTAGTATGGCTAATCCAAAGAGTTCAATTTTAGTGTAATTGTAGCATGCAAAGGTTTTGCTTCGTTGTGAAAATTTGGGACGTTCTTTGAAAGCTCAATTTCCTAAGTACTGCGTTAGACGCGACAAGTTTTGTCGTGAGCTCGTGAATTTTATTCACTTGTTCACAGCGTGTTTGTAGTGCAGGAAGTTTCAGGCAAGAGCAGCAGCAAAGTTAAGTGCAGAGAAGCGCAGCGAAGTTCAGGATTTCTTTGTTTTTCGAAGCTGTTATTTCATCGTGTTCAATTACTGTTTGAACGAATGAATTGATTTGTGCTATCAGCAACTGCAGGAGACAGCAGAGATAACAGCTGACGTATCAGCAGACTTGCTCTGCCTGTCCATAGCGACTGTGCTTACGTTTCAGCTATGCTCAGTATTTCTGCGAGATAAAACGTCACACATCTATAACGTTAGATGACAAATTAACCTGCCTGGGCATAATAGAAACAGTAATCCCTATTGCCTCCAATTCACTTTCCTTTCAGCAAGAACTCCATTACTATCAAATTGTACTGATCTGTGTACGTCTTTCCTGTGTGGAGCAGTAACTAGACAAATATCTCCGCGCTTGCGCAACAATGCGCAGTTTTGCATAACGCCGTAAATCTGTGCGGGCTCTGTTGAACAACGTTTTCAACGAATAAGTTTCGCGAAAGATTTTGAACGAATCTTTCGAGAAGTACTACAGTGACAGATTGAAATGAAGAAGTTCCGTACAATACGAACAACGTTAATTCAACGGGAAAAATCATTGAAATTTGTTAACTGCAACGAACTAGAAGATCTCTTTAAAAACTCTGAAATCAAGGTCTTAACAGGGTACACAAACTGTATGCCAGTCGAGCTAATAATGAACTTACATTTTGCTTGCCGGCCTGTAGTAATTCCTTTAATTCGTCAAAAGCAACTACGGAAACGCCGTAATCTGGAGAGCCGTCCACAAGCACCAGTGGAGAGTAGGGCAAAATTTTCTTCTTCGTAAATGTTAGTCTGCATGAAGCAGTCAATGCTTTGTTAGCTGCATAAACCGAATGGGCTCAATTTTCCGCTTTACAGTTAAGAGCAAGCGTTTCTTTCTTGAGTACAAATGCAACCCGTAAAATATAGAGCCGTAAGAAGGCACAAGCACTTAGCGCGCAATACGTCTCTGAGACCGTTCATCAGGGAAATGCAAATTCTGGCTAATGTGAAAACCAGATAAGAAATGAGCTCGACGGTAGACCATCCGTAGATGCGGATAAGCATTTCCAACGTATAGTTTACTCCTCTTAAGAATTGCCATTTTTGTAGAATCGTTACGTTTCCAATGCGTATGAAAACGTACGTCGCACAATAAACGATCAGTGAGAAAAAAATTGCTGGTTTGATAATAAATTGAACTGAATCTTGGAATATTTAACTCGCTGCTGGAAATCAAGTTCCAACTGGTGCGTGGACTGCGCTCTGTAGTAGAGCTCATCGGAAGTAATCTCTTTTTCATTTGCTATAGCAGCATTCCGCTTCATTGGAATTGCTGACACAGAGATTAAACGTTAAAGCTCCATAAAGCACAAGAGGTCATATACCTAATTGTTCTTTACACCTTCTTACTTTGAAAGCAGTAAACAACTATTGCTATCAACCTGCTGATCATATTATCCTACTGCTTGCAAGCTGGTTTACTTGCCTTCTTTGCCAGCTGCAAAGAACTGGCTAGTACAAGCGTTTATTTGCATATTTTTGAAGTCTTTGCGCTATTGCGTTTGCATTTTCACTGCTATTTGCATTGCATTGAACTGCACTTGAATCGTTGCATGTCTGGCACCCCTTTTCGTAGTGGGACG
Organism: Trichuris trichiura; assembly: GCA_037903355.1. Taxonomy (NCBI): domain Eukaryota; kingdom Metazoa; phylum Nematoda; class Enoplea; order Trichinellida; family Trichuridae; genus Trichuris; species Trichuris trichiura. The sequence goes on from JBAJFE010000052.1 coordinate 303,204, forward strand.
ATCGTTTGAGCTTACGGTCTCCGAAGCGTCGTTGGTCCGACGATCTATGGCCCACTGCTCGTCAGATCGAAAACATCGACCGTGCATCATTCTCATCACCGACCTCTGCGGAACCAGGAGCTACGCATTCCGCGAGCACAGGAGTTTCGTCAGTGATCAACGATGATAAGAAGTTTCAAGTTACTTTGGACGTCACACACTTCAAGCGGGAAAAGTTCGAAATAACAACAAAGGATGATCGACTAATAATCGAAGGAAAGCCTGAGGAAAACAAGGATGATCATGGTTACGTCAAGCGTGAATTCACTCGCGCTTATTGGCTACCTAAAGGCATCAACCCAGAAAGCTTCAAGTCGAACTTGTCGCCGAATGGTTTGCTTACTATTGAAGCTGCGAAGGTCGGTAGACTGCACTCAGTCGAGCACAAAATTCCAATCAAAAGACCAAAGAAATGAACTTTCGTGTTCCCGCAAAAATCTCGTATGACTTGCACACCTTCACATATCGAAAAGTACAATAACTATTGCATTACTTTTAGGGTTAGAATGTTTGACAGTTATGGTCAATAAACGCTGCCATTGACTGATCTAATAAACTTTTAAAATGTTCACTCAGACTTACACTTTTTTGCCACCTATGCGACTTCGCACAATGCTACAGCGTTATGGCAATCGATGGTCCAGGTTAATTATAGCCAGTGACCGTACGGGACGGCAGGCAACCGAACTTGTTGGCTTTACTGTATTATCAAGATTTCGCCATTGAAAACTGAGCAACAGAGTCTTGGCACTTTTAGTGTGTCAATTGGTTTGATTTTCCGTATAGGCTTAGTCTACGGAAACTGTTCGCGAACTCACAGTGAGCAACAACTACAACGGGCAGTTATTTACACAATGCCTCAATGAACTAACGATGTTCGAGTAGCAATTACTTCCCGAAAACTTCGCATCTTTCATGTACTCTCATAAACAGCTTCCTACGCGTGTAAGGAACGACGATAAAATATAGGAACACTATTATGAACAATTATACTTTCATTATTTAAACTACAGTTCAATAGCTGCAGAGACAACACAAGCGAAGTTTCGTTAGTTACTGCAATCCCATTCATGCAATTCAGTGCGAGAAAAGAAACAGCCGCTTTTGCCTTTCTCCCCGAATTGCCGGTCGCTTTGAATTTTTGACCGGATTCCAACTTGACTGCAGCGAGAAAATTGCCACTCGTTTCTTCCGTGCAGGAGAGTTGACACTTCACGCTCTTCATATGGCAGAACCTCTTCGGTTCCATAATATGCCCCGTTCGAGGGGCCTCAACCATCTGACTTTCCATATCTGACGTACTATTAACACCTGCAAAATTCAATACGCGTCAGCCAGAAAACCCAACGGCAGGTAAGATTAATACCTCCTTCAGAGGAGTGCGGCTCCAAGGCCTCTGACATCAGATTCCTTAAAACATAAAATGTTAGCTCACCCAATGTCGACTTTGAAGCAGAATATGAAAATCAGAAACTGTACAATGAAACGATAGAATCGACCAAGTTTAAAATAAAGCAAACTAAGAAGAAGACAGGAAAATTAAAACGAAGAAAGAAAAAGTTAATGAAGCCCTGTGACAAGCAAAGGAGTGCGATGGTTAAAATAGAGTCATTCATATACCTGTGCCAACTTCGAATCTTGACAATAAAAAATTTCGAAGTGTTAGAAAAAAGGTGAAGGGCTTTTCGCGACAAATGAAAATGTACGCTTTTGGAAAGTGTTAATCGGCGGTCCCATTAAATTGTTGACTTACAGATAGGCCTCGCATTCCGCAGCGTCTTCTGCAAGGCCCCAGTTTGCTTGTACACCATCGGAGCATAAAAATTGCAGAAACGACAAAGCGGCCTCCTGCTTTGCTGCCCTTTTACTTTTGGCAACTCCCCAGGAAACACCATCGCCCACTTTCAGTGAGGCGCTAAATCGCAGACGTTGCTAGAAAAAAGTGAATATAACGTAGCTAAGCAAAAAGCGTTACAATTAAATACCTGGTCGAACTTAATATCGTACAAGCAGGAGAAGCCGTTTCGGCGCCAGGCAAACAGGTTAATGTGATCCAATGGTGTTTTCAGCCTCTGCAAACAAGTTCTTATTACACTTAAAAAACAATTTTTGCAGGTTTGCCAAAGTGCGCAACTCGGAGCGGCTAAACAGCAGCCGCAAATTTCGCCCCTGTTTCAAAGCATATTTTGTCAGTTTTAATTACGGAGGCATAAAGTTTTCTATCCTCCTAAGCAGGAGGTCGCTTCGCAATCATTTGCCTTCGGGATGCGATGAGGCGAGAAATCTCTAACGTCTAATAAGCGGTTAGAAGACAGGCTATTGCGATGCAACAAAGTATGAAGCTTCATCAGAACGTATTCCAGATACAGGGGTTCTCTGACCTAACGACGGGCCCGTCAAAGGAAAACGTCCATTTCGGAATTTATGTTTTGTTATTTCTGTATACGTAAATATAAGAGACTGCTATTGTGAGAACTCGCGAAAGCTGGCCACCATATTCAAGTGCTTCTCGTAGTTATAAACAAATGTAAACAGGAAGACAGAAGAGTGTAGAAACAAAACTAGATGCCTTCCTAACGCAGCCTACTCCTAGTACGCTACTGATCATCACAGGGGTACATTCTTTCAGCCATCATTGAGTCAGTAGAAAAAGAACTTCATCAGGATGTCGCTATAGCATTAGTATCCTCCTGCAAGTATCACTTGGGTATGTGGAACGAACCAATGAGCTGTCGTATGCATATCTACATTAATGTACTTGCTGTATACAGAATTACATGTTATTAACCCCAGAACAGAATTGCTGTATTTTAAGGCAGGCTTGTACGACTTGATTTCTTTCAACTGTAACCTAATTAAGGAGTTGAATCATGTTAAGCCAGGATGGATGAAACTTTCACAATCAAGTAGTTCTTATTTTCAGTATGGGTTCGACACAGTTCGTTATATCGATTTTGAAGCGATGACCTGCAGTGGCAGTTCGCCTTGCCTTTGCTGAAATCAGCTTTATGTCGTGCAGCTTAACTTCATCTTAGCTTCAGCTAAAAGCCAAACGTGTATCAGTGGTGACATTAAACCAATGTGTGGCCAACGGAACCAATGGGGAAACCATCACTAGAAAAAGGCCGCTTCCGCGATCCGGTTCGCCATTAGACGCGTTGCTTAGACGTATCGACTTAAGATGAAATTCTTAGAAGGAAATGTATCATAAGTCAAGGACCCGCAGTAATATCTGTTCGGGTCACTTCCTTGTGCTAAGCCAGAGAGTAAAATTAAACAGTCTGACAAGAAGACGTGGTTTCTTGGTACGGGACCGTATGTTTTCATAATGAAAAAACTTTATTACGGACAGATTCCCGTTTTTATGGGTGAAGAAACTCCGGAGCTTTCGGGTCAATCGAGACCCGTCTTCAGCGGTCTTAAATTCTAAATGTGACATTTATAGATATAATGTCTTCGTACGGGACCAAATAATTTCATTTTGGCTTCTTTTGTACGGATTTTCTGTGTCCCGTTGAATAAACTTTTATTAATAAACTTTTCTTAATAAAATGTCCGTAGCTTTCGGGTCCGAACTTGACCCGTCATCAGCGGTCTAAGGATTGACGTATTTCAGCGCGAGGAAAGACACAGCCGCTTTTGCCTTTCTTCCCGAATTGCCGGTCGCGCTGAATTTTTGACCGGAACCCAATTTGACCACCGCCACAAATTTGCCATTGCCTTCTTCCGAGCAGGTGAGTTGACACCTCACTCTCCTCATGTGGCAGAGCCTCTTCAATTCCATAACATGTCCCACTCGAGGGGCCTCAGCCATCTGACTTTCCTCATTTGATCTACTACTAACACCTGCAAAATTCAATACGCGTCAGCCATAAAAGCCAACGGCAGGTAAGATTAATACCTCCTTCCGAGGCGTGTGGCTCCAAGGCCTCTGACATCCGATTCCTTAAAACATAAAATGTTAGCTCACCCAATGTCGACTTTGAAGCAGAATATGAAAATCAGAAACTGTACAATGAAACGATAGAATCGAACAAGTTTAAAACAAAGCAAACTAAGAAGAACACAGGAAAATTGAAACGAAGAAATAAGAAGTTAATGAAGCCCTCTGACAACGAAAGAAGTGCGATGGTTAAAATGAAATCATTCATATGCCTGTTCCAACTCCGAATCTTGACAATAAAAAATTTCGGAGCATTAAAAGAAAGGTGAAGGGATTTCCGTGACAAATGAAAATGTACGCTTTCGGAAAGTATTAATCGGCGGTGCCATTAAATTGTCGACTTACAGATAGGCCTCGCATTCCGCAGCGTCTTCTGGAAGACCCCAGTTTGCTTGTACACCACTGGAGCACAAAAACCGCAGAAACGACAAAGCGACCTCCTGCTTTGCTGTCCTTTTACTTTTGCCAACTGCCGAGAAACTGCGATCGCCCACTTTCAGGGAGGCGCTAAATCGCAGGCGTTGCTAGAAAAAATTGAATACAACGTAGCTATCTTCTACTAAAGATTGAGTGACTTTCGGCATGCGACTTTTTCTCCGAAGCGAGGTGAGATGACCAAGTCAGGGCTGGACGCCATACGGCGGGATGATAAGGTGTTTAAGCTAGTCAAAACTACAGTACGTTTAGCAAGTTTACTGTTCAAATGAGAGAGAGAGAGAGAGGCTAAAGTAAACCTTATGAAAGAATACGTGGAAAGAAAGTGGACAGAGAAACGGTAGCAGGCGTTCTAAGCGCAGAAAGCCACCACGGCTACGTATTGCGACTTTTTGTCGCTTACTTGTAGGGGCTGGCTTTTGAAAACGTCAACCCTGACAAGTTAAGAATAAAGTTAAAGGACCTGTGAAAATACAGTGAAACCTCCCTAATCCGAACCTCTCTAATCCGAATCCCTCTCTAATCCGAATTCGTGGAAGAGAACAATAGAACGACAGTACACAATAAAGATAATTAGGCTACTTGTGCGAAACGCACAGTCATTAGGTGGAAACGGCTATAAGGGCAGCAAACAACTAGCCAATGGTCCTTCCGGTATATGCTAACATAGGCACAGTCCAGCCACGGCTTTGGCGAGCTAATCTGGACCAATAGGTTGGCTGCAACAATTCACCTCGTGACATAGGCTTCCACAAATAAACGGAAATATGCAACATAGCGGTCAATATTGACAGACAGAGCTTGTCATATGATCAATACGCCGCGGGAGTCAATCTAATTGCAGATGTGCACAAAAATAGAATCGTGTTATGTGAAGGTAGGGCTACCAGAGAGTAGGCATTATACGAGAAGAGACCGTATTTAAGGAGAGCAATACGGGAGTCATTATCACTGTGTTCTGGTGTGTTATACGGTTGTGCAGTTGTCCAAATGTATAAAAAAGCACATTACGCTCACGATAGAGAAGAAGGTGAGATAATCAAAGCATTGAAGAGGGGAGTGAAGAACAGGAAGAATGCGATGGACGGCGCCTTTTATGCTTAAAAAGCGTTCGTGACTTAGCCGTAGCAAACGTCAAAGCCTGTTGAAGCAGACGCTAATAACTGACTACATAAAATAAATTTAGACTTCGTGGACTTATATTGCACAGGTAGAAGGAAGGAAAGCGCAACCCGAAACAAAGGTTACAATGGCCCAGAAATCACACAATAATCAGCGCTAACTCAATTTCTTTTTTTAGAACTGGCCAGCAACTACGAATATGGAAAATAAGTTCATGGCAACTATTTCCCATGTCGCTTCGCGGTACAGCGTCCACACCATATAAGAAACTCGTTTCCGCTGGTCAATCGTTTTCCTGATCAGACGGACTTTGCTTCGTTAAGCTATTCACCGCTTGCAGAGGCTGACATCGCGCTGTAGACGCCAGGAAAATGCATCTAAAATTGCATTACCTGCTTTTCTGTGGCCTACTGTAAGCCTCCTCCATAATCCGAATTCTTCTATAATCCGAACTACCCCCGCCCCGACGTGTTCGGATTAGGGAGGTTTCACTGTAATCTTTGACTAGACTTAATGAACGACCTGCTATTCTCATACCCTCTGCTGGACGACTGAAACTGGTGAAATTTTAAGATTCACTTATTTTACAAACCTATTGTTCACGGTTTAAGAGCAGAGTTTGTTAACGCACATTTTTCTCGTAATAAATATTCCGCGAGCTCATGGTTTAGAATATCTTGTCCCATAATCGAGACTTATTTATTCCCACTGTAACAGTCCCATCCTAGGAAAACGAGACAAAAACTCACCGACCGCTGGGCCACTCTTTCTCGTGGTTCGCACCTGTTCTTTATGCATCCCATAAATAGGATGCACACACATGAACAAATGCAAACCCTTTAAAACGATACGAATTCCAACAGTTCCAACTACTATGACACTGATAAGAGCATTGTTGACTGATGTGCAGGTTAAAATGTTTTGTAGGCCGAAAGATTTCTTCTGACGCACGGCGTTTTGACGCGAAAGTTTAGTTTCCATTCGTGGCTGTCGTTGCTCAATCTACTTTTCAGCATTTAGGCGTAGGGTGAAACCAAGCTTTTGTTGTAGTCATAGGGACGCTATTTACCACAGCCACGCGAGCTACCCACCATAACTCGTCGTAAGATGGTTTACATCCAGAAAAGATGAGGCCATCCTTTTCTTTCTTTACCTGCGCCTAAGCCTAAGCATTAGCTCTTATTTTAGCTTCGGAAAGTGCAGGGTGAAATGAGTGGCAACAAAAGTTTGCCCTAACCAATCATTCACTTACTTCGGGCGGGCTGGCCATCACGTACTGCTATAACCTGAGTTTACACGTAAACATAAGAGATCATTTTGCTGCTTTGGTTTAACTGACAACCCGCATGCTTAACAGTACGGGCAGAACAGGACGGTCAACATTTTTCTCTAGTGAAGGGTGCAGTAGATGGCATCGCTGCTCTGTTGCGAACAATAACAGTTGGGGTTATTCTTGGCCTTTGGATGGCTGCGATTTTCGGCTTTCGATTCGTTGTTGCTAATTGTAATTGCGAATGCTATGCTTCGTAGGGTTGACGTATAGGTTTTGTTCGTTCATAAATGGTTAAACTTAGCTCAGCGAAGCGATTTTGAGTAGATCAAACGGGATGAAACCGTGTGCGTTTAAACGTAGCGTATTAATACATATATAGCGCGTATATGATGAGTAGTACGTAACAAGAGCATCAGGTCTTCGCTAATGGTGATTGGTCCACGTTAAGGCAGTGCCAATTTGCTTATTTCACGCCAATGACAATTGGTTTATTGAAAGCTTATGTTGACTAGTCTATTTGCTAACAATCCTGATTTGTTGGTTAAGGAAAAAGCGGCGCGTTGCATGTTATGAAAATTGTTAGTCCGGATTTCAAGTTTGCGCACTGTTTGCGGTAACGCTTAACAGAGTAACGGACGGACAGGATTATAATATCACAAGTGTTCGTACAACTTTGGAAATAAAATGCTGGATTCATGGAGCGACAGTTATACACCGCTGAAGACGGGTCACGTTCGAACCGAAAGCTCCGGAATATCAAAAATATTATCAACCGGACAAACTTTCCGTAAAAGAAACTCGACATGAAACTATACGGTCCCGTACCAAGAAGTTACATTTACAAAGCAACAGCTGTGTAATTCCCTCAGCGATTAGTGAATTTTTACGATAATGCAGGTCCTGTGAATGCTCTCAAGTTTTCCTATAAAGTAACTGCACGCTGTCGCATTTCCGACCAGTTAAGTTGTTGAATACATCGACCGATACGGACCAATAAATGTGATTCGATGTTCCATCTGTCACGAAATGCAAAACAGCTAAAATGAAACCTGACTACGCAGGGCGTTGGAATAAGGCCAGAAAGTGCAGCGTGAAAGTCTTTATGTTCAACGCATTAGCGTCTTCACCTGAGAACGCTGTATCAGCTTATTATATGCGAACTGCCTTGTCCAACAAACTTATTCGAGTTGATAACATTGCTGAACAGGGAATATTACTCTTAATTTATTTGAGCACATATGGCGTTTATATTCTAGCAGATACACGGAACAGCGGATAGGAAAGAATGCCAAGCAGTATGATATGAAAGACTTTGTGATAAGCTTGTTTTCCTCTTTAACAGTGATTCCCAAACGGGGTCCCAGGGGCTCCTTGGAGGCCTTGGAAAACCTGAAGGGGCCCCGGGAAAAACTGGGGATTTAGGGAGTCCCTGGGAACTACGGGGGGCCCCAGGGGGTCCCTGGTAGTCAGTGCCGCAGGACGAGAGCGATCTGCTGTTCAGGATAGTGAGGCGAGGCGACCTGAGATTACTTCTGACTGTCGAGCCGGACGTAGATAAATTGGTAGTACTGCACCATACCCAGTCGTCGCACTGAGGTAAGATCAAGCGACGGTCGTCTTGCTCCGAAAAAATATTGAATTTAGATTCAGTGTTGCGCAGCCCTGACAACAGCATCGCAGCCTGACTTGCATATTGCGCTACCATTGCTACCAGCCCAAAAAATTGAGGAAGAGGAAACCCAATGCGGCGCTTGTATTCTGAAGGCTCCCGGATCTGCAATTAGCCGGCTTAAGTCCAGCAATACGAAAAGTACGCCTTCAGTGCCAACTGGAGAATTAAAGGCGTTAATGGCTTCGAATATCGTTAAGGAGCTTACGCCGTTTATGGCAGCCAGCTTCCTTACTAACCATTTCGCTCTAGTGCAAAAAAGAAATTCAGCGTTGACTTCGCATCGCCAGGTTTTCCAGCCATTGATCGCACACTTAACTTTCACAGCGCAAAAGATGGGGTCCTACTTGCGGCTGACAAGATCCGCAGGTTAATTTGGCTTTTAATGACGGCTCGGCTTAACTGTTTTTTTTGGCATACACGATAGGCAGCGAAGTCAATTCTCCATTCTGCAGCCTGTTTCAAGTGTTGAACTACTCGCAAAAATCCACAACAACGTAACCACAGTAGGCGCACCTGAGGATAACAGAAGCAGGAGAATTACGTTGGGGAGAATGACAGGGGGCCCTGGCTCCAAAACTGTTGGGAAACACGGCTCTACAAAGACGGTTGGACACATAAAGAAAATGGGACTCGATAAGCGATTTATAATATCTGGGACAACAGCACAGACTTACTGATAATCAGAGCTTCTAATCGTGTCGTGTTCAATGGTGTGTTGGTGGAGAGGATAAAATCGTACTAAAATGGATGCAAGATAGGAGCACCTTGAAACTTGGTTAGTACCAGGTCTAAAACTCTAACTGTCCATTAGGAGTTTAGCAAATTATGAGTCAATATGAAAATCATTACGATGAAACGGCTGTGCAAAACATCTGCTTGGCCCAATCGTTCACCTAAAAAGCTCGCTGTCTTTCCGTGCTAGCATTCTATTGCTATAAACGGAGTGCGCCGGTTCCGAAAGCTACGCAATTGTCGTCAATAAATTGATTTACCATTTTATTGTCAAAAGCTGCTTAACAACAGGGAGATACACTTCGAAAAATGAAGAAAACAGAACTAACTGTCGGCATTGCTTCAGGCTTGCAGGTGTTGAAATTTCCTTGAATAACCATTTAAACATCATAAGTGCGATTGAGTCCGTAGCGGACGACACCGCTCTGCCTCTGCGAGCGACGGATTGACCCGGGAAGGCAACAGTGATGTTGGAGGTGTTGACACAAACAGCTGAAAACGATGCTTCCCGAGCCATGTAACTCGGCAAAGTTATCCAAAATGGGCACGGTCAGCTGCTTGATCTCAACTCAACCCCGCGGAGGAGCTATTGAATGAAGACGTCGGAGGCTGGCCCGTCATCGGTCCAGTCGTGGTTACACTCGCTTCGCTGGTGTTTCCTGATGAAGGCATGAACAAGACCTTTGCTTGCTAGCAGTCTTGCGGTGCATATCTACAGAATCTTTGCACCAGCTTCCTTCACACTACTAAGTACTTTGACTACCTTAGCCATGTTTATCGCTGTTCGACAGGTAAAAATCTTCTGCGCATTCAGAAGAGTAACAGATGTAGTATCTGCTAAAAGATTTCATCAGCTTTTTCGCTTTTACTTTCGTCCACACCTTGATCACGATTTCGGACAGCACTTCAAGCGGTGGTGCTCACATAAATCTGCCCGCCATGTGGGTCATCTGGTCGTTCGACGTCCAGTCTATCCATTCTTCGCGCATATCATCTTTAAATTGTTTGCTCGGGTAGAAATCCAACAGCTCAAGGCTGACGTAAGCACTCAAAGCATCACATCTGTTTCTGTCTAATGTTCTCTTAGATAAAATGTTATACTGTCTGCAGCGTGACTCCGCCATGAATCCGATGAGATCAAACTTCTATCGTCGCCATTCCCTTGCCGTTTTTTCCTCACACTGTGAATCCGCAACGCTAACTATGTGAAAGTAAAATAATGAATCAGAAGGACATGTTATGTTGGGCTTTTTTGTTGAAGTGTAGCCATTGACTTTAATGTTGTGGAGTCCGTCCCGCACTACGGCCCAACAGTGAAGCGGATATCTTCATGGCAACTGCTCCTGGCGTCCGCTGACAATGCGCCCTTTGGCTCAACCATTTTATTCGTTGGCATATCATGATAGAAGGGCATTTCATCTAGCCGATTAATATTATATACAATCAACTGGTGCCAGGTTCCGATATTCATATCGTACTATACGGGCCGTAGGTACTACTGATTAGTGCTGTCCCGTAGATGATACAAAATAACATACTGCCAGAAGTCAGTCACTTCAGCTTCCAAGCCAACAGACATTCTCTGTAGCAGGTTTCTTTTTTGTTTCAGTAATAAGTCTTTTCTCTTGACGAAACTAGTGAACTATCCCGCTGTTTTAAAACATTTACAGGAGCCCATTTCATTGCCAGGTATCTAATATCATTCCATGAAACGTGTACCTCATACGTCGATGCTCACTGACGTATTCAGCCAAATGATTTTTTAATTCCAGCCATGAACGGCTGCCTGCACGGATAGCGCATTTTCTTCGCTGACACTTTCTTTAACCCCTATTCATTATTCCTCCCTTGTCTGACGTATCTTCTCAATAATGTTGTGCTCGTTTGGTGCTCCACATTTGTCACTTTTTTTCATCAACTTGACTACTTGAAGCAACGGGCGGGTCCGACATCCTTCCTACATCTCTAACCTTGTTTACCGAGCTTTCTGAATGTTAATTTCAAGCAAATAGTAGTAAGGGTAGGCGGTCAATGTTTGCCCATCCAAAAGGAGGTCGCAGTTGGTAATCCTTGAGATCGACGGCAAAACTACGAACTTGCTTTTCTTCGCGTCAGGACACGTTTCGGCATTTTCCTAACATGTCATCATTGTTTCGGCACTAGACCGACTTCCATCGACTACCGTAAACCGCTATAAAAAGACGTTGAGTGATTTCACGACGGCGCTGAGACGAACAGCAGCTTTAATGTTACGAATAGCATCTCTGATGCGTCAGTAAGATTTGAATCTATAAAGCAAAGTTGCGTCGATCAGTCCCTTGTCAATGTCTGTATGCTACAGCTGAGACGTATCTAGCATTCGATGGAGCCGCAATTCTGCTTCAAAATGACCTACAACAAATGACTAATTGCTTCTTCTTATGGAATGTGTGTCCAGTTTGAGTACAGAACTTTTTAATGTCCGCAGCTTTCGGTCCGCGTGTGACCAGTCTTCAGCGGTGTTAGAGTGAAATAAACGTAATTTGCGAGTGCGGAGGCAGTTTTTTATCGTTTTTAACGTTTTAAAACTAGTGTTTTAAAGTCTTCTTTCAAGAAGTTTTTTCTGTCTGTCAGCTGTCTGCATCTCCTGTTTCGTATATATATATACCAAAAGTGGTACCATATATATATATATATATGGTACCACTTTTGTACCTGTTGATTTATATTTTTTAATTTTAATACCGCTGAAGACGGGTCAAGCGCGGCCTGAAAGCTGCGGACAGTAAAACGTTTTCTACTCAAATGGGACAAACATTCCGTAATAGGAAACAATTAATCATGAAAACATACAGTCCCGTCCCAAAAAGCTATATTTTGCAGATAACAACTTAGCCGCAAAGCGTGACTGCAGAATGGAAAACCTGCAAACGATAAAACTTATCTTATCATTTGAGAATTTAATTCTGTAGTTACTACAAGCCTGCTGCGCCTAACGATAAAATTACGTTATGTTTATTTGGTTTTGCAAAGGTAAATTGCATTCGCAGCGCCATTTGTCCTAGAGGCGCAGCTCTTTGCATGCAACACTGCGAATATACTTCAAGAATCCTTTCGGAGAGACTGATTCAGCATTAAAGCTGCGATACTATTGAGAACTTTTCTGCGCATAGTTGAGTTTGTTTTCTTAGCGCCCATTACTGAGAAGGTCCTGAAGCCTATGAAAGCTCGCAGAAGTGTTCTGCATAGCTCAAATTTGGATTTCCTACAATCGTTTCAACCGTGCTAAACGAGATACGCATACTACGCGAGTAGTGAACCTATCTAAGCCTACTACCCTTACCATTTATTTTCACAAGAAAAAAATCTTAAAAGCGGCGGAATCTCCTGCTGGATCTACTGGTAAGATCATCGCCTTTCTAAATAGGCTTAAGACAACTCTAAAATTTGAGGATCTATCAACTGATTGAATTAACGCAAGTGGAAGCCTTAAGTTCTCTTCTTATCATAGAAGCACTAGCTCGTCTCTTTAAGAGGCTAGAACAACAAGGAAAAGAATATGGAGCGATACGTTTTCTACCAGTGAAATTCCGCAATGGTCTTTTATGGTTTCATAAGTATTGAAGCAAAGACAGCGACGTGTGCTGTACACACTGTCTACGCACTTTATTAAAAGATAAATAATAATTAGCTAAAGTGTGAATCGCACCTTCATACTGGAACATCTCATATTCTTGTTGCCCACGAACCTGGAAATCACAGTAGTGACACTTGCGGGGCTAGGTGTACCCTTTTCTCGCTACGAAGTGCCTGCTGTTCTCATATTTTGAGTTAGGTTTAGGCTAAGACAGAACACGATAGCAAGCAAGGTTCCACTATCAAGGCATTTATTCCTTTTCAAATCCTTAACGGTTATCCTCTTCTGTCATAGCCTAAGCCTAAGCCAAGATGCAACGAAAGTATTGCAAAAAAAGTAGCGTAGAAATAACCCCCTTTGTTCGGTAGCTGTCGCCACTGTACACTTGCGATGGTATTTATAAAAAGACTCGATTTTACACTTAGGCGGTCTGCGATTAAACATTGAGTGGAATGCGCAAGAAATGTGTAAACTCTTAAGTGTTTCAAGCACTGCCTAAAGATTTTGAGCACCTTATAAATTCGTTGATATTATACGTCACCTGCAAAGCAAATACATATCGTTTGTCACCATTGTCCAATTTAGGCAAAAAGCATGACAAGACAACGTTAGACGCTTGAATAACAACGTATCGCTGAGGCAAGCTATTTTTATGAAAACTGACCACGCAGCGACCCCCAACGTACTGGCCATTCAGGCGCTTCAAGTCTGTAAGTGAGGCCGATCATAGAATATTTCGGTTAGTCACGTTGTTAATTCGATATTTCCAATTTTGGATCAACTAAAAGACAACTCGCACCACGGCGTGCACCATTTGCACCGATGCAGATAGCATTGCCCTCAGAATACTGGCAGAACTATTCGTCCAAAAGGAAAGCCTATATTAGTATAATGCTTCGAAAAGTAGGAACCAATAAATAACAACAGAACTTCCGTTCTGGTCATTGGTGGTTTGTTTCCTGCAAGAAGGACTTTATTCGATGAAAGTTTCTAGCTTGCAGGACTTTTCCAATTCCGTCGTATCACCATTGAAAATGAACGTAGGATGAAGTGATGTCATACTGACAGAATGCCACATTCTAAAGCGATTATTCTTCAGTCTAAGCTAGAGAAATGGATTTCTCGTTTCAGTTCTGAAATCTACAGACATATAAAGTTAGAAGTCTGTACCACCGATTTCAGTTAGCCGCGGTTCACCTCTCCTACGTTCGCGCAAAAAATGAAAGCCAGAATGACGTGGCCAGAGGGATTTTGGACTTTACATTTGCAGGACATTCCTTGCCGGTCTGAGAAGTACCCCATGTTGAAGTATGTTGCATAATCAAATTTCTACTGTACATATTGCTTGGGGATTGAAATCGGGTTTCCTACAACGGATTCGACAATCGCCATTTTCACATGCAGCGTATTCCTATCTACTGGATTGTACAGGGTCGAGGCTGTGCAACCGCAACCGTGCGCGCGACTGAATTTGTTGAAAACAGTCCGCTTTGCCATATGACCAGTTGTGACATGCAGTAACGAACTAACTTTGTCGTATTGAGCGTTACAGTGAACACGCAAAACACTCACGACAAAATGTTTTACCGAAAAAGACAATAACTAAACCATTAGTTCCCTTAAACTAAGGCTGACTGCGACACATGCATCGTTGCTTACGACTACCTAACTGTATTGTAGATCAGATTTACCAAGAACAAAAAACCAGATTTTAAGAAAATCACTCACGCTTCGCGACAACAGAATAAAGCTGTTCTGGAACAAACAGTCGCTGTTTGCTCATTCGCATTACTACTACTACCTTTAACATTCACTTTTTCGGAGGCCGCTTGATTGACATTGCTGCATCGGAACAGGCATGTCACCAAATGGTCACCCCAACGTTGAAATGTATAGGATTCTTTTTGCAGCATTGGTTTAATGATCAGCTGTTTTTAGACACTTATTGATGTTCAGCTAAGATGACATGTCTCCGACGGGAAACATTTTTGTTCACCAAAAATTGCAGGTTCATTCAAACTGGCCTTAATCTATTCTCTACTGACGGGCTGTACTTCTCTAGTATTCTCTACTGGTCGCCAAAGAATATCCAAAATGCTGTTTTGTGATACCGTCTAAAGAAAACCACACAACGAGCTTACCAACCAACGCATCTTCGAACAATGCCGGTTTTGATATCTCCTTTTTATACAGCCCATAACTGGGACGTACACAACGAAACAGATGTTCAGCCTCCAGGTGTATGTCACTGCCTCCAACTATGAAACGAGTAGTAGGAGCCTAATTCTCTGATCCACAGGTTAAACTGTTTGCAGGCTAGACGGTACGACTGATAGACACGTTTTGGCGCGAGAGCTTCACTAAAACGTTTGATTCCGCAGCTGTGTCTGACTGCCGCTGCTTGATAAAATCTTTAAAGTTTATGAGTCAGCTATTCCCACAGTTTTCGTTGTGGTTCCGTGTTGAACTCGGTCTTCGGCTTTTGATATGCAGTTGCTGCGTATGGTTGGCGGGATATTCCATAGCTTCGCGTTGACCTCTCTTGGGAACACCTTGCGCGAATGTCTAAGGCAGTAAATCGGAACGATGCAGATGTCTTTACTGTTCTACATAGCCAAACTTGTAAGCATAGCACGTCGACTTTCTCCATCACGGCTATGGTCAGTCTGAATGATCATCAGGCAACTGCAGAAAGACATATCCAGCTGTGCTCGGAACTGGTTCCCGAAAACTTTGGAAGTACTGTTTTCGGACAATTTCCGTTTGACAGGTCTGATGCTGTTACAGTCAGAAATTAATGCAAGTAAGTCAAACACAAATGGCGGCCTACTGTATGTGGCTGGCCCGCATGAATTACTCAACGATATTGAAATCAGGCTTCAATCATCGGTGTTCCTCATTTGCACCCTCTCATTGTATGGTTTACTCAACTTTGCCCCGAAATTCTGCTGCGTATGCATTCGCTTACCGTATTTCTTATGCTGCATATATTGTTAAGGTGATATTGGAGAAGGCAGTTGCGAATCAAAGGAAGCGTACATGACATTTCCTTCTGGTTAAACACCACTGAAAATTATTCTTTTGTTCCTTTCTAGTACGTTGGTTTACTTCCCTCACCTATCAAAACATTTCATGCCGCATGTAGTCCTTGAATTGGTCTGCGCCCATGTTTCACTGAGGGCTCATGTAATAGGCCGAATATAGTTGAGAGTCCGTAAGTAATAGTCTGACCACCCAACAGAGTGGAGAAAACTGGTAAACGTACAGAGGTTGTGCGTCTAAGTGCCTCTGGTGAACAGATTAGTACGTGTACGCGTTTCATTCTGTTCCACAGGATATACCGGACGTCTATAAAATGGCGAGATGCATAAAAATAGCGTTATTGTAAAACCATGCGTAAGGTTTTTTAAAAGCCAAAGCGCTTCCTGAAAATGTGTCAGTTGTAGTCTGGTGTCTGTTCGTACTACAAACGTAGGGAGTAAGGTCAGCCTTCGCACTAGCTACTCCGCGCTGCATATCTGCGCATTTTAAAAAAACAAGACATTTCAGCTGCGCTAACATGCATCCGACTACCTTTTCCTTCAGCTTTTGTACCATTTCCATCTCATTGTCACTTTTCTCCTCTGCGTCATCTCCTGTGCTACTTGCTTCTACGCTCAATCTTCCTTCGGCTAGTGTAGAGCAGAGGATTGCACGTGGGTCATCCATCTATTGCAATGAAATCTTCGAAATCTACTGGTTCAACCTCCGCCTTGCGAATCGGACTACCAGGTCGATGCTCGACATAATTCTCTTGGTCTCTGAAGCATCCAGCTCTCTTAGAGCATTTCCTTAATGCCTCAGGTTGAACCTCATTCCAAGAAGAGCTGATCCAAAGTACGGCGTCAAAAGCCTTAATGGACGCGGCAATTAAAGTTCCTCCCAGAGATGAGATGGTGACTTCTGCTTTGATGCAGAAACTGGAACCCGCGTATCACTTTAAATGTCTTGATTAAACTTTGATCTAGAGCAGTGTTTCTCAAGCTTGGGCCCTCTTGAGAACGCTTCCGAGCGTCCGGGCCCCCTATTCTGATTGGCCAATTTCAGCGCACTGATTGGCTGAAATGATTGCAACGCTAGAAGGTCATCTACAGCTGTACAGATTTTTTTCTGCAAATTGTTTTTCGAGAAGTCAACAAGAGCTGCTTGGCTCGCCCAGATGCAATCGAACTAGCCTGTCGATGTTGGGCTCGATCGAGGTAACTTGCAAACAGAGATAGCCGCGTCTGACTATTTGTAGCTGACAGCGTTTCTTGGTCATTAGGTCCGTAATGATACTAAATGCGCGCTCCACTAGACTCGATGAGAGAAGATAAACCAGTAACTCTTTTTACCACATCCCATATGCCACAGTACAATTCTAGGATTTCTCTGCAGCCAGAACAGCTGACAACCCTGTGACAACCTGCCTTCCAATTCCACGTTCAGATGCAACTCTAGCAGCTCGTCCTGCAGTGACATCTTGCAAAACTGAAACGAGCGTAGGAGAGAAGCAACCGTACCGACAAAGTGTTTCCAGAAAATATGTGAGCAGCACAGGCAATTCCCTGTCGCTAACGCGTATGCTTGCATTGTAGCTGCGTGGACAATAGACGCGAGGAAAAAAAGGGAAGAAAAAGGGAGCTGACTTTTCACAGAGCCGGGGCAAGAGATGGTAATCGTTGACAAAATTCTAAAGCAGAGTCATTGCTACCACGCTGCAGCTGCGAGCACGTGCTAATCGCTGGTTGAATCGTAAAGCAGGTGCAAATACATCGCAAAAACTATGGCGCATTCTGATAACGCGGACAACCATTCTCTGATGTGAACCGTGTGCTCTGCGCTAAATGCTTCTCAGCAGGAGGCTTTTCTTACCCAACACTACGCCGGAAAGGTCACGGTGACAATTGTGCCATCCCTTCTGTCGCCTGTTCTGAATGGTCATTTTCACAAGCGGTGATTGGTTCATATGCTGGATTGGGGGTAGCTGGCATCACGCATAGCATGCAACAGTATCTTAACCAGTACGCACAGTACCTCACTCTCGGACCTCACCTTCTGATACACGACAACACGACGGCCCAGGGCGGGCATGTGCCCCACGCAGCTCAAATGGGTTCCCCAGCGGGCCCCCTGGCGCTCTGGGCCATCCTGGTGGGGCACCTGCCCCACCGTGAGAAACACTGATCTACAGGCTGAGGTTTCGAGGAAGTGTTTGGAGGCAGGAACTTCAACGTGACGTTGAAGAGGTGCCTCACGCTGGATGACTGGGACAGTTATCCATTACTATAAGAAGGAACGTTTCATTCGCTTCACCTATCGGTCGACACGTCCTACGCACTCCTCGAATATAGCGAATGAGATCCAGGGACACTGATCTTCAAGTTACAGGGTGGCCGTCAGGCATAAAGTTTCCAAATGCGCGAGGTTCCGTGACCTACCAATCATCAATGGTTTCAACTTTTCAGCAGTTGCGTCAGCGCCAAGAAGAACAGTAAAGCGTTCCTTCGACGGATTCCCGCTTTCTCATTTATCGTCTTTTTGTACAAGGCTTCTATCAGGCATAGCCCTGAAGAACAAGCTGCATTCATCAGCATTAAAATGTCTTCCTTCTTGAAGGTACTGCCAAAACAACGCACCTTCGCGATGAAGTTTTCCAAGACCGCGACGGGAACTTCGCTAGATTCACCGCATAAGATTTTCTGAGAAATCATGTGACAGAGTTTGACCTTTGCCATGCGACTGCTTGAGGCTTAACGAAACCTGTCCACATGAAGTCTGCGGCGAATTTTCTAGCAACTTCCTGGATCAATCAGCCGCAGATGCGTGCATTAGCTGCTCTCATTTGCTTAAATCAATTTAACACTGTTTCATTGACTTGTTTGACGAAGATTTTTTCCCTTCTTCGATGCGACTCTCCGCTTTCCTTATTATATCGTTCGAAGTATTCATGTCTAGGTCTGTGCATGTTGCTAACGGTAATCTTGCTCACATGGAACCACTCCGCTGTCTTTTTTTGACTGTTGGTTTCGAGAAAGCAGATATGGCGTGCATTCTTTTTAGTGCCAACTCTCCCCATTCTTTCCGTTCGGCCGTAGTGCAAACCGTAAGCCCCTTGGTAGCTATTACTGTGTATGGAGGAATCCCTTCACACGTCGAGACAAGTTAAGGTCACCTTCCGCACCCGTAGGGCAAAGCGACTGAATAGAATTGAGCTCGACGCGACTGAATACAGTTAGGCTTCATACATCATATTTTGCTCGATGGGAGAATGCTGCCGACGCGTACGTGGGAGATTTTGGAGTTGAGGAAACGCGCAAGCTGCGTCGGCAAGTATGGAGAAAGCATCGTCAACTCGACGAAACCGGTTCTGTTATCAGGAACCTCCAATGGATGGTATTCAGAAATTTCGCTGCATTGAGTAATAGTGCATTGAGGCTCTGACGGTTAAAAGCTCCTAGTGACTGATACAGAGCGAACTGAAGTGGTGAACAAGCGCAGTAGGGCATCGGGTCAATTTACCACTTCTAGGCTAAAAGGCAGTCACGTTCCCACTTACGGAGCTGGCAAATCTATGCTGGTTATCCCTGCGTTAATTTACGTGAGGACCAATTAACTTGTCAAACTTCCATCAACTTTGGAAGTTCTACGGTACCTGCATAGAGAGAACATTCAGTGTATACAGCGAAACCTCCTTAATCCGAACCGCCATAAACTGCACCTTTCTCTCATCCGGACTAGAGAAAGGGAAAGATAGAACGACCGTATACTTTCAAAACGATTGGACAACCTGCGCGCAACCGAGGAAACAAAGGTTACAGAGGTCCAGAGATCACGCAGTGACTAGCCGCTAGCTCAGGATTTTTGTGAGCCATCAGAGCCGACCGGAAGTGCGAATATGGGAAAATAAGTTCACGGCAACAACTTCCAATGTCGCTTCAGGATACAGCGTCCACGCCGTATAAGGAACCGGTTTCCGCTATTCAGGCTTTTTTCATCAAACCGACTTCAGTGATCTGGTAAACTAAATTCTCGCTTGCAGAGATTGACACCGCGCTACAGGCGCCAGGTACCTACATCCAAAACTGCATTACCTGCTCTTCTGTGTTCTACAGTAAGCATCTTCCGTAAACCGGATTTTTTCCGTAGTCCGGATTACCCACAGCCCAGACCCGTCTAGATTAGAGAGATTCCATTGCATATGGGTTACGTGCGGTACATATGACTACACAATAGGATATTTATGATATACAGTATCTAGTCCATATTTACTTGCCAACAGGAAATATTTATGTCACTTATATTGTATGCACTTGGTGAAAACTACTTTTAGATAAAATATTTGTGGCGTTCCCGATCTTCAGGCTCCCATATGGGGTCCATGTGGGACATTATTGCACCGGACAAAGATTTACGGTGCCTATACGTGGCACTTAGTGTACCTTTTTTGTCATCACAACACCCCATCCCGCTTGTACACAATGCAGTTCTAAAAATTACCCCATTCTGAGCGGAGTACACGCTGATTTCAACTGCGTCTCAACGTACTTAAAGGTGTGATTTTACTCTCCCCATTTCCTTTCAGGAGCCGGGAGAACCGAGTACTTACAATCCATCTGAGCTTTTGGCATTTCTGGGTACACTTAGTAGAGCTAATCTAAAAAGTTCAATTTTAGTGCAATTGTAGCTTGCAAGGTTTTTGCTTTGTTGTGAAAATTTGGGACGTTCTTCGCAAGCTCAATTTCCTAAGTACTGCGTTAGACGCGACAAGTTTTGTCGTGAGCTCATGAATTTTATTCACTTGTTGCCTGTGTGGTTGTAGTGCTGGAAGTTGCACGCAAGAGCACTAGCAAAGCTAAGTGCAGAGAAGCGCAGTGAGTTCAGGATTTCTTTTTTTTTGAAGCTATTATTTCAACGTCTACAATCCCTGTTTGAACAAATGAATTGATTTGTGCTATCAGCAACTGGAGGAGACAGCTGAGATAGCAGCTGAGGTATCAGCAGACTTGCTCTGCCTGTCCGTAGCGACTGTGCTTACGTTTCAGCTATGCTCAGTATTTCTGCGAGATGAAACGTCATACATCTATGAGGTTAGATGACAAATTAACCTGCCTGGGCATAATAGAAACAGTAATCCCTATTGCCTCCAATTCACTTTCCTTTCAGCACGAACTCGATTACTATCAAATTGTACTGATCTGAGTACGTCTTCCCTGTGTGGAGCAGTAACTAGACAAATATCTCCGCGCTTGCGCAACAATGCGCAGTTTTGCATAACATCGTAAATTTTGCAGGCTTTGTTGAACAACGTTTTCAACGAATAAGTTTCTCGAAAGATTTTGAACGAATCTTTCGAGAAGTACAACAGTGACAGATGGAAATGAAGAAGTTCCGTACAATACGAGCAACGTTAATTCAACGGGAAAAATCATTGAAATTTGTTAACCGCAGTGAACTAAAAGATCTCTTTAAAAACTCTGAAATCAAGGTCTTAGCAGGGTACACAAACTGTATGCCAGTCGAGCTAATAATGAACTTACATTTTGCTTGCCGGCCTGTAGTAATTCCTTTAATTCGTCAAAAGCAACTACGGAAACGCCGTAATCTGGAGAGCCGTCCACAAGCACAGTGGAGAGTAGGGCAAAATTTTCTTCTTCGTAAATGTTAGTCTGCATGAAGCAGTCAGCGCTTTGTTAGCTGCATAAACCGAATGAACTCAATTATCCGTTTTACAGTAAAGAGCAAGCGTTTCTTTCTTGAGTACAAATGCAACCGGCAAAATATAGAGCCATAAAAAGGCACAACCAATTAGCGCGCAATGCGTCTCTGAGACCGTACATCAGGGAAATGCAAATTCTGGCTAATGTGAAAACTAGATAAGAAATGAGCTCGACCGTCGACCTTGAGGAACGGGAATAAGCATTCCGAACGTATAGTTTACTCTCCTTAAGAATTGCCATTTTTGTAGAATCGTTACGTTTCCATCGAGCATGAAAACGTACGTCGCACAATCAGCGATCAGTGAGAAGAAAATTCCTGCTTTCATCATAGATTAAACTGGATCTTCGAATATTTAACTCGGTGCTGGAAATCAAGTTCCAACTGGTGTGTGGACAGCGCTCTGTAGCAGAGCTCATCGGAAGTAATCTCTTTTTCATTTACTATAGCGGTTTTCCGCTTCACTAGAAATCTCTGACCCAATGATTAAACGCCGAAGCTCCATAAAGCACAAGAGGTCATATACATAATCATTGTCTGCATCTTCTTACTCTGAAAGCAGTAAACAACTATCGCTATCAACCTGCTGATCATATTATCCTACTGCTTCCAAGTTTGTTTACTAGCATTCTTTGGCAGCTGCAAAGGTCTGGCTAGTACAAGAGTTTATTTGCATATTTTTGAAGTCTTTGCGCTATTGCGTTTGCATTTTCACTGCTATTTGCGTTGCATTGAACTGCACTTGAATCGTTGCATGTCTGGCACCCCTTTTCGTAGTGGGACGATCGTTTGAGCTTACAGTCTCCGAAGCGTCGTTGGTCCGACGATCTATGGCCCATTGGTCGTCAGATCCGAAACATCGACCGTGCATCATTCTCATCACCGACCTCTGCGGAACCGGGAGCTACGCATTCCGCGAGCACAGGAGTTTCGTCAGTGATCAACGATGATAAGAAGTTTCAAGTTACTTTGGACGTCACACACTTCAAGCGGGAAAAGTTCGAAATAACAACAAAGGATGATCGACTAATGATCGAAGGAAAGCATGAGGAAAACAAGGATGATCATGGTTACGTCAAGCATGAATTCACTCGCGCTTATTGGCTACCTAAAGGCATCAACCCAGAAAGTTTCAAGTCGAACTTGTCGCCGAATGGTTTGCTTACTATTGAAGCTGCGAAGGTCGGTAGACTGCACTCAGTCGAGCACAAAATTCCAATCAAAAGACCAAAGAAATGAACTTTCGTGTTCCCGCACAAATCTCGTATGACTTGCACATCTTCACATATCGAAAAGTACAATAACTATTGCATTACTTTGTAGGGTTAGAATGTTTGACAGTTATGGTCAATAAACGCTACCATTGACTGATCTAATAAACTTTTAAAATGTTCACTCAGACTTACATTTTTTACCACCTATGAGATTTCGCACGATGCTACAGCGTAATGGCGATTGATGGTCCATGTTAATTACAGCCAGTGACCGTACGCGACGGCAGGCAACCGAACTTGTCGGCTTTACTGTATTATCAAGATTTCGCCATTGGAAACTGAGCAACAGAGTCTTGGCACTTTTAGTGTGTCAATTGGTTTGATTTTCCGTATAGGCTTAGTCTACGGAAACTGTTCGCGAACTCACAGTGAGCAACAACTACAACGGGCAGTTATTTACACAATGCCTCAATGAACTAACGATGTTCAAGTAGCAATTACTTCCCGAAAACTTCGCATCTTTCCTGTACTCTCATAAACAGCTTCCTACGCGTGCAGGGAACGACGATAAAATATAAGAACACAAATATCAGCAATTATATTTTCATTATTTAAACTACAGTTCAATAACTACAGAGACTACACATTAAAGTAGCGAAGTTTCGTTAGTTACTGCAATCCCTTTCATACAATTCAGTGCGAGAAAAGAAACACCCGCTTTTGCGTTTCTCCTCGAATTGCTGGTCGCTTTGAATTTTTGACCGGATCCCAACTTGACTACAGCGAGAAATTTATCACTGCTTTCTTCCGTGCAGGAGAGTTGACACTTCACGCTCCTCATATGGCAGAACCTCTTCAGTTCCATTATATGCCCCGCTCGAGGGGACTCAACCATCTGATTTTCACCATCTGACGTACTACTAACTCCTGCAAAATTCAATACGCGTCAGCCAGAAAAGCCAACCGCAGGTAAGATTAATACCTCCTTGCGAGGAGTGCGGCTCCAAGGCCTCTGACATCCGATTCCTTTAAACATAAAATGTTAACTCACCCAATGTCGACTTTGAAGCAGAATATGAAAATCAGAAACTGTACAATGAAACGATAGAATCGAACAAGTTTAAAACAAAGCAAACTAAGAAGAACACAGGAAAATTGAAACGAAGAAATAAGAAGTTAATGAAGCCCTCTGACAACGAAAGAAGTGCGATGGTTAAAATGAAATCATTCATATGCCTGTTCCAACTCCGAATCTTGACAATAAAAAATTTCGGAGCATTAAAAGAAAGGTGAAGGGATTTCCGTGACAAATGAAAATGTACGCTTTCGGAAAGTATTAATCGGCGGTGCCATTAAATTGTCGACTTACAGATAGGCCTCGCATTCCGCAGCGTCTTCTGGAAGACCCCAGTTTGCTTGTACACCACTGGAGCACAAAAACCGCAGAAACGACAAAGCGACCTCCTGCTTTGCTGTCCTTTTACTTTTGCCAACTGCCGAGAAACTGCGATCGCCCACTTTCAGGGAGGCGCTAAATCGCAGGCGTTGCTAGAAAAAATTGAATACAACGTAGCTACGCAAAAAGCGTTACAATTAAATACCTGGTCGAACTGTACATTATACAAGCAGGCGAAGCCGTTCCGGCAGGCAAACATGTTAACGTGGTCGGATGGTGGCTTCACCCTCTGCAAATAAGTTCTTATAACACCAAGATGATACGTCAATCCTTAGACCGCTGATGACGGGTCAAGTTCGGACCCGAAAGCTACGGACATTTTATTAAGAAAAGTTTATTAATAAAAGTTTATTCAACGGGACACAGAAAATCCGTACAAAAGAAGCCAAAATGTGACATTTATAATCTTCTACTAAAGATTGAGTGACTTTCGGCATGCGACTTTTTCTCCGAAGCGAGGTGAGATGACCAAGTCAGGGCTGGACGCCATACGGCGGGATGATAAGGTGTTTAAGCTAGTCAAAACTACAGTACGTTTAGCAAGTTTACTGTTCAAATGAGAGAGAGAGAGAGAGGCTAAAGTAAACCTTATGAAAGAATACGTGGAAAGAAAGTGGACAGAGAAACGGTAGCAGGCGTTCTAAGCGCAGAAAGCCACCACGGCTACGTATTGCGACTTTTTGTCGCTTACTTGTAGGGGCTGGCTTTTGAAAACGTCAACCCTGACAAGTTAAGAATAAAGTTAAAGGACCTGTGAAAATAATCTTTGACTAGACTTAATGAACGACCTGCTATTCTCATAGCCTCTGCTGGACGACTGAAACTGGTGAAATTTTAAGATTCACTTATTTTACAAACCTATTGTTCACGGTTTAAGAGCAGAGTTTGTTAACGCACAATTTTCTCGTACTAAATATTCCGCGAGCTCATGGTTTAGAATATCTTGTCCCATAATCGAGACTTATTTATTCCCACTGTAACAGTCCTATCCTAGGAAAACGAGACAAAAACTCACCGACCGCTGGGCCACTCTTTGTCGTGGTTCGCACCTGTTCTTTATGCATCCCATAAATAGGATGCACACACATGAACAAATGCAAACCCTTTAAAACGATACGAATTCCAACAGTTCCAACTACTTTGACACTGATAAGAGCATTGTTGACTGATGTGCAGGTTAAAATGTTTTGTAGGCCGAAAGATTTCTTCTGACGCACGGCGTTTTGACGCGAAGGTTTAGTTTCCATTCATGGCTGTCGTTGCTCAATCTACTTTTCAGCATTTAGGCGTAGGGTGAAACCAAGCTTTTGTTGTAGTCATAGGGACGCTATTTACCACAGCCACGCGAGCTACCCACCATAACTCGTCGTAAGATGGTTTACATCCAGAAAAGATGAGGCCATCCTTTTCTTTCTTTACCTGCGCCTAAGCCTAAGCATTAGCTCTCATATTAGCTTCGGAAAGTGCAGGGTGAAATGAGTGGCAACAAAAGTTTGCCCTAACCAATCATTCACTTACTTCGGGCGGGCTGGCCATCACGTACTGCTATAACCTGAGTTTACACGTAAACATAAGAGATCATTTTGCTGCATTGGTTTAACTGACAACCCGCATGCTTAACAGTACGGGCTGAACAGAACGTTCAACATGTTTCTCTAATGAAAGGTGCAATAGATGGCATTGCTGCTCTGTTGCGGACAATGACAGTTGCGGTTACCCATGGCCTTTGCATGGCTGCGATTTTCGGCTTTCGATTCGTTGTTGCTAATTGTAATTGCGAATGCTATGCTTCGTAGGGTTGACGTATAGGTTTTGTTCGCTCATAAATGGTTAAACTTAGCTCAGCGAAGCGATTTTGAGTAGATCAAACGGGATGAAACCGTGTGCGTTTAAACGTAGCGTATTAATACATATATAGCGCGTATATGATGAGTAGTACGTAACAAGAGCATCAGGTCTTCGCTAATGGTGATTGGTCCACGTTAAGGCTGTGCCAATTTGCTTATTTCACGCCAATGACAATTGGTTTATTGAAAGCTTATGTTGACTAGTCTATTTGCTAACAATCCTGATTTGTTGGTTAAGGAAGAAGCGGCGCGTTGCATGTTATGAAAATTGTTAGTCCGGATTTCAAGTTTGCGCACTGTTTGCGGTAACGCTTAACAGAGTAACGGACGGACAGGATTATAATATCACAAGTGTTCGTACAACTTTGGAAATAAAATGCTGGATTCATGGAGCGACAGTTATACACCGCTGAAGACGGGTCTCGTTCGAACCGAAAGCTCCGGAATATCAAAAATATTATCAACCGGACAAACTTTCCGTAAAAGAAACTCGACATGAAACTAAACGGTTCCGTACCAAGAAGTTACATTTACAAAGCAACAGCTGTGTAATTCCCTCAGCGATTAGTGAATTTTTACGATAATGCAGGTCCTGTGAATGCTCTCAAGTTTTCCTGTAAAGTAACTGCACGCTGTCGCATTTCCGACCAGTTAAGTTGTTGAATACATCGACCGATACGGACCAATAAATGTGATTCGATGTTCCATCTGTCACGAAATGCAAAACAGCTAAAATGAAACCTGACTACGCAGGGCGTTGGAATAAGGCCAGAAAGTGCAGCGTGAAAGTCTTTATGTTCAACGCATTAGCGTCTTCACCTGAGAACGCTGTATCAGCTTATTATATGCGAACTGCCTTGTCCAACAAACTTATTCGAGTTGATAACATTGCTGAACAGGGAATATTACTCTTAATTTATTTGAGCACATATGGCGTTTATATTCTAGCAGATACACGGAACAGCGGATAGGAAAGAATGCCAAGCAGTATGATATGAAAGACTTTGTGATAAGCTTGTTTTCCACTTTAACAGTGATTCCCAAACGGGGTCCCAGGGGCTCCTTGGAGGCCTTGGAAAACCTGAAGGGGCCCTGGGAAAAACTGGGGATTTAGGGAGTCCCTGGGAACTACGGGGGGCCCCAGGGGGTCCCTGGTAGTCAGTGCCGCAGGACGAGAGCGATCTGCTGTTCAGGATAGTGAGGCGAGGAGACCTGTGATTACTTCTGACTGTCGAGCCGGACGTAGATAAATTAGTAGCACTGCACCATACCCAGTCGTCGCACTGAGGTAAGATCAAGCGACGGTCGTCTTGCTCCGAAAAAATATTGAATTTAGATTCAGTGTTGCGTAGCCCTGACAACAGCATCGCAGCCTGACTTGCATATTGCGCTACCATTGCTACCAGCCCAAAAAATTGAGGAAGAGGAAACCCAATGCGGCGCTTGTATTCTGAAGGCTCCCGGATCTGCAATTAGCCGGCTTAAGTCCAGCAATACGAAAAGTACGCCTTCAGTGCCAACTGGAGAATTAAAGGCGTTAATGGCTTCGAATATCGTTAAGGAGCTTACGCCGTTTATGGCAGCCAGCTTCCTTACTAACCATTTCGCTCTAGTGCAAAAAAGAAATTCAGCGTTGACTTCGCATCGCCAGGTTTTCCAGCCATTGATCGCACACTTAACTTTCACAGCGCAAAAGATGGGGTCCTACTTGCGGCTGACAAGATCCGCAGGTTAATTTGGCTTTTAATGACGGCTCGGCTTAACTGTTTTTTTTGGCATACACGATAGGCAGCGAAGTCAATTCTCCATTCTGCAGCCTGTTTCAAGTGTTGAACTACTCGCAAAAATCCACAACAACGTAACCACAGTAGGCGCACCTGAGGATAACAGAAGCAGGAGAATTACGTTGGGGAGAATGACAGGGGGCCCTGGCTCCAAAACTGTTGGGAAACACGGCTCTACAAAGACGGTTGGACACATAAAGAAAATGGGACTCGATAAGCGATTTATAATATCTGGGACAACAGCACAGACTTACTGATAATCAGAGCTTCTAATCGTGTCGTGTTCAATGGTGTGTTGGTGGAGAGGATAAAATCGTACTAAAATGGATGCAAGATAGGAGCACCTTGAAACTTGGTTAGTACCAGGTCTAAAACTCTAACTGTCCATTAGGAGTTTAGCAAATTATGAGTCAATATGAAAATCATTACGATGAAACGGCTGTGCAAAACATCTGCTTGGCCCAATCGTTCACCTAAAAAGCTCGCTGTCTTTCCGTGCTACCATTCTATTGCTATAAACGGAGTGCGCCGGTTCCGAAAGCTACGCAATTGTCGTCAATAAATTGATTTACCATTTTATTGTCAAAAGCTGCTTAACAACAGGGAGATACACTTCGAAAAATGAAGAAAACAGAACTAACTGTCGGCATTGCTTCAGGCTTGCAGGTGTTGAAATTTCCTTGAATAACCATTTAAACATCATAAGTGCGATTGAGTCCGTAGCGGACGACACCGCTCTGCCTCTGCGAGCGACGGATTGACCCGGGAAGGCAACAGTGATGTTGGAGGTGTTGACACAAACAGCTGAAAACGATGCTTCCCGAGCCATGTAACTCGGCAAAGTTATCCAAAATGGGCACGGTCAGCTGCTTGATCTCAACTCAACCCCGCGGAGGAGCTATTGAATGAAGACGTCGGAGGCTGGCCCGTCATCGGTCCAGTCGTGGTTACACTCGCTTCGCTGGTGTTTCCTGATGAAGGCATGAACAAGACCTTTGCTTGCTAGCAGTCTTGCGGTGCATATCTACAGAATCTTTGCACCAGCTTCCTTCACACTACTAAGTACTTTGACTACCTTAGCCATGTTTATCGCTGTTCTACAGGTAAAAATCTTCTGCGCATTCAGAAGAGTAACAGATGTAGTATCTGCTAAAAGATTTCATCAGCTTTTTCGCTTTTACTTTCGTCCACACCTTGATCACGATTTCGGACAGCACTTCAAGCGGTGGTGCTCACATAAATCTGCCCGCCATGTGGGTCATCTGGTCGTTCGACGTCCAGTCTATCCATTCTTCGCGCATATCATCTTTAAATTGTTTGCTCGGGTAGAAATCCAACAGCTCAAGGCTGACGTAAGCACTCAAAGCATCACATCTGTTTCTGTCTAATGTTCTCTTAGATAAAATGTTATACTGTCTGCAGCGTGACTCCGCCATGAATCCGATGAGATCAAACTTCTATCGTCGCCATTCCCTTGCCGTTTTTTCCTCACACTGTGAATCCGCAACGCTAACTATGTGAAAGTAAAATAATGAATCAGAAGGACATGTTATGTTGGGCTTTTTTGTTGAAGTGTAGCCATTGACTTTAATGTTGTGGAGTCCGTCCCGCACTACGGCCCAACAGTGAAGCGGATATCTTCATGGCAACTGCTCCTGGCGTCCGCTGACAATGCGCCCTTTGGCTCAACCATTTTATTCGTTGGCATATCATGATAGAAGGGCATTTCATCTAGCCGATTAATATTATATACAATCAACTGGTGCCAGGTTCCGATATTCATATCGTACTATACGGGCCGTAGGTACTACTGATTAGTGCTGTCCCGTAGATGATACAAAATAACATACTGCCAGAAGTCATTCACTTCAGCTTCCAAGCCAACAGACATTCTCTGTAGCAGGTTTCTTTTTTGTTTCAGTAATAAGTCTTTTCTCTTGACGAAACTAGTGAACTATCCCGCTGTTTTAAAACATTTACAGGAGCCCATTTCATTGCCAGGTATCTAATATCATTCCATGAAACGTGTACCTCATACGTCGATGCTCACTGACGTATTCAGCCAAATGATTTTTTAATTCCAGCCATGAACGGCTGCCTGCACGGATAGCGCATTTTCTTCGCTGACACTTTCTTTAACCCCTATTCATTATTCCTCCCTTGTCTGACGTATCTTCTCAATAATGTTGTGCTCGTTTGGTGCTCCACATTTGTCACTTTTTTTCATCAACTTGACTACTTGAAGCAACGGGCGGGTCCGACATCCTTCCTACATCTCTAACCTTGTTTACCGAGCTTTCTGAATGTTAATTTCAAGCAAATAGTAGTAAGGGTAGGCGGTCAATGTTTGCCCATCCAAAAGGAGGTCGCAGTTGGTAATCCTTGAGATCGACGGCAAAACTACGAACTTGCTTTTCTTCGCGTCAGGACACGTTTCGGCATTTTCCTAACATGTCATCATTGTTTCGGCACTAGACCGACTTCCATCGACTACCGTAAACCGCTATAAAAAGACGTTGAGTGATTTCACGACGGCGCTGAGACGAACAGCAGCTTTAATGTTACGAATAGCATCTCTGATGCGTCAGTAAGATTTGAATCTATAAAGCAAAGTTGCGTCGATCAGTCCCTTGTCAATGTCTGTATGCTACAGCTGAGACGTATCTAGCATTCGATGGAGCCGCAATTCTGCTTCAAAATGACCTACAACAAATGACTAATTGCTTCTTCTTATGGAATGTGTGTCCAGTTTGAGTACAGAACTTTTTAATGTCCGCAGCTTTCGGTCCGCGTGTGACCAGTCTTCAGCGGTGTTAGAGTGAAATAAACGTAATTTGCGAGTGCGGAGGCAGTTTTTTATCGTTTTTAACGTTTTAAAACTAGTGTTTTAAAGTCTTCTTTCAAGAAGTTTTTTCTGTCTGTCAGCTGTCTGCATCTCCTGTTTCGTATATATATATACCAAAAGTGGTACCATATATATATATATATATGGTACCACTTTTGTACCTGTTGATTTATATTTTTTAATTTTAATACCGCTGAAGACGGGTCAAGCGCGGCCTGAAAGCTGCGGACAGTAAAACGTTTTCTACTCAAATGGGACAAACATTCCGTAATAGGAAACAATTAATCATGAAAACATACAGTCCCGTCCCAAAAAGCTATATTTTGCAGATAACAACTTAGCCGCAAAGCGTGACTGCAGAATGGAAAACCTGCAAACGATAAAACTTATCTTATCATTTGAGAATTTAATTCTGTAGTTACTACAAGCCTGCTGCGCCTAACGATAAAATTACGTTATGTTTATTTGGTTTTGCAAAGGTAAATTGCATTCGCAGCGCCATTTGTCCTAGAGGCGCAGCTCTTTGCATGCAACACTGCGAATATACTTCAAGAATCCTTTCGGAGAGACTGATTCAGCATTAAAGCTGCGATACTATTGAGAACTTTTCTGCGCATAGTTGAGTTTGTTTTCTTAGCGCCCATTACTGAGAAGGTCCTGAAGCCTATGAAAGCTCGCAGAAGTGTTCTGCATAGCTCAAATTTGGATTTCCTACAATCGTTTCAACCGTGCTAAACGAGATACGCATACTACGCGAGTAGTGAACCTATCTAAGCCTACTACCCTTACCATTTATTTTCACAAGAAAAAAATCTTAAAAGCGGCGGAATCTCCTGCTGGATCTACTGGTAAGATCATCGCCTTTCTAAATAGGCTTAAGACAACTCTAAAATTTGAGGATCTATCAACTGATTGAATTAACGCAAGTGGAAGCCTTAAGTTCTCTTCTTATCATAGAAGCACTAGCTCGTCTCTTTAAGAGGCTAGAACAACAAGGAAAAGAATATGGAGCGATACGTTTTCTACCAGTGAAATTCCGCAATGGTCTTTTATGGTTTCGTAAGTATTGAAGCAAAGACAGCGACGTGTGCTGTACACACTGTCTACGCACTTTATTAAAAGATAAATAATAATTAGCTAAAGTGTGAATCGCACCTTCATACTGGAACATCTCATGTTCTTGTTGCCCACAAACCTGGAAATCACAGTAGTGACACTTGCGGGGCTAGGTGTACCCTTTTCTCGCTACGAAGTGCCTGCTGTTCTCATATTTTGAGTTAGGTTTAGGCTAAGACAGAACACGATAGCAAGCAAGGTTCCACTATCAAGGCATTTATTCCTTTTCAAATCCTTAACGGTTATCCTCTTCTGTCATAGCCTAAGCCTAAGCCAAGATGCAACGAAAGTATTGCAAAAAAAGTAGCGTAGAAATAACCCCCTTTGTTCGGTAGCTGTCGCCACTGTACACTTGCGATGGTATTTATAAAAAGACTCGATTTTACACTTAGGCGGTCTGCGATTAAACATTGAGTGGAATGCGCAAGAAATGTGTAAACTCTTAAGTGTTTCAAGCACTGCCTAAAGATTTTGAGCACCTTATAAATTCGTTGATATTATACGTCACCTGCAAAGCAAATACATATCGTTTGTCACCATTGTCCAATTTAGGCAAAAAGCATGACAAGACAACGTTAGACGCTTGAATAACAACGTATCGCTGAGGCAAGCTATTTTTATGAAAACTGACCACGCAGCGACCCCCAACGTACTGGCCATTCAGGCGCTTCAAGTCTGTAAGTGAGGCCGATCATAGAATATTTCGGTTAGTCACGTTGTTAATTCGATATTTCCAATTTTGGATCAACTAAAAGACAACTCGCACCACGGCGTGCACCATTTGCACCGATGCAGATAGCATTGCCCTCAGAATACTGGCAGAACTATTCGTCCAAAAGGAAAGCCTATATTAGTATAATGCTTCGAAAAGTAGGAACCAATAAATAACAACAGAACTTCCGTTCTGGTCATTGGTGGTTTGTTTCCTGCAAGAAGGACTTTATTCGATGAAAGTTTCTAGCTTGCAGGACGTTTCCAATTCCGTCGTATCACCATTGAAAATGAACATAGGATGAAGTGATGTCATACTGACAGAATGCCACATTCTAAAGCGATTATTCTTCAGTCTAAGCTTGAGAAATGGATTTCTCGTTTCAGTTCTGAAATCTACAGACATATAAAGTTAGAAGTCTGTACCACCGATTCCAGTTAGCCGCGGTTCACCTCTCCTACGTTCGCGCAAAAAATGAAAGCCAGAATGACGTGGCCAGAGGGATTTTGGACTTTACATTTGCAGGACATTCCTTGCCGGTCTGAGAAGTACTCCATGTTGAAGTATGTTGCATAATCAAATTTCTACTGTACATATTGCTTGGGGATTGAAATCGGGTTTCCTACAACGGATTCGACAATCGCCATTTTCACATGCAGCGTATTCCTATCTACTGGATTGTACAGGGTCGAGGCTGTGCAACCGCAACCGTGCGCGCGACTGAATTTGTTGAAAACAGTCCGCTTTGCCATATGACCAGTTGTGACATGCAGTAACGAACTAACTTTGTCATATTGAGCGTTACAGTGAACACGCAAAACACTCACGACAAAATGTTTTACCGAAAAAGACAATAACTAAACCATTAGTTCCCTTAAACTAAGGCTGACTGCGACACATGCATCGTTGCTTACGACTACCTAACTGTATTGTAGATCAGATTTAGCAAGAACAAAAAACCAGATTTTAAGAAAATCACTCACGCTTCGCGACAACAGAATAAAGCTGTTCTGGAACAAACAGTCGCTGTTTGCTCATTCGCATTACTACTACTACCTTTAACATTCACTTTTTCGGAGGCCGCTTGATTGACATTGCTGCATCGGAACAGGCATGTCACCAAATGGTCACCCCAACGTTGAAATGTATAGGAATCTTTTTGCAGCATTGGTTTAATGATCAGCTGTTTTTAGACACTTATTGATGTTCAGCTAAGATGACATGTCTCCGACGGGAAACATTTTTGTTCACCAAAAATTGCAGGTTCATTCAAACTGGTCTTAATCTATTCTCTACTGACGGGCTGTACTTCTCTAGTATTCTCTACTGGTCGCCAAAGAATATCCAAAATGCTGTTTTGTGATACCGTCTAAAGAAAACCACACAACGAGCTTACCAACCAACGCATCTTCGAACAATGCCGGTTTTGATATCTCCTTTTTATACAGCCCATAACTGGGATGTACACAACGAAACAGATGTTCAGCTTCCAGGTGTATGTCACTGCCTCCAACTATGAAACGAGTAGTAGGAGCCTAATTCTCTGATCCACAGGTTAAACTGTTTGCAGGCTAGACGGTACGACTGATAGACACGTTTTGGCGCGAGAGCTTCACTAAAACGTTTGATTCCGCAGCTGTGTCTGACTGCCGCTGCTTGATAAAATCTTTAAAGTTTATGAGTCAGCTATTCCCACAGTTTTCGTTGTGGTTCCGTGTTGAACTCAGTCTTCGGCTTTTGATATGCAGTTGCTGCGTATGGTTGGCGGGATATTCCATAGCTTCGCGTTGACCTCTCTTGGGAACACCTTGCGCGAATGTCTAAGGCAGTAAATCGGAACGATGCAGATGTCTTTACTGTTCTACATAGCCAAACTTGGAAGCATAGCACGTCGACTTTCTCCATCACGGCTATGGTCAGTCTGAATGATCATCAGGCAACTGCAGAAAGACATATCCAGCTGTGCTCGGAACTGGTTCCCGAAAACTTTGGAAGTACTGTTTTCGGACAATTTCCGTTTGACAGGTCTGATGCTGTTACAGTCAGAAATTAATGCAAGTAAGTCAAACACAAATGGCGGCCTACTGTATGTGGCTGACCCGCATGAATTACTCAACGATATTGAAATCAGGCTTCAATCATCGGTGTTCCTCATTTGCACCCTCTCATTGTATGGTTTACTCAACTTTGCCCTAAAATTCTGCTGCGTATGCGTTCGCTTACCGTATTTCTTATGCTGCATATATTGTTAAGGTGATATTGGAGAAGGCAATTGCGAATCAAAGGAAGCGTACATGACATTTCCTTCTGGTTGAACACCACTGAAAATTATTCTTTTGTTCCTTTCTAGTACGTTAGTTTACTTCCCTCACCTATCAAAACATTTCATGCCGCATGTAGTCCTTGAATTGGTCTGCGCCCATGTTTCACTGAGGGCTCATGTAATAGGCCGAATATAGTTGAGAGTCCGTAAGTAATAGTCTGACCACCCAACAGAGTGGAGAAAACTGGTAAACGTACAGAGGTTGTGCGTCTAAGTGCCTCTGGTGAACAGATTAGTACGTGTACGCGTTTCATTCTGTTCCACAGGATATACCGGACGTCTATAAAATGGCGAGATGCATAAAAATAGCGTTATTGTAAAACCATGCGTAAGGTTTTTTAAAAGCCAAAGCGCTTCCTGAAAATGTGTCAGTTGTAGTCTGGTGTCTGTTCGTACTACAAACGTAGGGAGTAAGGTCAGCCTTCGCACTAGCTACTCCGCGCAGCATATCTGCGCGTTTTAAAAAAACAAGACATTTCAGCTGCGCTAACATGCATCCGACTACCTTTTCCTTCAGCTTTTGTACCATTTCCATCCCATTGTCACTTTTCTCCTCTGCGTCATCTCCTGTGCTACTTGCTTCTACGCTCAATCTTCCTTCGGCTAGTGTAGAGCAGAGGATTGCACGTGGGTCATCCATCTATTGCAATGAAATCTTCGAAATCTACTGCTTCAACCTCCGCCTTGCGAATCGGACTACCAGGTCGATGCTCGACATAATTCTCTTGGTCTCTGAAGCATCCAGTTCTCTTAGAGCATTTCCTTAATGCCTCAGGTTGAACCTCATTCCAAGAAGAGCTGATCCAAAGTACGGCGTCAAAAGCCTTAATGGACGCGGCAATTAAAGTTCCTCCCAGAGATGAGATGGTGACTTCTGCTTTGATGCAGAAACTGGAACCCGCGTATCACTTTAAATGTCTTGATTAAACTTTGATCTAGAGCAGTGTTTCTCAAGCTTGGGCCCTCTTGAGAACGCTTCCGAGCGTCCGGGCCCCCTATTCTGATTGGCCAATTTCAGCGCACTGATTGGCTGAAATGATTGCAACGCTAGAAGGTCATCTACAGCTGTACAGATTTTTTTCTGCAAATTGTTTTTCGAGAAGTCAACAAGAGCTGCTTGGCTCGCCCAGATGCAATCGAACTAGCCTGTCGATGTTGGGCTCGATCGAGGTAACTTGCAAACAGAGATAGCCGCGTCTGACTATTTGTAGCTGACAGCGTTTCTTGGTCATTAGGTCCGTAATGATACTAAATGCGCGCTCCACTAGACTCGATGAGAGAAGATAAACCAGTAACTCTTTTTACCACATCCCATATGCCACAGTACAATTCTAGGATTTCTCTGCAGCCAGAACAGCTGACAACCCTGTGACAACCTGCCTTCCAATTCCACGTTCAGATGCAACTCTAGCAGCTCGTCCTGCAGTGACATCTTGCAAAACTGAAACGAGCGTAGGAGAGAAGCAACCGTACCGACAAAGTGTTTCCAGAAAATATGTGAGCAGCACAGGCAATTCCCTGTCGCTAACGCGTATGCTTGCATTGTAGCTGCGTGGACAATAGACGCGAGGAAAAAAAGGGAAGAAAAAGGGAGCTGACTTTTCACAGAGCCGGGGCAAGAGATGGTAATCGTTGACAAAATTCTAAAGCAGAGTCATTGCTACCACGCTGCAGCTGCGAGCACGTGCTAATCGCTGGTTGAATCGTAAAGCAGGTGCAAATACATCGCAAAAACTATGGCGCATTCTGATAACGCGGACAACCATTCTCTGATGTGAACCGTGTGCTCTGCGCTAAATGCTTCTCAGCAGGAGGCTTTTCTTACCCAACACTACGCCGGAAAGGTCACGGTGACAATTGTGCCATCCCTTCTGTCGCCTGTTCTGAATGGTCATTTTCACAAGCGGTGATTGGTTCATATGCTGGATTGGGGGTAGCTGGCATCACGCATAGCATGCAACAGTATCTTAACCAGTACGCACAGTACCTCACTCTCGGACCTCACCTTCTGATACACGACAACACGACGGCCCAGGCGGGCATGTGCCCCACGCAGCTCAAATGGGTTCCCCAGCGGGCCCCCTGGCGCTCTGGGCCATCCTGGTGGGGCACCTGCCCCACCGTGAGAAACACTGATCTACAGGCTGAGGTTTCGAGGAAGTGTTTGGAGGCAGGAACTTCAACGTGACGTTGAAGAGGTGCCTCACGCTGGATGACTGGGACAGTTATCCATTACTATAAGAAGGAACGTTTCATTCGCTTCACCTATCGGTCGACACGTCCTACGCACTCCTCGAATATAGCGAATGAGATCCAGGGACACTGATCTTCAAGTTACAGGGTGGCCGTCAGGCATAAAGTTTCCAAATGCGCGAGGTTCCGTGACCTACCAATCATCAATGGTTTCAACTTTTCAGCAGTTGCGTCAGCGCCAAGAAGAACAGTAAAGCGTTCCTTCGACGGATTCCCGCTTTCTCATTTATCGTCTTTTTGTACAAGGCTTCTATCAGGCATAGCCCTGAAGAACAAGCTGCATTCATCAGCATTAAAATGTCTTCCTTCTTGAAGGTACTGCCAAAACAACGCACCTTCGCGATGAAGTTTTCCAAGACCGCGACGGGAACTTCGCTAGATTCACCGCATAAGATTTTCTGAGAAATCATGTGACAGAGTTTGACCTTTGCCATGCGACTGCTTGAGGCTTAACGAAACCTGTCCACATGAAGTCTGCGGCGAATTTTCTAGCAACTTCCTGGATCAATCAGCCGCAGATGCGTGCATTAGCTGCTCTCATTTGCTTAAATCAATTTAACACTGTTTCATTGACTTGTTTGACGAAGATTTTTTCCCTTCTTCGATGCGACTCTCCGCTTTCCTTATTATATCGTTCGAAGTATTCATGTCTAGGTCTGTGCATGTTGCTAACGGTAATCTTGCTCACATGGAACCACTCCGCTGTCTTTTTTTGACTGTTGGTTTCGAGAAAGCAGATATGGCGTGCATTCTTTTTAGTGCCAACTCTCCCCATTCTTTCCGTTCGGCCGTAGTGCAAACCGTAAGCCCCTTGGTAGCTATTACTGTGTATGGAGGAATCCCTTCACACGTCGAGACAAGTTAAGGTCACCTTCCGCACCCGTAGGGCAAAGCGACTGAATAGAATTGAGCTCGACGCGACTGAATACAGTTAGGCTTCATACATCATATTTTGCTCGATGGGAGAATGCTGCCGACGCGTACGTGGGAGATTTTGGAGTTGAGGAAACGCGCAAGCTGCGTCGGCAAGTATGGAGAAAGCATCGTCAACTCGACGAAACCGGTTCTGTTATCAGGAACCTCCAATGGATGGTATTCAGAAATTTCGCTGCATTGAGTAATAGTGCATTGAGGCTCTGACGGTTAAAAGCTCCTAGTGACTGATACAGAGCGAACTGAAGTGGTGAACAAGCGCAGTAGGGCATCGGGTCAATTTACCACTTCTAGGCTAAAAGGCAGTCACGTTCCCACTTACGGAGCTGGCAAATCTATGCTGGTTATCCCTGCGTTAATTTACGTGAGGACCAATTAACTTGTCAAACTTCCATCAACTTTGGAAGTTCTACGGTACCTGCATAGAGAGAACATTCAGTGTATACAGCGAAACCTCCTTAATCCGAACCGCCATAAACTGCACCTTTCTCTCATCCGGACTAGAGAAAGGGAAAGATAGAACGACCGTATACTTTCAAAACGATTGGACAACCTGCGCGCAACCGAGGAAACAAAGGTTACAGAGGTCCAGAGATCACGCAGTGACTAGCCGCTAGCTCAGGATTTTTGTGAGCCATCAGAGCCGACCGGAAGTGCGAATATGGGAAAATAAGTTCACGGCAACAACTTCCAATGTCGCTTCAGGATACAGCGTCCACGCCGTATAAGGAACCGGTTTCCGCTATTCAGGCTTTTTTCATCAAACCGACTTCAGTGATCTGGTAAACTAAATTCTCGCTTGCAGAGATTGACACCGCGCTACAGGCGCCAGGTACCTACATCCAAAACTGCATTACCTGCTCTTCTGTGTTCTACAGTAAGCATCTTCCGTAAACCGGATTTTTTCCGTAGTCCGGATTACCCACAGCCCAGACCCGTCTAGATTAGAGAGATTCCATTGCATATGGGTTACGTGCGGTACATATGACTACACAATAGGATATTTATGATATAAAGTATCTAACCCATATTTACTTGCCAACAGGGAATATTTATGTCACTTATATTGTATGCACTTGGTGAAAACTGCTTTTAGATAAAATATTTGTGGCGTTCCCGATCTTCAGGCACCCATATGGGGTCCATGTGGGACATTATTGCACCGGATAAAGATTTACGGTGCCTATACGTGGCACTTAGTGTACCTTTTTTGTCATCACAACACCCCATCCCGCTTGTACACAATGCAGTTCTAAAAATTCCCCCATTCTGAGCAGAGTACACGCTGATTTAAACTGCGTCTCAACGTACTTAAAGCTGTGATTTTACTCTCCCCATTTCCTTTCAGGAGCCGGGAGAACCGAGTACTTACAATCCATCTGAGCTTTTGGCATTTCTGGGTACACTTAGTAGAGCTAATCTAAAAAGTTCAATTTTAGTGCAATTGTAGCTTGCAAGGTTTTTGCTTTGTTGTGAAAATTTGGGACGTTCTTCGCAAGCTCAATTTCCTAAGTACTGCGTTAGACGCGACAAGTTTTGTCGTGAGCTCATGAATTTTATTCACTTGTTGCCTGTGTGGTTGTAGTGCTGGAAGTTGCACGCAAGAGCACTAGCAAAGCTAAGTGCAGAGAAGCGCAGTGAGTTCAGGATTTCTTTTTTTTTGAAGCTATTATTTCAACGTCTACAATCCCTGTTTGAACAAATGAATTGATTTGTGCTATCAGCAACTGGAGGAGACAGCTGAGATAGCAGCTGAGGTATCAGCAGACTTGCTCTGCCTGTCCGTAGCGACTGTGCTTACGTTTCAGCTATGCTCAGTATTTCTGCGAGATGAAACGTCATACATCTATGAGGTTAGATGACAAATTAACCTGCCTGGGCATAATAGAAACAGTAATCCCTATTGCCTCCAATTCACTTTCCTTTCAGCACGAACTCGATTACTATCAAATTGTACTGATCTGAGTACGTCTTCCCTGTGTGGAGCAGTAACTAGACCAGTGATTCCCAACGTGGGCCCCAGGGACCCCTTGGGGGCCCTGGAAGACTTGAAGGGGGCCCTGAGAAGGATTGGGGATTTAGGGGGTCCCTGGGAGCTTAGGGGGGCCCCAGGGGGTCCCTGGTATTCGGTGCCGCAGGACGAGAGCGCGCAGCCGTGCCTGTACGTAGTTTGGCTATGGAAATTAGCGAGACTCGTGTATCGTACCCCCGGCTGAAGTTGACGCGGCAACATCAAGGGAGGTCAAGTGAAGATTACGCCGTCACAGTAACAATGGTTCGCATTCTTTAACCGTGCCGGCCGTCCTGTCCTGCCCTAGCCTAAGCCTAAGACTGAACATGTGTTCTTCGATGTTATTGTGAGACGTTGGCGAGCTTGATACACAAGCGTAGCGCGCTATGACAGTTAACGTAAATAAGCGTCCCTTTGATGCTGCCGTCTCCGTTTCTGGCGGGGAAAAGATACACGAAATCCAATAGCTTGTTATCATTGCCCTGTCGTTTACCCTGATGTATCGGGCGAAAGTTTTTCTTACTATATTACGCTGCGTAGCGAATTCCAGCTACACTACAAAAAAGCCATTGGCGAAGGATAGCCTGACCGAAAGGCGAATTGTCCGATTTCTGTGCTTCGCCATCTGCTGCTGTGCCAAAGCGCAATTCAAAATGAATCTTTTTGATTTTTTTTCGCATTAGCGTACCACCCTGGCTCAAATCGGAGGGCTCGGAAAACTACAACCTGCAGGGGGCGATGACAGCTTCGCGGGGGCGGACAAGCGCGCCTGGGGAGTAATGGCGGGGAAAATGCTCAGTAGACACTGATTATTCTCTCCTGTGCGTTGACGGTGGAAAGTGATAATAGCTCTGCGATCCTTCTTGTGTCTTGTTTCCTCAGTGCTGTAGTTCTCATCTATTCGGCTATCCTGTTATATCAGCTGTTAGGAAACTGCTTTGTCGCGACTACGGACCTCTGCTGAAGTTCGACGAACTTCTTAAAAATACAAAGGTAAGTGTCTTGTAAGATTCTAGTTGAAACATGGCTCACGTTACCAGGAGATCAGCATTGCTTGAGCATTAAAATAGATTCAGTCGCAACCATAGGAGTATCTGTAAGAATAATAAGCTCTGATCTGCTAGTTTAGTGAGTACAGGGGATCCTTGACTGACGGCGGTCCTTCTGACTGTCCCAATGCGTCCCATCCTTCTTTAATACGTCGGCGGTAGCTTAACCCCCGAGCCCTCATCAACGCGAAAAGCACATCAATCAGTTTTGTACAGGTTGCCTTTTACATGTCTGAAACACTTGCCGTGGCTCTTCACTTAACGGGGACATCTTATAAGCACTACTTCTCAATTTGATTTCTACATCTAGTGTAGATACCTAACGGGATTCAAGAAGTCATATGCTCGCTACTACGGGTACTTAAACGACAAAGTGTGCCCATTTCATGACTATAGTGGACGTCTTTTTCTCGGCCGCTAACAGGCACGTTGCGCGCTATGTATTGTGCCTGAAGCTTATCGCCCGCTGGACTTCGGCAACGCCTAGTGCCGCTCCTTGTGATCATATTTCCCAGAGAAACTAAGCCACAGGCGGTGCTTTCTAAGAAACGCGCTCCGTAAACGCCAGCAGGTTTGCGCGACGACTCTCACGGCGTGTCAGGCTTCAGGACGGCCGACAGGGTCTGTCGCGGAAGTCTTAATCTAAGTTATAGCGCTCGACGACGTCACCCATTTTGCTATGCTTGGGCTTTGAACTAGCATCAGCCTCCGGTTGTTCGTCAACTTCTTCGGGAAAGGATTAGTTTGCTTATGTTTAACGACGCCTATGTTTAAGTAGCGAATGATAAAGCCACAAGTTCAGTAGCGCTCACCAGCAAAAAGGAGAATACACGCCCAGTTTGCTTTACAGGTGGGAGCATCTTACGACCGTCTGCCTTCCTTCCATACGCATGGCCTTGCGGTTCGCAAAAATAGCAAGGAAAATAGGCCTAGTACGGGAGGTGTAGATCTGTTTGAAGCAGTACTCAGTCAAACATTTGTATCCCCCACTCTTCACTGGTTTGATATCTAAAAAGACAGCCAGTAGCGGAGAGTTCGTCGTTGAACTGCGGGCATTGTTTGCCATCAGACCTTGGTGGGCGGAAGTATTTCCGAACTTGAAACCGTGCGAAATCTTGTCAGCCAGCCTACCTTCTCAAACATGACACGACAACACCAGGGATAGGGAGGATGTCCGCAAACCTGGGCAGAACATTTTATCGCGTGCTTTCCGTTGTCCGCCGCGCGAGGACAAGAACGACCCTGTCGCAACCTCATGCTTCATAGACTTATTTTGAGCCTATTTGTCCGTCGCTACCATCAGAAAAGAGCGGGGTGATCACATGAAAGCGATTTGCTCCCGCTTCCAGGACCGACGTAGAGGGACAGTGCCGTCCGGTACGGAATCCCCTGTGTTCTTACTGCGGGAGCTTAGATGACGCTTGGCTAATTGATTTCTTAATACCACTGTGCTACTGTCTGGCTCTGAACTTGTAAGTAACGAATGTAAATTTCTACAGATGGCAAAAGCAAAAAAGAAATGTAGGCAATACAACGTCGAATATCTAAGATACGGTTTTGCTGGTAGCCAACGCTGATAATCTCGTTGAACTTCACTGGTGATCGGCGTATCCCAGCCATCCGTTTCACACGTTGCCTGCCGCATCATCCATTTAGCTCTTACGACGAGGGGAGCTAGCAGTCCCATAGGGTCGTATAAGCGTGCCACAGCACTAAATAGCTCTCTCTTTGTAGTTACGACCTGCACGGGAACAGACACTTGGAATCGAACTGTGTCTGTTACGGAATCCCAGTAGAGGCCAAGCACATTCTCTACGCAAGACGTGCCTAGATTCAGATTGACGTAAGATTGCCAGCGATCTTCTTCAGGGAATGAACACAAGACATCCATGGACGTCGAGGCCCATTTAACTAGGGGAAAACCGCCTTTAAGCAAAGCTTCTTTCAGAGCTGCACAATATGTTATCGCTTCTTCGGGAGTCGAAAACGAATCCAGGTAGTTGTCGACGTAGAACTGTTGGCTGAACCGCAAAGCCATCTCCCGTGGTAGAAATTCGTAGATACAGCATAATAGCGCGTAACTGCATGAAGCAGGGCTGACGTCAAGCCAAACACCTGGCGCGTGAATTCATAAGTCCTCGGCGGAGTGTCAACAGTGTCGCACCAGAGAAATCGTAGGACGGAACGGTCTTAAACGGGGACACTGACTTGATGGAACATGCTCGCTATATCTGACGTCGCTGCGTCTGGCCGAAGGCGAAAACGAATCAGCAATGAGGTCAGGTGGCACAGCAGATCTGGCCCTTTGGATAAGCAATCATTTAACGAGAGGCCTTCAAATTCTGCTGAGGCATCGAAAACAACTCGACCTTGCCAGGTTTGGCGTGCTGGCGCACCGGATGATGGGGAAGATACCAAACTCGTCCGAATGGAAGATTTGCTTCATACGACGATACAGCACGAACAATTCCCGAACGAATGAGGTAGGAAATGGCGTCACAATACTGGTCGTGTAGAATTCTATCCGACAACAGCTTTCTGCGCAAAGAGACAAATTTTCCCAGCGCCAAGGGACGATTATAGGGGAGCTCTACACGATCTGTCTTCCATAACAAGCCTACCTCGTATCGACCATCAACGAACTGAAATGACGATGGCCACTCGATCGCGCGAGCAGGATTCATATCCTGACACTCCGTTATCGGTTTCGTTCCGAAGCTTTCAGTTTTCCAAAAGCGTTCATATATTTCTAACTCAGATTCAACATGGTCCCTTTCCTTGACGACAATCTCGTTAACAGTCCGCCGCACGAAATTTTGAAACGGTCTGATAGCTTGAGGCAGCCTACCTACGACGGTCCAACGCAATGGGGTTAGCATCCCGAGCGGATGGCCTTTGTGTTTTGGTTTCCGCAATGCCAGTGGCTGCATAATATCGAAATTATCCGCACCAATCAGCACTGAGACTCTCTTATAATCGACGGTACTCAAAGGAAGATCCCTTAGATGTGGCCACTTATTCTTTTCTTTACCCCAATTGACTACTCGGCAAGACAAATTCAAGGTCGGAACAACTAACGCGCCGTTAACCTTGAAACGCTGTCCGTCGTTTCGTCCGCAAATGTCGAAATCTACTGAGAATACTCTTAGCGAAGGATCCTGTCCGTGAAACGTAGAGATGCGCACGTTTGAGGGCTTCTTTTCCAAGTTCAGGGAACGAGCCATTTCGTCTGTCACTAGAGTCCCCTGGCTGCCACGGTCTAAAAGAGCGTAGGACTGCATAGACCGATTGTTAGCAAGAACAGTGATTGGAATCACTGAAAGGCAGATGGAGACGCGATCGACTGTATTTGTCCCAATCGTAGCAGTGTGGCTGCCGCCAGAATTAGCAACGGCATGCGAGTCTACTTTCGTCGGCCACACCCGAGAAGAGCCATGTAGTAAACGGTGGTGCTTCTGGTTACACCGCGGGGCATCACATCGCACCTTCTGCGGACAATGTCGCGCTTCGTGCACATCATCGAGACAGGCGAAACAACGTCCGTGCTCCTTCAAGATTTCGGCTCGACGGTTCGGAGTGAAGCTCAAGAACTGCGGACAGGCGGAAAGTAAGTGATCCCCTTGGCACAAGACACACGGTACATCGCTCACTACGGTAGTATTGTTCAGATGGGGACGGCGACTCTTTGATAGACGATTTGAAGGACGCTGCCTCACAGTCAGCGATTGGCTTCTGCTCGATTCAGCGGGCTCAACCATTCGATTCGTTAATACTATTTGCTCGAGCCATTGGTCCAAATCCTAAATCGTTGGTTCTCGAGGTCGGTTCTCAAATACTCGTCGCGCCCACTTCCGTTG
The DNA here is from genome assembly GCA_037903355.1 of Trichuris trichiura. Lineage (NCBI taxonomy): Eukaryota > Metazoa > Nematoda > Enoplea > Trichinellida > Trichuridae > Trichuris > Trichuris trichiura. The sequence goes on from JBAJFE010000052.1 coordinate 348,172, forward strand.
CAAATGGTATGTCAACTTCGGAACGACGGCGTGGAGTGGATATGCAGATTTCAGCTCGACCACTCGATCACGGGCGCGAAGGACATTCAACACGCCGTGTATTTCAAGGTAAAACCTTTCCACGTCAAGATCGCATCGGACCTTCACCGGTTCGATGTTTGACAGCTTCCGAAGGCAAGCAGCGATGACTGCGCTTGAATTTCCATACAAACGACGCAAATCCTGTAGCACATTAACGTAGGTTTCTGGGCTATGTAGCGAAGAAGCTAGTGCTGATCTCAGGGACGGTACCAGTAACTGACGAAGAATAGCCAACTGCTGGTTGTTCGAACCGACAACATTGTGCACAAGTGATTTGAAACTACTGATAAAAATGTCCCACTTGAGTGGATCGCCGTCAAACGGCTCAATGTGAATCGCGGGAGCCATCCCACTCAGCCACGAAGCGGGAGTCACAAACGATGTTTGACTCGATTCATTCATATGTGAAATCCAGTCATCAAGACTAGCTTGACGATCTTTGTTCGTGAAGGCACCACATTTGGGACTAGTGCCGTCAGTCAGACATTCATTAGACGCTTTCATCTCAACGGGTACAGTCTCAGAGGGGACAGTGGAAGGCATGACAGCAGGGGCGCTGGACGAACGATCCAGATTTGAACGAGCGGCAGGCGTCTGCTGGCTATCGGTGAAAGTCGATAAAGTAGCTGCGGCTGCAGGCGCAGGGCTAACGCGTAGGGAAACCAGTTCTTCTCTCAATTGACCCAAAAAAGAGTTCAAAGTAGCCGAAAGTTGATTCACCAACGTTTGGGCTTCGTTTGGAACGGGGACTGCATGGCTATCGAACTCCGCCGACATCTCTGGAGTAGATCTGCCAGAGGAACAACGAGGACTCGGGACTGTCCTGACCACGCGGGTCGACCTGCCACGACGAACACGGCCTAATCCCGTACTAAGACGAAGCGAGCGAGACGAACGAGGTGCGGGCATGATGACAATGCGAAACCGACGGAACCAGGGAAAGGATTTGATCTGAAGCTCTAGATGTCCCTGGTCCCGGCTCGAGGCACCAGAAAACTATGTCACGCAACGCGGCATAGTCAGGCGAACGATGATAGTTACCATGAGTTTATTCTACGTAAAATAAAACGAGCCGACAACGACGGGAACTGTTCATACACTGACTTAACGGTACGAGCGGTGATAACGACTAGTCAAAACCGGTCTGCTGGGAACCGGTTCTGACAGCGTTCCTTATCTGTCTATATGATTGCACGGAAAGCGAGCAAGCTGCCAAATGGAACGGTGGGATCCGTGACACCGGGAAAGAAGAGAAAACAAATAATTAGAACGAATAGAAATGGATTAAATTGAAATATATATGAAACAAAGAAAGAAAATAAAACGGAAAAAGAAAAATGAATGCAATATGGAAAAGCAGCGTTTCTACAACAAAGAAGAATGTTCGAAACAACGAAGACAATCTAGAAGCCATACGGAACAAGAAAAAGAATTGCGCTGACAGAGTCAAATGCGAAAACCTACCAACGGAACACTTTAAAAATGCCCGCTTTAAAATGCTCGGAAACGATAGATGGCATTCGCTGCCAAAATCATATTTACAACTTTAGACCGCTGATGACGGGTCTTGAATGACCCAAAAGCTATGGAGAATCTTTTATATACATAAACGGGAACCGATCCGTAATAAAGTTTTTCATTATGAAGATTTAACTTTCTAATGCTTTGCGTACTTCGCATGCTACTACTCGTTATTCTTTCTAATTTATCCAGCGGGTAAACAGTAAAGGCCTAGCTCCTCTGTTGCTAACGCCCATTTAGAAAGTAACGCTGCTCTTATCTCAGGCTGCCGAAAATGTGCGTATTTACTAATTCGACTGCTGAGATTAGATGGTCCTGGGACCACCCGGTCGTGTAGCTTATGATTTCGGTGAAGATGTAACATGAAATCGCTCTGCCGTTCACGGTGGTCCACATCAAGGTCATCAGATAAAACCAGTGCGCCGACTCGCAGCAGGCGGCACGGGAAGACAGTTAGGTAGAATCGCTCCGCCGCTCACGGTGGTCCGCATCAAGGTCATCAGCTAAAACCAGTTGGCCCACCCGCAGTGCTGGCGCGGGGCCAAGCGGAAGAACACGACAGCTATAAAACGGGAAGACTGAAGGAGGAGAGATCTTTTCCGGCAGAACGTGCGCTGTTCTTGTCATGTCCGCTGTGCAAATGAATAAAGCTTTTCATTCGTGCTACTGAGCGCGTGAAGTTTTACAAAGAGTATTCATATCTTTTTAAAAGTGCTGAAATTACTGCTTTAGTATCTTTGAATGTTGGCATAATTCTTTACGCGGTTCAGTTACTGGACCTTCAAAATTTTCCATTTTCAGGATCATCATGTGTCAAGGCCATCCTAAATGTTTTCAATATTACCCGAACCCCCTTTTAAGGAACAGTATTCACAATTTTCGCCAGTTCTCCCGGCATTTTGTTTTTCAGTATCTTCTGCCGCACCGAGTAGAAATGTACCCGTTAGAAGTGTTATTGGTCCTCGCGTAACAATGGCAGACGCATATGACGTTTACATGCGCAGCAATACTAAATTTCAAAAGGGGGAATATTGCATCTGATTATTGCTTCTTCGTTTAAAAACATGTGCTCTTATCATGTCAAGGAATCAGAAAACGATAAGTATCACATCTTGTATGATGACAAAACCTTAAACTCTGAGGCGATGAAGGCAACTGCTTCCTGCATCTGCCGTGTTTATGGGCGCTTCACGCGCTCAACGAGCATGCTGCTACATATGCATTTGGCTTGTTACTGTTCTCGCAGTTGCTATGTCTCGTCGATAAAGTTGCTATGTGACTCATCTATTCCCACTAATTTGTAGTGCTTTATTCTATTTAATCTCCTTTCTCTCTTATTTTATTTTCTCATGTCAGCGAGGTTTAAAAAACAATTTGACGAAATAGGGGATGCTTTTTAAACAGGTGTGTAGCTTTTTATGTTCAAGATGTATTAGTCTACGATGTACTTGTTCATTCCGCTAAGCTTCTCTTACGGGAAGACTGCTTCGCTAAAGAAAAAGCTAGCTTTGTTTTCTCAGACCCATCCAGACAACTTTCTAGCCATTGATAGTTAAATGACTGACGGAACAAAAACTAACAACTATTTTATCGTTGCCATCGAGCATTTGCGTAAACTAAATTTTGGGATTAAGACCTACATACCCTATTTAGCTATAAGAGAAGCCATTTAGCTATTTGAATAAGCAGGTTCCTTTTATGTGACATTTTTTCCGATCTATTAATATAACTTTTTCATAGGAAAATATGAAGATAATGGCAAGATATGCACTGCGCTCATTACCACCCCTTATTTTCGTGAGCTTAGACAACTGTCAGAAGCAACGATCATGGGAATGTCTGAGAACTGGTCGGTTAACTTTCAAGCAGGCTATCTGTGACGAAGGCAAATACTAAAGCTTACTGACCACTCGATCTAGATTAAGTTCCCACACTGTTATACCTCAAACGCATAAGAAACCATTCCGCTGCGTAATGCATTAACATTGGGCAGATATTTTAAGTGATACTAATTGGCAAAATCCCAGTGCACAAATAAAGCGAGAGCACATGGAGCAACCTGCGAGCACCGAACGACACATGTCAATGCGGTCAAGTCTACTGGGCTACACACTTTTTGGACAGAAATAGCAGGTAGCCCGTTACAAATCATCGGCTAAAGAAAAACTCGGTGCGATTATAACATGCAATTTGTTAATGTCATTAATACTGCAAGTGCGTCAGATGAAGTACATTGACGATCGGATATTTTCATGAACCGTCACGGCTCTGGTAAATTCAACGTTGTCTGAGTCTTTTTCCTTTCGTGAACCAAAAGAGTCGTCGCTGCTACCTCTGAAAAACAGAACAAGTCATTTAAAAGCAACCTCTTCAAAGAAAAAAGTATACGTGAGTAAATAGCAGTGGTTGCGAGAACGGTAACAAGCCAAATGAGCAAAATACACTGGAGCTGGAATGCTGACGGAACGCATGCAACGCCCATATACGTGACAAAGATAATACGAAATCGCCTGCATTGTGTTCGCATTGAAGTTATTGTCGTCGTACAAGACATGGTACTTCGCCGGTTTGCTGGTTCCCTGAAAGGATAATGCTTTTAAACAGAGAAGAGTGAACAGATGCAACACTCCTCACTTGAATTCCAGTATGGCTGCATAAATAAAAATCATATCCGTCTGCTGATGTCACACGACGATCAATCACTGTCCCAGCAGGTATATTTCTACCTTTCCCAACTGCCAAGCTGTCGTCTTTGCACATAAATCTTGCGTGATGTCTCTTTTGAACCACAACGTATGTTATTCCAGGACGATATCCTTTGTCCAAGCAACGACAGGCAGCGCGCAGAGCACGCAGTTCCTCGCGCAGTACCTTAACAGGGGATATTATTGCAACGGAAAAACTTTCTTTTTGCATCAGTCATTTTGTCACCTTTTTAAATTCACCTTCCGACACGCCATCGCGAAACAGTATGATTCGACTTGGTTTTCTGCCATTTGGGTTGGCAAACGCCCTTATCCGTTCGCGAAACTCATCCTCTAAATACAGAATTGTTTCCCATCTGTTCGGTTGTACGCGGATTGATGCTGCATATTCTGCGCAATTCACATCTATGTTACCAACCACAGCCGCAATGGATGGAGAATCTCTATCTGCCACATGAGGATGAGTTACATCAACTCCAAGCACTAATGTATCTTTGTCAGCCAAATTAGTCTTCACAAACGGATCCGCAAGTAAACGGGTGTTCACACCACCCATTTTCATATTTATCTTTAGAGCTAAATTTGTTGCCGTCATTACCGAACGCTTCACAACGACGTCGTGCAGTACTCTCTGCATGAAACACTGCGTCATTATGCCAAACTTCACGTCAGCCACACGTTTCACTTCCGAATATTCCTTCGTGTCGCTTAATGAGACGAACACCAAACGGCACACTTTATTATGTTCTTTGTATTCCGCCACAAGACGCTCCAAAACCTTCTCGAAAGCCGTAACATCTCGGACGGGCAATAGAATGTCTGCTTTGCGCCCCATATTAACTCCAAGATCATTGCATACTTTCGCCACATTTGCACAAAACTCGCCAACTTGCCCCAACGAACTTGGACGACCGAATGCAATAGCTGAGAAGTTGGCGCATTTCCCGCCTTGAACGAATTGTACGCCACGCATCTGCCATGTACCATTCGATGGTTCCACAACCGCTGAACGGCCGCCACGCTTATACTCCAATTTCGGTGGTGGCAAAACACGACCGGGAACTTCAACAAATGTACGAGCAATGTCCAAACCAAACTCTTTCAAAAATTCATCATTTTCCAAATTCGCCCGATACATCATTTCCATGCATACCTTCAAACGCGTTGGTGCATCCATGGCGCACTGTCGAATCACCAAAGTCGTTTGAAATCCGGACAATTTTCCCGCACCGTAACGTTGCTTCTCAGCCACGTTGCACACTTCCACTGGCAGATAGATGCTTCTATTCTTGCTACCTGCTTGCAGCGCCGGCATTCGGGGGTACCGCAGTTGTAAATACGTTTCCTTGAAATAATCAACCACGCTGATTTCACGGCCATCGCGCATTGTAAACATTTGCCGACTTGCGTCCGCAGCTATTCCGATAATTCGGTATTGTGCCCCGCACTGGCGATGAGTCACCGTCACACGTAGTCCTTTGACCGCACGACCGATGATCTTCAGCTCACCATCGGATAGCCTTGTGTTCGACTGAATCTGGTCGATTGAATAGCGAGGTGGCGACTGATCTGCGTTCAGCACATCGCATATATAATTGAGAACGGACTGTGGTCGGTAAAACGCGGCGTGACTGACATCAATGTTCACCATGGGTCTGTAGCCTTCGCCAACCCTCGCAGATGTGAATAAACCACGCCATAACTCCACGCCAAGCTTTAAGTTAACTCCAGATCTCGCCGGTACTTCGTAAGCACTGTTGCCGACAACACAAAATCGCTCTGCCCTACTGACAAGCGTGCAAGCACGACCTTGAGCGAGTACCACGTCGACTACTTGAATGGGACTCTGCTCCGAATCAGGTGACAAGCCAACGCCAGACTTTTGATCTTTGAAAATTAATTTTACCGATCCGGACTTCTTTATGCTAACTTTCACTTCGATTGGTCGATTTGAACGGAGTACTTGAACGTTCATTTCACTCTTGAACGCCGCGTTCTCTTTGATAGGTAGCGGCTCTTTTGAGAACAGAAGGGCTTCACCGTCGTAGGCTAGGCTGAACGGTTTTGTAAAAACCTTGCGATTTTTCTTGACCAGCTTCCAGAAGATGCTGCGTTTGTCATCTCTTGTAAGCTTCACTTTATCGCTGTCAATGTCGACGTGGTACTGTACCACCTCAATGACGCCAGTAGCAACCTTTTTCAGCTCGACGAAATTGGATACCAACTGAATTTGTTTGCCTTCCGTCCCATAGTCTGGTCGAGCAATTAGATTGCTTATAGTCAGCTCACTGACTGACGATGACAGTTCGCCGGATGTGGAAGTCATAATACAACCTGCAGCTCAAGCTCGACCAACAGGCAAGCAACGACACCTCAAGAACAACTTTGCTACAGTTAAATGATGTTCAAGGTCATTCGACTGCGCTGACTTTGAAGTGATGCCCAAGTTCATTCGATTTCCTTTAGCGCAAATAGCTTCGCGCAGCCTCAGCATGGAAATGTTCTTGGAGTAACTTTTATTATCTGCATTTTGCATTCGATTGGGAATAACGTCCTGTCTTTCTGAATTTGTGCCCACAGGTAACACGATTTGACGCCAGTAGACGCTGGGGGGTCTATGATGCTACGGCGGTGCCGGAAGTGTCAGGCGGCTAGTTCATAGCGTAATCTGCCGCTCTACAGCGACATAGCAGGTTATCAGCGGCACAACGGGAGGGACATTGTCGACAGGTTAAGTGAACACCTGCTGAGTTGTTAGCCGGCCAGCATAATGGAGCATCAGTGGCACATTCAGTGACCAGGTTATCGGTGTAACGGATTAGCGCCGAAGAATTCTGCTAAACTGCAACGTAATAGGCTCATGCAGTGACCGGGTTATTAGTCTAACGGATTAGCGCCGAAGTATTTCGTTACACTGCAATGTAATAGCGTCTGTTTGTGTCACTGGTGCGTGTAGTGACCTGTAGGAATTAGCGAAGGCGATGGAATGTAGCACCTGTGCGTGCATTGAAGCCACGGGAATCACAATGGGGCGTGCAGGTGTTCAAGCTGAGACCTCTTCTAGCAATTCGTGAAAAACATCGGAGGTCAACTGTCCGAGCTGCAGCGTGCCTTGACAGACTGAGTAAATCTCATTCTGCGTTAAGTCTGTCCCGGGATCTAGTGGTAACTTCCCATCGACAAGTGAAGGCAGCGTACATGTGGCACGAAGAAGGCGCAATATTCGTAGGGGCATCGACTGGCTGCAGGAAACAGTGCCAGACGAAGAGGCGGCTGTGCTTACCCTACGCAGCAAGGGACTGCTGCACAGCCAGGGCTCCTTCGGTTGCACACACGCTGACCGGACGAGGCGCCAGCGCCACAGTCGTTGTCGAGCGTTAACGTTTACTTCCTCTGACGCCTTCTGCGTGATTAGGTAGACCCCAGTGAACCCGTCAGATGCGCCTATAGCAAAATCGACGCGTCGCCTTCGTCAGGCTGAGCGCCTGCGTTATCAGTACGTGTGCTTTTTCCTTTTTTGTGTTACTCATTGCTCGCGTGTTCAGTGATCGCTAAATAAGGTTACTTTGCGCTATGCTTCTTGTCGTTTGCGCCACGGTCAAAACTGCATAACCCAACAGCAGCAACGAACACACGTTATGTTAAGGCAGTGATTCCCAACGTGGGCCCCAGGGACCCCTTGGGGGCCCTGGAAAACTTGAAGGGGGCCCTGAGAAGGATTGGGGATTTAGGGGGTCCCTGGTATTCGGTGCCGCAGGACGAGAGCGCGCAGCCGTGCCTGTACGTAGTTTGGCTATGGAAATTAGCGAGTCTCGTGTATCGTACCCCCGGCTGAAGTTGACGCGGCAACATCAAGGGAGGTCAAGTGAAGATTACGCCGTCACAGTAACAATGGTTCGCATTCTTTAACCGTGCCGGCCGTCCTGTCCTGCCCTAGCCTAAGCCTAAGACTGAACATGTGTTCTTCGATGTTACTGTGAGACGTTGGCGAGCTTGATACACAAGCGTAGCGCGCTATGACAGTTAACGTAAATAAGCGTCCCTTTGATGCTGCCGTCTCCGTTTCTGGCGGGAAAAAGATACACGAAATCCAATAGCTTGTTATCGTTGCCCTGTCGTTTACCCTGATGTATCGGGCGAAAGTTTTTCTTACTATATTACGCTGCGTAGCGAATTCCAGCCACACTACAAAAAAAGCCATTGGCGAAGGATAGCCTGACCGAAAGGCGAGTTGTCCGATTTCTGTGCTTCACCATCTGCTGCTGTGCCAAAGCGCAATTCAAAATGAATCTTTTTGATTTTTTTTCGCATTAGCGTACCACCCTGGCGCAAATCGGAGGGCTCGGAAAACTACAACCTGCAGGGGGCGATGACAGCTTCGCGGGGGCGGACAAGCGCGCCTGGGGAGTAATGGCGGGGAAAATGCTCAGTAGACACTGATTATTCTCTCCTGTGCGTTGACGGTGGAAAGTAATAATAGCTCTGCGATCCTTCTTGTGTCTTGTTTCCTCAGTGCTGTAGTTCTCATCTATTCAGCTATCCTGTTATATCAGCTGTTAGGAAACTGCTTTGTCGCGACTACGGACCTCTCCTGAAATTCGACGAACTTCTTAAAAATAGAAAGGTAAGTGTCTTGTAAGATTCTAGTTGAAACATGGCTCACGTTACCAGGAGATCAGCATTGCTTGAGCATTAAAATAGATTCAGTCGCAACCATAGGAGTATCTGTAAGAATAATAAGCTCTGATCTGCTAGTTTAGTGAGTACAGGGGATCCTTGACTGACGGCGGTCCTTCTGACTGTCCCAATGCGTCCCATCCTTCTTTAATACGTCGGCGGTAGCTTAACCCCCGAGCCCTCATCAACGCGAAAAGCACATCAATCAGTTTTGTACAGGTTACCTTTTACATGTCTGAAACACTTGCCGTGGCTCTTCACTTAACGGGGACATCTTATAAGCACTACTTCTCAATTTGATTTCTACATCTAGTGTAGATACCTAACGGGATTCAAGAAGTCATATGCTCGCTACTACGGGTACTTAAACGACGAAGTGTGCCCATTTCATGACTATAGTGGACGTCTTTTTCTCGGCCGCTAACAGGCACGTTGCGTGCTATGTATTGTGCCTGAAGCTTATCGCCCGCGGGACTTCGGCAACGCCTAGTGCCGCTCCTTGTGATCATATTTCCAAGAGAAACTAAGCCACAGGCAGTGCTTTCTAAGAAACGCGCTCCGTAAACGCCAGCAGGTTTGCGCGACGACTCTCACGGCGTGTCAGGCTTCAGGACGGCCGATAGGGTCCGTCGCAAAAATCTTAACGTAAGTCAGTGTTTCCCAACCTTTTTTGAGCCAGGGCCCCCTTTTGCGACCTTCAACTTGCCAGGGCCCCCCGTCATTCTCCCCAACGTAATTCTCCTGCTTCTGTTATCGTCAGGTGCGCCTACTGTGGTTAGGTTGTTGTCAATTTGTACAAGTAGTTCAGCACTTGAAAGAGCCGGCAGAATGTAGAATTGACTTCGCTGCCTACCGTATTTGCCAAAGAAAAAACAGTTAACCCGGGCCATCTTTAAAAACCTTATTAACCTGCGGATCTTGTCAGCCGCAAGTAGGACCCCATGGTTTGCGCTGTGAAAGTTGAGTGTGCGGCTGGAAAACCTGGCGATGCGAAGTCGACGCTGAATTTCTTTTCTACACTAGAGCAAAATGGCTAGTAAGGAAGCCAGCCAGCTGCCATATACGGCGAATTCTCCTAGCGATATTCGAAGCCGTTAACGCCATAAATTCTTTATTTGGCACTGAAGGCGTTCTTTTCGTATTACTGGACTTAATCCGGCTAACTGCAGATCAGGGAGCATTCAGAGTACAAGCGCGGCATTGGGTTTCCTCTTCCTTAATTTTTCGGGCTGTTAGCAATGGTAGCGCAAATTGTAATTGAGTCTGCAATGCTGTTCTCAGTGCTGCGCAACAATGAATCTAAATTCAATATTTCTTCGGAGCAAGACGACAGCCGCTTGATCTTACCTCACTTAGTGCGACGGTTGGGTCTGCTGCAATGCTAATAATTTATCCACGTCCGGCTCGATAGTCGTCAGAAGTAATCTCAAGTCGCCTCGCCTGACTATCTGTAAGCGGTTTCTTTTTTTTCCGAGAAGGTCCGTTACCCCACTAAATCCGCGTTCAACCAAATAGGACGACGGAAAATGGATGAGGAACTTCTTAGCTACGTTCCATAGCCTGGGATACAGCTGTCTGATTTCCTGCTGCAGCCAGAAACTGGTATATCCGCTCTTCATCTTGGGCTTCAGCTCCTCGTTGGCTTGCATCTCAATGAGCTCTTCCTGGTAAGCCACTTCAACCTCGGCGAGGCATGTAAACGGGTCCAAAGCCCAGTCCGGTATCGTCATGGACAAAATATCTCTGTACCTTTCGCGCATGTCCTCATGGAGCATGCTGAGATGGTCACAGAAGGAGCGTATGACATCGTCAGGGAGGCCGCCATTCTTCTTGAAGTCGTCAAGGTTAGGGAACTGGCGGTACTCTCCGCGCCCCAGGTTTTGGCGGAAAATGGAAAGCTTGTCGATGAAAGCCTTTACAACCGTCTTCGTCTTGATAAGATTCAGTTGATCTCCTTGCAACTGCAAATTCATCTCGTTAAACTTTAAGTAGAGGTCCGCCATGTAAGCTATTTCAGCTCTCGATTTCTCCACGTTGTCGCGTAATTCCGTATCTTCAGTTTTGAAAAACAGTACGACGGTGTCAAAAAGGGCATAGAAGCGGCTCAAGCAGGCGCCCCTTGAAAGCCAGCGTACTTCTGTGTGAAGCAGGAGCCGGTTAAAATCTTCGTCATTTTCTTCGCACAGTTGGCTGAACAATCTCTCTCTCTCAAGGCACTGTTTTTGATTTTATTAACCGCAGTGATCACGTACTGCAGCGAACGGTGCAGTCTGTCACTGAGCCGCTTCGCCACCAGATGTTGCCGGTGAATTACGCAGTGCACGGCCAGCAAATCCGGTACCTTTTCTTTTAGATACGAAAGGAACCCGCGATGGCGTCCAAGCATTGACGGGGCTCCATCCGTCGCGACAGCGATTACGTTCGTTAGTGGTATCTCCTTTCTCTTTAAAAAGTCTTCTACAGTACGAAATATTGATTCTCCTCTAGTGTCAGTCAGCAGTTCTCTTGCGAAGAGTAACTCCTGAACTAACTTGCCTTCCTTGATGAACCTAACATAGGCCAGCAGCAGCGCTTCGTTATGTGGCAACGTCGACTCATCCACCTGTAAAGAAAATTCCTCTGTTCTCAAGAGGTTGCAGAGCGTATTCTCCACATCAGCGCTCATTTCATCAATACGTCGCTGCACCGTATTGTTGCTTAAGGGAATCTTTTTAATTATTTCAGTTGCAGGAATGCGCAACACAGTACGCAGCACTTCCGAAACAGCCGGCAGTATCAGTTCTTCTCCGATGGCATGCGGCTTTCCAGATTTCGCGATTAAGAGGGAGATGTTATAGGACGCGCGCAATCCGTCGGTGTTTCGTCTTGATGCGGATGAAAAAATCCCTGGCAGTTTAGGTCGCTTTTGGAAGTTATCTCGAAGAGATTGGAAGTAAGAAAGGTCTTTATTGGCCTTGTCACCGTGCATCGTTTTCAGGTGTTTTACTAATTTTGAGGGCTTCATCAGTTCATTCGCAAAAGCCTTTTCACAGATCAAGCAAAATGGTTGCTGCGAATTCGAGGGTGACGGTATAAAACCGTATCTTAGATATTCGACGTTGTATTGCCTACATTTCTTTTTTGCTTCTGCCATCTGTAGAAATTTACATCCGTTACTAACAAGTTCAGAGCCAGACAGTAGCACAGTGGTATTAAGAAATCAATTAGCCAAGCGTCATCTAAGCTCCCGCAGTAAGAACACAGGGGATTCCGTACCGGACGGCACTGTCCCTCTACGTCGGTCCTGGAAGCGGGAGCAGATCGCTTTCATGTGATCACCCCGCTCTTTTCTGATGGTAGCGACGGACAAATAGGCTCAAAATAAGTCTATGAAGCATGAGGTTGCGACAGGGTCGTTCTTGTCCTCGCGCGGCGGACAACGGAAAGCACGCGATAAAATTTTCTGCCCAGGTTTGCGGACATCCTCCCTCTCCCTGGTGTTGTCGTGTCATGTTTGAGAAGGTAGGCTGGCTGACAAGATTTCGCACGGTTTCAAGTTCGGAAATACTTCCGCCCACCAAGGTCTGATGGCAAACAATGCCCGCAGTTCAACGACGAACTCTCCGCTACTGGCTGTCTTTTTAGATATCAAACCAGTGAAGAGTGGGGGATACAAATGTTTGACTGAGTACTGCTTCAAACAGATCTACACCTCCCGTACTAGGCCTATTTTCCTTGCTATTTTTGCGAACCGCAAGGCCATGCGTAAGGAAGGAAGGCAGACGGTCGTAAGATGCTCCCACCTGTAAAGCAAACTGGGCGTGTATTCTCCTTTTTGCTGGTGAGCGCTACTGAACTTGTGGCTTTATCATTCGCTACTTAAACATAGGCGTGGTTAAACATAAGCAAACTAATCCTTTCCCGAAGAAGTTGACGAACAACCGGAGGCTGATGCTAGTTCAAAGCCCAAGCATAGCAAAATGGGTGACGTCGTCGAGCGCTATAACTTAGGTTAAGACTTCCGCGACGGACCCTGTCGGCCGTCCTGAAGCCTGACACGCCGTGAGAGTCGTCGCGGAAACCTGCTGGCGTTTACGGAGCGCGTTCTTAGAAAGCACTGCCTGTGGCTTAGTTTCTCTGGGAAATATGATCACAAGGAGCGGCACTAGGCGTTGCCGAAGTCCCGCGGGCGATAAGCTTCAGGCACAATACATAGCGCGCGACGTGCCTGTTAGCGGCCGAGAAAAAGACGTCCACTATAGTCATGAAATGGGCACACTTCGTCGTTTAAGTACCCGTAGTAGCGAGCATATGACTTCTTGAAATCCCGTTAGGTATCTACACTAGATGTAGAAATCAAACTGAGAAGTAGTGCTTATAAGATGTCCCCGTTAAGTGAAGAGCCACGGCAAGTGTTTCAGACATGTAAAAGGTAACCTGTACAAAACTGATTGATGTGCTTTTCGCGTTGATGAGGGCTCGGGGGTTAAGCTACCGCCGACGTATTAAAGAAGGATGGGACGCACTGGGACAGTCAGAAGGACCGCCGTCAGTCAAGGATCCCCTGTACTCACTAAACTAGCAGATCAGAGCTTATTATTCTTACAGATACTCCTATGGTTGCGACTGAATCTATTTTAATGCTCAAGCAATGCTGATCTCCTGGTAACGTGAGCCATGTTTCAACTAGAATCTTACAAGACACTTACCTTTGTATTTTTAAGAAGTTCGTCGAACTTCAGCAGAGGTCCGTAGTCGCGACAAAGCAGTTTCCTAACAGCTGATATAACAGGATAGCCGAATAGATGAGAACTACAGCACTGAGGAAACAAGACACAAGAAGGATCGCAGAGCTATTATCACTTTCCACCGTCAACGCACAGGAGAGAATCAGTGTCTACTGAGCATTTTCCCCGCCATTACTCCCCAGGCGCGCTTGTCCGCCCCCGCGAAGCTGTCATCGCCCCCTGCAGGTTGTAGTCTTCCGAGCCCTCCGATTTGCGCCAGGGTGGTACGCTAATGCGAAAAAAAATCAAAAAGATTCATTTTGAATTGCGCTTTGGCACAGCAGCAGATGGCGAAGCACAGAAATCGGACAATTCGCCTTTCGGTCAGGCTATCCTTTGCCAATGGCTTTTTTTGTAGTGTAGCTGGAATTCGCTACGCAGCGTAATATAGTAAGAAAAACTTTCGTCCGATACATCAGGGTAAACGACAGGGCAATGATAACAAGCTATTGGATTTCGTGTATCTTTTTCCCGCCAGAAACGGAGACGGCAGCATCAAAGGGACGCTTATTTACGTTAACTGTCATAGCGCGCTACGCTTGTGTATGAAGCTCGCCAACGTCTCACAATAACATCGAAGAACACATGTTCAGTGTTAGGCTTAGGCTAGGGCAGGACAAGACGGCCGGCACGGTTAAAGAATGCGAACCATTGTTACTGTGACGGCGTAATCTTCACCTGACCTCCATTGATGTTGCCGCGTCAACTTCAGCCGGGGGTACGATACACGAGACTCGCTAATTTCCATAGCCAAACTACGTACAGGCACGGCTGCGCGCTCTCGTCCTGCGGCACCGAATACCAGGGACCCCCTAAATCCCCAATCCTTCTCAGGGCCCCCTTCAAGTTTTCCAGGGCCCCCAAGGGGTCCCTGGGGCCCACGTTGGGAATCACTGCCTTAACATAACGTGTGTTCGTTGCTGCTGTTGGGTTATGCAGTTTTGACCGTGGCGCAAACGACAAGAAGCATAGCGCAAAGTAACCTTATTTAGCGATCACTGAACACGCGAGCAATGAGTAACACAAAAAAGGAAAAAGCACACGTACTGATAACGCAGGCGCTCAGCCTGACGAAGGCGACGCGTCGATTTTGCTATAGGCGCATCTGACGGGTTCACTGGGGTCTACCTAATCACGCAGAAGGCGTCAGAGGAAGTAAACGTTAACGCTCGACAACGACTGTGGCGCTGGCGCCTCGTCCGGTCAGCGTGTGTGCAACCGAAGGAGCCCTGGCTGTGCAGCAGTCCCTTGCTGCGTAGGGTAAGCACAGCCGCCTCTTCGTCTGGCACTGTTTCCTGCAGCCAGTCGATGCCCCTACGAATATTGCGCCTTCTTCGTGCCACATGTACGCTGCCTTCACTTGTCGATGGGAAGTTACCACTAGATCCCGGGACAGACTTAACGCAGAATGAGATTTACTCAGTCTGTCAAGGCACGCTGCAGCTCGGACAGTTGACCTCCGATGTTTTTCACGAATTGCTAGAAGAGGTCTCAGCTTGAACACCTGCACGCCCCATTGTGATTCCCGTGGCTTCAATGCACGCACAGGTGCTACATTCCATCGCCTTCGCTAATTCCTACAGGTCACTACACGCACCAGTGACACAAACAGACGCTATTACATTGCAGTGTAACGAAATACTTCGGCGCTAATCCGTTAGACTAATAACCCGGTCACTGCATGAGCCTATTACGTTGCAGTTTAGCAGAATTCTTCGGCGCTAATCCGTTACACCGATAACCTGGTCACTGAATGTGCCACTGATGCTCCATTATGCTGGCCGGCTAACAACTCAGCAGGTGTTCACTTAACCTGTCGACAATGTCCCTCCCGTTGTGCCGCTGATAACCTGCTATGTCGCTGTAGAGCGGCAGATTACGCTATGAACTAGCCGCCTGACACTTCCGGCACCGCCGTAGCATCATAGACCCCCCAGCGTCTACTGGCGTCAAATCGTGTTACCTGTGGGCACAAATTCAGAAAGACAGGACGTTATTCCCAATCGAATGCAAAATGCAGATAATAAAAGTTACTCCAAGAACATTTCCATGCTGAGGCTGCGCGAAGCTATTTGCGCTAAAGGAAATCGAA
This sequence comes from Trichuris trichiura, assembly GCA_037903355.1. Taxonomy (NCBI): domain Eukaryota; kingdom Metazoa; phylum Nematoda; class Enoplea; order Trichinellida; family Trichuridae; genus Trichuris; species Trichuris trichiura. The sequence goes on from JBAJFE010000052.1 coordinate 364,014, forward strand.
TGAACTTGGGCATCACTTCAAAGTCAGCGCAGTCGAATGACCTTGAACATCATTTAACTGTAGCAAAGTTGTTCTTGAGGTGTCGTTGCTTGCCTGTTGGTCGAGCTTGAGCTGCAGGTTGTATTATGACTTCCACATCCGGCGAACTGTCATCGTCAGTCAGTGAGCTGACTATAAGCAATCTAATTGCTCGACCAGACTATGGGACGGAAGGCAAACAAATTCAGTTGGTATCCAATTTCGTCGAGCTGAAAAAGGTTGCTACTGGCGTCATTGAGGTGGTACAGTACCACGTCGACATTGACAGCGATAAAGTGAAGCTTACAAGAGATGACAAACGCAGCATCTTCTGGAAGCTGGTCAAGAAAAATCGCAAGGTTTTTACAAAACCGTTCAGCCTAGCCTACGACGGTGAAGCCCTTCTGTTCTCTAAAGAGCCGCTACCTATCAAAGAGAACGCGGCGTTCAAGAGTGAAATGAACGTTCAAGTACTCCGTTCAAATCGACCAATCGAAGTGAAAGTTAGCATAAAGAAGTCCGGATCGGTAAAATTAATTTTCAAAGATCAAAAGTCTGGCGTTGGCTTGTCACCTGATTCGGAGCAGAGTCCCATTCAAGTAGTCGACGTGGTACTCGCTCAAGGTCGTGCTTGCACGCTTGTCAGTAGGGCAGAGCGATTTTGTGTTGTCGGCAACAGTGCTTACGAAGTACCGGCGAGATCTGGAGTTAACTTAAAGCTTGGCGTGGAGTTATGGCGTGGTTTATTCATATCTGCGAGGGTTGGCGAAGGCTACAGACCCATGGTGAACATTGATGTCAGTCACGCCGCGTTTTACCGACCACAGTCCGTTCTCAATTATATATGCGATGTGCTGAACGCAGATCAGTCGCCACCTCGCTATTCAATCGACCAGATTCAGTCGAACACAAGGCTATCCGATGGTGAGCTGAAGATCATCGGTCGTGCGGTCAAAGGACTACGTGTGACGGTGACTCATCGCCAGTGCGGGGCACAATACCGAATTATCGGAATAGCTGCGGACGCAAGTCGGCAAATGTTTACAATGCGCGATGGCCGTGAAATCAGCGTGGTTGATTATTTCAAGGAAACGTATTTACAACTGCGGTACCCCCGAATGCCGGCGCTGCAAGCAGGTAGCAAGAATAGAAGCATCTATCTGCCAGTGGAAGTGTGCAACGTGGCCGAGAAGCAACGTTACGGTGCGGGAAAATTGTCCGGATTTCAAACGACTTTGGTGATTCGACAGTGCGCCATGGATGCACCAACGCGTTTGAAGGTATGCATGGAAATGATGTATCGGGCGAATTTGGAAAATGATGAATTTTTGAAAGAGTTTGGTTTGGACATTGCTCGTACATTTGTTGAAGTTCCCGGTCGTGTTTTGCCACCACCGAAATTGGAGTATAAGCGTGGCGGCCGTTCAGCGGTTGTGGAACCATCGAATGGTACATGGCAGATGCGTGGCGTACAATTCGTTCAAGGCGGGAAATGCGCCAACTTCTCAGCTATTGCATTCGGTCGTCCAAGTTCGTTGGGGCAAGTTGGCGAGTTTTGTGCAAATGTGGCGAAAGTATGCAATGATCTTGGAGTTAATATGGGGCGCAAAGCAGACATTCTATTGCCCGTCCGAGATGTTACGGCTTTCGAGAAGGTTTTGGAGCGTCTTGTGGCGGAATACAAAGAACATAATAAAGTGTGCCGTTTGGTGTTCGTCTCATTAAGCGACACGAAGGAATATTCGGAAGTGAAACGTGTGGCTGACGTGAAGTTTGGCATAATGACGCAGTGTTTCATGCAGAGAGTACTGCACGACGTCGTTGTGAAGCGTTCGGTAATGACGGCAACAAATTTAGCTCTAAAGATAAATATGAAAATGGGTGGTGTGAACACCCGTTTACTTGCGGATCCGTTTGTGAAGACTAATTTGGCTGACAAAGATACATTAGTGCTTGGAGTTGATGTAACTCATCCTCATGTGGCAGATAGAGATTCTCCATCCATTGCGGCTGTGGTTGGTAACATAGATGTGAATTGCGCAGAATATGCAGCATCAATCCGCGTACAACCGAACAGATGGGAAACAATTCTGTATTTAGAGGATGAGTTTCGCGAACGGATAAGGGCGTTTGCCAACCCAAATGGCAGAAAACCAAGTCGAATCATACTGTTTCGCGATGGCGTGTCGGAAGGTGAATTTAAAAAGGTGACAAAATGACTGATGCAAAAAGAAAGTTTTTCCGTTGCAATAATATCCCCTGTTAAGGTACTGCGCGAGGAACTGCGTGCTCTGCGCGCTGCCTGTCGTTGCTTGGACAAAGGATATCGTCCTGGAATAACATACGTTGTGGTTCAAAAGAGACATCACGCAAGATTTATGTGCAAAGACGACAGCTTGGCAGTTGGGAAAGGTAGAAATATACCTGCTGGGACAGTGATTGATCGTCGTGTGACATCAGCAGACGGATATGATTTTTATTTATGCAGCCATACTGGAATTCAAGTGAGGAGTGTTGCATCTGTTCACTCTTCTCTGTTTAAAAGCATTATCCTTTCAGGGAACCAGCAAACCGGCGAAGTACCATGTCTTGTACGACGACAATAACTTCAATGCGAACACAATGCAGGCGATTTCGTATTATCTTTGTCACGTATATGGGCGTTGCATGCGTTCCGTCAGCATTCCAGCTCCAGTGTATTTTGCTCATTTGGCTTGTTACCGTTCTCGCAACCACTGCTATTTACTCACGTATACTTTTTTCTTTGAAGAGGTTGCTTTTAAATGACTTGTTCTGTTTTTCAGAGGTAGCAGCGACGACTCTTTTGGTTCACGAAAGGAAAAAGACTCAGACAACGTTGAATTTACCAGAGCCGTGACGGTTCATGAAAATATCCGATCGTCAATGTACTTCATCTGACGCACTTGCAGTATTAATGACATTAACAAATTGCATGTTATAATCGCACCGAGTTTTTCTTTAGCCGATGATTTGTAACGGGCTACCTGCTATTTCTGTCCAAAAAGTGTGTAGCCCAGTAGACTTGACCGCATTGACATGTGTCGTTCGGTGCTCGCAGGTTGCTCCATGTGCTCTCGCTTTATTTGTGCACTGGGATTTTGCCAATTAGTATCACTTAAAATATCTGCCCAATGTTAATGCATTACGCAGCGGAATGGTTTCTTATGCGTTTGAGGTATAACAGTGTGGGAACTTAATCTAGATCGAGTGGTCAGTAAGCTTTAGTATTTGCCTTCGTCACAGATAGCCTGCTTGAAAGTTAACCGACCAGTTCTCAGACATTCCCATGATCGTTGCTTCTGACAGTTGTCTAAGCTCACGAAAATAAGGGGTGGTAATGAGCGCAGTGCATATCTTGCCATTATCTTCATATTTTCCTATGAAAAAGTTATATTAATAGATCGGAAAAAATGTCACATAAAAGGAACCTGCTTATTCAAATAGCTAAATGGCTTCTCTTATAGCTAAATAGGGTATGTAGGTCTTAATCCCAAAATTTAGTTTACGCAAATGCTCGATGGCAACGATAAAATAGTTGTTAGTTTTTGTTCCGTCAGTCATTTAACTATCAATGGCTAGAAAGTTGTCTGGATGGGTCTGAGAAAACAAAGCTAGCTTTTTCTTTAGCGAAGCAGTCTTCCCGTAAGAGAAGCTTAGCGGAATGAACAAGTACATCGTAGACTAATACATCTTGAACATAAAAAGCTACACACCTGTTTAAAAAGCATCCCCTATTTCGTCAAATTGTTTTTTAAACCTCGCTGACATGAGAAAATAAAATAAGAGAGAAAGGAGATTAAATAGAATAAAGCACTACAAATTAGTGGGAATAGATGAGTCACATAGCAACTTTATCGACGAGACATAGCAACTGCGAGAACAGTAACAAGCCAAATGCATATGTAGCAGCATGCTCGTTGAGCGCGTGAAGCGCCCATAAACACGGCAGATGCAGGAAGCAGTTGCCTTCATCGCCTCAGAGTTTAAGGTTTTGTCATCATACAAGATGTGATACTTATCGTTTTCTGATTCCTTGACATGATAAGAGCACATGTTTTTAAACGAAGAAGCAATAATCAGATGCAATATTCCCCCTTTTGAAATTTAGTATTGCTGCGCATGTAAACGTCATATGCGTCTGCCATTGTTACGCGAGGACCAATAACACTTCTAACGGGTACATTTCTACTCGGTGCGGCAGAAGATACTGAAAAACAAAATGCCGGGAGAACTGGCGAAAATTGTGAATACTGTTCCTTAAAAGGGGGTTCGGGTAATATTGAAAACATTTAGGATGGCCTTGACACATGATGATCCTGAAAATGGAAAATTTTGAAGGTCCAGTAACTGAACCGCGTAAAGAATTATGCCAACATTCAAAGATACTAAAGCAGTAATTTCAGCACTTTTAAAAAGATATGAATACTCTTTGTAAAACTTCACGCGCTCAGTAGCACGAATGAAAAGCTTTATTCATTTGCACAGCGGACATGACAAGAACAGCGCACGTTCTGCCGGAAAAGATCTCTCCTCCTTCAGTCTTCCCGTTTTATAGCTGTCGTGTTCTTCCGCTTGGCCCCGCGCCAGCACTGCGGGTGGGCCAACTGGTTTTAGCTGATGACCTTGATGCGGACCACCGTGAGCGGCGGAGCGATTCTACCTAACTGTCTTCCCGTGCCGCCTGCTGCGAGTCGGCGCACTGGTTTTATCTGATGACCTTGATGTGGACCACCGTGAACGGCAGAGCGATTTCATGTTACATCTTCACCGAAATCATAAGCTACACGACCGGGTGGTCTCAGGACCATCTAATCTCAGCAGTCGAATTAGTAAATACGCACATTTTCGGCAGCCTGAGATAAGAGCAGCGTTACTTTCTAAATGGGCGTTAGCAACAGAGGAGCTAGGCCTTTACTGTTTACCCGCTGGATAAATTAGAAAGAATAACGAGTAGTAGCATGCGAAGTACGCAAAGCATTAGAAAGTTAAATCTTCATAATGAAAAAACTTTATTACGGATCGGTTCCCGTTTATGTATATAAAAGATTCTCCATAGCTTTCGGGTCATTCAAGACCCGTCATCAGCGGTCTAAAGTTGTAAATATGATTTTGGCAGCGAATGCCATCTATCGTTTCCGAGCATTTTAAAGCGGGCATTTTTAAAGTTTTCCGTTGGTAGGTTTTCGCATTTGACTCTGTCAGCGCAATTCTTTTTCTTGTTCCGTATGGCTTCCAGATTGTCTTCGTTGTTTCGAACATTCTTCTTTGTTGTTGAAACGCTGCTTTTCCATATTGCATTCATTTTTCTTTTTCCGTTTTATTTTCTTTCTTTGTTTCATATATATTTCAATTTAATCCATTTCTATTCGTTCTAATTATTTGTTTTCTCTTCTTTCCCGGTGTCACGGATCCCACCGTTCCATTTGGCAGCTTGCTCGCTTTCCGTGCAATCATATAGACAGATAAGGAACGCTGTCAGAACCGGTTCCCAGCAGACCGGTTTTGACTAGTCGTTATCACCGCTCGTACCGTTAAGTCAGTGTATGAACAGTTCCCGTCGTTGTCGGCTCGTTTTATTTTACGTAGAATAAACTCATGGTAACTATCATCGTTCGCCTGACTATGCCGCGTTGCGTGACATAGTTTTCTCGTGCCTCGAGCCGGGACCAGGGACATCTAGAGCTTCAGATCAAATCCTTTCCCTGGTTCCGTCGGTTTCGCATTGTCATCATGCCCGCACCTCGTTCGTCTCGCTCGCTTCGTCTTAGTACGGGATTAGGCCGTGTTCGTCGTGGCAGGTCGACCCGCGTGGTCAGGACAGTCCCGAGTCCTTGTTCCTCTGGCAGATCAACTCCAGAGATGTCGGCGGAGTTCGATAGCCCTGCAATCCCCGTTCCAAACGAAGCCCAAACGTTAGTGAATCAACTTTCGGCTACTTTGAACTCTTTTTTGGGTCAATTGAGAGAAGAACTGGTTTCCCTACGCGTTAGCCCTGCGCCTGCAGCCGCAGCTACTTTATCGACTTTCACCGATAGCCAGCAGACGCCTGCCGCTCGTTCAAATCTGGATCGTTCGTCCAGCGCCCCTGCTGTCATGCCTTCCACTGTCCCCTCTGAGACTGTACCCGTTGAGATGAAAGCGTCTAATGAATGTCTGACTGACGGCACTAGTCCCAAATGTGGTGCCTTCACGAACAAAGATCGTCAAGCTAGTCTTGATGACTGGATTTCACATATGAATGAATCGAGTCAAACATCGTTTGTGACTCCCGCTTCGTGGCTGAGTGGGATGGCTCCCGCGATTCACATTGAGCCGTTTGACGGCGATCCACTCAAGTGGGACATTTTTATCAGTAGTTTCAAATCACTTGTGCACAATGTTGTCGGTTCGAACAACCAGCAGTTGGCTATTCTTCGTCAGTTACTGGTACCGTCCCTGAGATCAGCACTAGCTTCTTCGCTACATAGCCCAGAAACCTACGTTAATGTGCTACAGGATTTGCGTCGTTTGTATGGAAATTCAAGCGCAGTCATCGCTGCTTGCCTTCGGAAGCTGTCAAACATCGAACCGGTGAAGGTCCGATGCGATCTTGACGTGGAAAGGTTTTACCTTGAAATACACGGCGTGTTGAATGTCCTTCGCGCCCGTGATCGAGTGGTCGAGCTGAAATCTGCATATCCACTCCACGCCGTCGTTCCGAAGTTGACATACCATTTGCAACGGAAGTGGGCGCGACGAGTATTTGAGAACCGACCTCGAGAACCAACGATTTAGGATTTGGACCAATGGCTCGAGCAAATAGTATTAACGAATCGAATGGTTGAGCCCGCTGAATCGAGCAGAAGCCAATCGCTGACTGTGAGGCAGCGTCCTTCAAATCGTCTATCAAAGAGTCGCCGTCCCCATCTGAACAATACTACCGTAGTGAGCGATGTACCGTGTGTCTTGTGCCAAGGGGATCACTTACTTTCCGCCTCTCCGCAGTTCTTGAGCTTCACTCCGAACCGTCGAGCCGAAATCTTGAAGGAGCACGGACGTTGTTTCGCCTGTCTCGATGATGTGCACGAAGCGCGACATTGTCCGCAGAAGGTGCGATGTGAAGCCCCGCGCTGTAACCAGAAGCACCACCGTTTACTACATGGCTCTTCTCGGGTGTGGCCGACGAAAGTAGACTCGCATGCCGTTGCTAATTCTGGCGGCAGCCACACTGCTACGATTGGGACAAATACAGTCGATCGCGTCTCCATCTGCCTTTCAGTGATTCCAATCACTGTTCTTGCTAACAATCGGTCTATGCAGTCCTACGCTCTTTTAGACCGTGGCAGCCAGGGGACTCTAGTGACAGACGAAATGGCTCGTTCCCTGAACTTGGAAAAGAAGCCCTCAAACGTGCGCATCTCTACGTTTCACGGACAGGATCCTTCGCTAAGAGTATTCTCAGTAGATTTCGACATTTGCGGACGAAACGACGGACAGCGTTTCAAGGTTAACGGCGCGTTAGTTGTTCCGACCTTGAATTTGTCTTGCCGAGTAGTCAATTGGGGTAAAGAAAAGAATAAGTGGCCACATCTAAGGGATCTTCCTTTGAGTACCGTCGATTATAAGAGAGTCTCAGTGCTGATTGGTGCGGATAATTTCGATATTATGCAGCCACTGGCATTGCGGAAACCAAAACACAAAGGCCATCCGCTCGGGATGCTAACCCCATTGCGTTGGACCGTCGTAGGTAGGCTGCCTCAAGCTATCAGACCGTTTCAAAATTTCGTGCGGCGGACTGTTAACGAGATTGTCGTCAAGGAAAGGGACCATGTTGAATCTGAGTTAGAAATATATGAACGCTTTTGGAAAACTGAAAGCTTCGGAACGAAACCGATAACGGAGTGTCAGGATATGAATCCTGCTCGCGCGATCGAGTGGCCATCGTCATTTCAGTTCGTTGATGGTCGATACGAGGTAGGCTTGTTATGGAAGACAGATCGTGTAGAGCTCCCCTATAATCGTCCCTTGGCGCTGGGAAAATTTGTCTCTTTGCGCAGAAAGCTGTTGTCGGATAGAATTCTACACGACCAGTATTGTGACGCCATTTCCTACCTCATTCGTTCGGGAATTGTTCGTGCTGTATCGTCGTATGAAGCAAATCTTCCATTCGGACGAGTTTGGTATCTTCCCCATCATCCGGTGCGCCAGCACGCCAAACCTGGCAAGGTCGAGTTGTTTTCGATGCCTCAGCAGAATTTGAAGGCCTCTCGTTAAATGATTGCTTATCCAAAGGGCCAGATCTGCTGTGCCACCTGACCTCATTGCTGATTCGTTTTCGCCTTCGGCCAGACGCAGCGACGTCAGATATAGCGAGCATGTTCCATCAAGTCAGTGTCCCCGTTGAAGACCGTTCCGTCCTACGATTTCTCTGGTGCGACACAAAGGAATGAACTGAATAAATCAATCCAAATAAAGAAAGTATTACTGCTTCTAAACTAATCTAGCTAAATCACAACGACGACCCATTGGAAGTGATCATGTCCATCGTCCTTAAGCGAAGCTCAATCGGCGACTAGGTCACGCCATTTTGCCACCCCACAAGTTCACGTATTTAGTGTTTACTTAGAGTGAGACTTATGGAGCTAGGACTGTCATCAGCCGAAGCCACCAGAGAGAGACAGATTAGTACCGGTACGTGTTTGATTCTCTTCCAACGGATATACCGCAGGTCTGCAAAATGGCGAGGTGCATAAAACCGACGTTATTGTAAATCATGAATAAGCTTTTTAAGGACTAAAACGCTTCCTGAAAAAAGTGTCAACTGTAGGCCGGTGTCTGTTCATACTACAAACGTAGACAGTAAGTGGGGCCTTCGCACTAGCTGCCCCGCTCAACATATCTGAGCATTCTTAAAAAACAAAACACTTCAGCTGCGCTAACATGCACTACTACCTTTTCCTTCAGCTTTTGTACCATTTCCATCTCATTGTCACTTTCCTGCTTTGCGTAATCTACAGTGCTACTTGCGTCTGCGTTCGTTCCTAGTTCGGCTAGTGCAGAGTAGAAAATTGCCGCTGGGTCATGTTGGGTAGAAACGGCTATCTCGTCCTCTATTGCAACGAAATCCTCGAAATCTACTGCTTCAACCACTGCCTCGCGAGTCCGACTGTCACGTCGAAGGTCGACATTATCCACTTGGTCTATGAAGAATCAAGCTCTCCTAAAGCACTTCTTTATTGCCTCAGCAAGAACCTTATTCCTGGAAGAGCTGATCCAAAATACAGCGTCGAAAGCTTTAATGGACGCAGCAGTTGAAGCCGCTCCCAGAGACCAGTTGGTGACTTCCTCTTTACTGGAGAAACTGAGCCTCGCATTTCGCTTTAAATGTCTGGATTAGTCCTTGATACAGAGCCTGAGGTTTTCAGGAAGTGGTGGGAGGCAGGAACTCCAATGTGACGTTGGAGAGGTGGATGGGTGGCACAGTTATCCATTACCAATAACAAGGAACGTTTCATTCGCTTCACCTGTCGGTCGCCACCTTTTACGCACTCCTCGAATATAGCGAATCAGATCGAGCGACATTGATCTCAAAGTTACAGAGTGATCCTCAGGCATAAAGTTCCTAAATGCGCGAGGTTTCGCTGACCTACCAATCATCAAGGGCATCAACTTCTCCCCAGTTGCGCTTGGGCCATGAAGCAGTGTAGAGCGTTACTTGGACAGCTTCCAGCTTTTGCATATGTCGCCTATTAGTGCAACGCTTCCATCAGGCATAACGGTGAAGAACAAGTCGCTTTCATCAGCGTTAAACATGTGTTGCTTCTTGAAGGCACTGCACAAATAACGAAACTTCCCGATGAAGTCTTCCAAGACCTTGACGGGAACTTCGCTAGATTCACCGTATAACAATTCCTGAGAAATCGTATGACAGAGCTGGAGCCTCGCCAGCTAACCGAAAGATGCTTGGAAACCTGTGAACCTGAAATCCACGGCAAATCTTCTAGCAACTTTCTGGATCATTCGGCCAGAGGTCCGTGCATTAGCTGCTCTCATTCGCTTAAACCAATTTAACGCTGTTTCAATCACTTGTTTCAGGAAAATTTTCCTCTTTCATCGCTGCGAGTCTCAGCTTTCCTTATTATATCTTTCCAGGTATTCTTGTTTAAGTCTCTGCATGTCGCTAACGGTATTCTTGCTCACATGGAACCACTCCTGTGTCTTTTTTGACTGCTCGTTTCGAGAACGCAGATAGAGCGTACGATTTTTTCACTGTCAATTCTCTCCATTCTTTCCGTTTGGCCATAGTGCAAACCGTCATCCGCTTGGGTAGCTGTTACTGCGTAAGAAGGAATGTTTTTACACGTCAAGACAGGTTAAGGTCACCTTCCATAGACGTAGCCCGACGATGTTGGGCTCGATCGAGGTAACTCGCAGACAGAGATCGCCGCGTCTATTTGTAGCTGATTGCGTTTCTTGATCGTTAGGTCCGTAGCGATACTAAATGTGCGTTCCACTAGACTCGACGATGGAAGACAAACCAGTAACTTTTTTACTACCTCCCATACGCAAGGGCACAACCCTTGGACTTCTCTGCAGGCAGAACTGCTGACAACCCTGTGACAACTTGCCTATCAACTGCACGTTCGACTGCAACTGCAGCAGCTTTTCTTCCAGTGACATCTCGCAAAACTGGAACCAGCGTAGGAGAAAAGCAACCGTACCGACAAAGTGTTCCGAGGAAATGTGTGTGCAGCACTCGCAATTCCCTGTCGCTAATGCGTATACTTGCATTGTAACTGCGTGAACACTAGACGCGAGGAAAGAAAGGGAAGAAAAAGGGAGCCGACTTTTCACAGAAGCGGGGCAACAGATGGTAATCGTTGACAAAATTCTATAGCAGAGTCGTTGCTACAAAGCTGCCGGTGCGAACATGTGCTAATCGCTGGTTGAATCGTAAAGCAGGAGCCAATGCATCGCAAAAGCTGTGGCGCATTATGACAACGCGGACAACTATTCTCTGATGTGAACCATGTGCTCCGCGCTAAATGCTTCTCAGCAGAAAGCTTTTCTTACTCAACCCAACGCCGGAAGGTCACGGTGACAAATATGCCATCCCTTGTGTCGCGTGTTCTGAATGGTCATTTTCACGAGCGGTGATTGGTTCATTAGCTGGATTGGGGGGTAGACGGCATCACGCATAGCAAGAAACGTCATTTTAACCAGTACGCGCAATACCTGACCCTGGGACCTCACCTTCCGATCCACGAGAACACGACGGCCGAGGTGCGGTATGTGGCCCACGCAGCTCAAATGGGCCCCCCTGGCACTCTGGTCCCGGTGGATTTCGAAAGGGCCCCCCTGGTGGGGCACCTACCCAACCTTGAGAAACACTGAAGTGGATAAATACCTCTGCGCTCGCGAAAGAATGCGCAGTTTTGCATAACGCCGTAAATCAGTGCACGCTATGTTGAACAACGTTTTCAACGAATAAATTTGTCGACAGATTTTCGACGAATCTTTCGAGAAATATTACAGTGACAGATTGAAATGAAGATATTGCGTACAATACGAAAAACGTTAATTCAGCGGGAAAAATAATTGAAACTGGTTAACTAGAATGATGCAAAAGATGCCTTTAAAAACTCAGAAATCCAGGTCTTAGCAGCGAACAGAAATTGTATGCCAGTCAAGCTATTAATGGACTTACATTTTGATTGCCTGCGTATAGTAGTTCTTCAAATCCGTCAAAAGCAACTACGGAAACGCTGTAATCTGGAGAGCCGTCCACAAGCTCTGTGGAGAGAAGGGCAAAATTTTTTTCTATCTACATGTTAGTCTACCGTAAGCAGTCAATGCTTTGTTAGCAGCATAAACCGAGTAGGCTCAATTTTACGTTTTACAATTAGGAACAACCGTTTCTTTCTTGAGTACAAGTGCAACCGGTAAAATACACAGCCAAGGAATTAGCGCCCAATACGTCCCGGAGACCGTTTGTAAGGGAAATGCAAATTCTGGTTAAGTGAAAACTAGATAAGAAATGAGCTGGACCGTAGCGCTTGAGAATCGCTGATAAGCATTCCCAACGTATAGTTTACTCCTCTTAAGAATTGCCCTTTTTATAGAATCGTTACCTTTCCAATGCGTATGAAAACGTACGTCGCACAATAAACGATCAGTGAGAGAAAATTGGTGGTTTGATAATAAATTGAACTGAATCTTGGAATATTTAACTCGCTGCAGGAAATCAAGTTCCAACTGGTGCGTTGACTGCGCTCCGTAGTGGAGCTCATCGAACGTAATCTCTTTTTCATTTGCCATAGCAGCTTTCCGCTGCACTAGAAATTGCCGAGACAGTGATTAAACGTCACAGCTCCATAAATCACAAGAGGTCGTATACTTAATCGTTCTTTACACCTTCTTACTTTGAAAGCAGTAAACAACTATTGCTATCAACCTGCTGATCATATTATCCTACTGCTTGCAAGTTCGTTTACTTGCATTCCTTGGCAGGTGCAACGGTCTGGCTACTACAAGCGTTTACTTGCATATTCTTGAAGTGTTTGCGCTATTGCGTTTGTACATTCACTGCTATTTGCGTCGCATTGAACTGCACTTGAATCGTTGCATGTCTGGCACCCGTTTTCGTGGTGGAACGACCGTTTGAGCTTACGGTCACCGAAGCGTCGTTGGTCCGACGATCTATGGCCCATTGCTCGTCAGATCGAAAACATCGACCGTGCATCATTCTCATCACCGACCTCTGCGGAACCGAAAGCCACGCCTTCCGCCAGGACCAGAGTTTCGTTAGTGATCAACGATGATAGGAAGTTTAAAGTTACTTCGGAGGTCACACAGTTCAAGCCGGAAGAGGTGGAAATATCAACAAAGGATGATCCAATAACGATCCATGGGAAGCATGAGGAGATCAGGGATGACCATGGTTACGTCAAGCGTGAATTCACTCGCCCTTATTGGCTACCTAAAGGCATCAACCCACAAAGTTTCAAGTCGAACTTGTCGCCGAACAGTTTGCTTAGTATTGAAGCTGCGAAGGTCGGTAGACTGCACTCAGTCGAGCACCATCTTCCAATCAAAAGAGGAAAGAAATGAACTTTCGTATTCCCGCACAAATCTCGTACGTCCTGGCACTTTTAGTGTGTCAGTTGGCATGATTTTCCGTATGGGCTCAGTCTACGGAAACTGTTCGCCAACTCACAGTAAACAACAACTACAATGGGTAGTTATTTACACAATGCCTCAAGGAACTAGCGATGTTCAAATAGCAATTACTTCCTGAAAACTTCGCATTTTTCTTGTACTCTGATAGGTAGCTTCCTGCGCGTGCAGCAAACCACGATAAAATACAGCATTCCCAATACAAACAATTGTATTTGCATTATTTAAACTTAGTTCAATAACTACAGAGACTACACATTAAAGTAGCGAAGTTTAGTTATTTACTGGAATCCCTTTCATACAATTCACTGCGAGAAAAGAAACGACCGGATTTGCTTTTCTTTGCGAAATGCCGGTCGCTTTGAATTTTTGGCCGGATCCTAACTTGACTGCAGCGAGAAATTGACCACTGCTTTCTTTCGTGCTGCAGAGCTGACGCTTCACCCTCCTCATATGGCCCAACGTCTTCAGTTCCATTAAAAGACCCGCTCGAGGGGCCTCAACCATCTGACTTTCGCCATCTGATGTACTACTAACACCTGCAAAATTCAATACGCGTCAGCCAGAAACCCCAATGGCAGGTAAGATTAATACCTCCTTCTGAGGAGTGCGGCTCCAAGGTTTCTGACATCCGATTCCTTAAAGCATAAAATGTTTGCTCAGCCAATGTGGCCTTTGAAGCAGAACATGAAAATCAGAAACTGCGCAATGAAACGATAGAGTCGACCAAGTTTGAAATAAAGCAAACAAAGAAGAACACAGGAAAATTGAAACGAAGAAATCAGAAGTTAATGAAGCCCTGTGACAACCAAAAGAGTGCGATAGTTGAAATGGAGTCATTCATATACCTGTGCCAACTCTGAATCTAGACAATAAAAAATTTCGGAGTGTTAGAAAAAAGGTGAAAGGATTTTCGTGACAAATAAAATTTTACGCTTTCGGAAAGTGTTAATCGGCGGTCCAATTAAATTGTTGACTTACAGATAGGCCCCGCATTCCGCAGCGTCTTCTGGAAGATCCCAGTTTGCTTGTACACCACCGGAACATAAAAACCGCAGAAACGACAAAGCGGCCTCCTGCTTTGCTGTCCTTTTACTGTTGGCAATTCCCGGCAGAATGCGATCGCCCACTTTCAGTGAGGCGCTAAATCGCAGACGTTGCTAGAAAAAAATGAATACAACGTAGCTACGCTAAAAGCGTTACAATGAAATACCTGGTCGAACTGAACATTGTACAAGCAGGCGAAGCCGTTTCGGCGGGCAAATATCTTAACGTGATCCGGTGGTGTTTTCAGCCTCTGCAAAGAAGTTCTTATTACACTAAAAAAACAATTTTTGCAGGTTTGCCAAAGCGCGCAAACCTGGAGCACCTAATAAAAGCTAAACAGCAGCCACAAATTTCGCTCCTGTTTCAAAGCATATTTTGTCAGTTTTAATTACGGAGGCATAAAGTTTTCTATCCTACTAAGCAGGAGGTCGCTTCGCAATCATTTGCCTTCGGGATGCGATGAGGCGAGAAATCCCCAACGTCTAATAAACGGTTAGAAGACGGGCTATTGCGACGCAACAAAGTATGAACGTTCATCAGAAAGTATTACAGATACAGGGGTTCTCTGACCTAACGACGGGCCCGTCAAAGGAAAACGCCCGTTTCGGAATTTATGTTTTGTTATTTCTGTATACGTGTATATATAAGAGACAGCTATTGTGAGAACTTGGTAAAGCTGGCCACCATATTCAATACCTTCTAGTAGTTATAAAGAAATGTACACAGGTAGACAGAAGAGTGTAGAAACAAAACTAGATGCCTTCCTAACGCAGCCTACTCCTAGTACGCTACTGATCATCACAGGGGTACATTCTTTCAGCCATCATTGAGTCAGTAGAAAAAGAACTTCATTAGGTTGTCGCTATAGCATTA